>QLNU02015359.1:30806200-30817563 GCA_006491805.2 Dysdera silvatica | reverse complement strand
GACATGGTTCCCACTCTTTTATCCTGATGAAATTAAAGGACTTTTTAAGGACCAAATGACGTTTTTCAAAGACCTCACATTGTCAATCGCAATGTACATAAAAATTAAAAATGCAAGACATTATAAGCATAACACTGAAATTAGAGTGTTTAATTATATTGTTCCTTTTCAACTTAACACACTGCCATCAAAAGCTACCCTTTTTGCATCCCTTATATTAGCCATGCTCAGTGGATGGGGAGGAGGTGGGATTGTCCGAAGCACTACTGTCTTTGTTCGGGAAATAAGGAAAAATACCTTTTTTTTTCTTTTGACAAAACTTAAAAAAAGATTTTTGAGAAAAATTCAAGGACTTTTCAAGGACCAACCACATTTTTGGCAGTTTTCAAGTACTTTTCAAGGGCCCCCTACTTGGCAAAAAAATTGAAGAACTTTTCAAGGACCATGTTTGATGATACTTACACACAATCAGTGGCATATGTGCAGGGGGGGGGGCCTTGAGCCCTCCCTTATTTAAAATTTTTATTTGCCCGATTCTGCTTTGCATTTACTTCTAAAATAATACGATGCCTGTAGCCTAATGGGCAAGAGCAGCTGACAGATTATCAAAAGGTTGTGGGTTTGATTCCCACCTCACACCGAGAAATAATTTTCTTCACTTAATAATTATCTAGTAAAAAGATAAATTTAACTACATATTTTTACTAAACCTCCACTCAAAAATTACGAGAACTTTGAAGTTGCATTAAATTAAGTTACTGTGGAATCGGTGGGTGGTAAAAATATTTTACTACCAATAAAGATACAAAAGTGTGCGGCAGGTATAAAAAGGTCGACTACCCCTGTCCTAAACAGTTAAACTTTATCTTCTATAATGTAATTAACATTTTTATGGCCAAAGGGGTCCTTTCCAGAGCTACAAAAGATGTTGGACAGCACTTATAAATTTTTGGGGTTTGTCTATTATATATGCGAATAGTTTATTGATGATAGACTCATGTCTATTGCTGAGAGAAAATAATGTGGAATTTTAGAATGTGTTTGTTTTAATCAGATCTTCAATCAACTGCCACCCTAGTACAGTAAAATTAATTTTTTAACAAGGATAGTGGCTAGAATTCAGTTATGAGAACGTTTTTGGCAACTTAGATATAATTAAATGCATAGGTGTAATCTGGAAGGGGCAAGTGCCCCCCCCCCCTGATTTTTTCTTAGAAAAGAGAGCAAAATGGTATTTCATACAATTTTAGTTTTAGCTTTTTGCCCCCACCAGTTTACACTATATTTAACCTCCAAGTTGCACCTATGATTAAATACAGGGTGCCTACCCAAACTCTGTTTCAACTTCCCATGCCATGTTCTCACATAGAAACGTCTTATTTTTCTCATTTAAAGGTGAAACCTTATTAACGATTAACTATTTTATTACCAATTTAATTCAAAATTTTATAATTTTGAATTAAATTGTGGGAATTTTTGAAAGAAATTCACGAATACAATAATATAATATCGATAATATTGCTTGTTTCTATGGACGTGTGCCACACACCTAGCACTCCTGGAATATTCACCCTTGATATATATGGCCTGCAAAAGGGTTGCTGGTATCTAACTGGAAGGAGACCCACACGCTGAATGTATGTGACGATGTGTGGAACCGGCCAGGCCAGTAACCTAGTGTCCTACCCCGCCTTCAAGTGGTGCGGGCCGGGCTTTCAATTTATGAAGCAAATTAATATTTGCTGCACGAATAGAAAGGCGGAAGGTGAAGGCTAATTCACCAATCCGTCTAGCCAGCGTGGTGAAATGATGGCTAATTCCTCCACTATGCTAATATACCAAAAGCCATGACCCCTACTTCCCTGGATTTCCAGACCAAATCTTAATTGATTTCTAGTTGCTAATTACAGTAAACAACATACAATGCACTAAATTTTGTGCAATAAGGTAAGTTTCAAGGCCATTAAATCGATTAATGCAAACCCTAAAGCCATTTATAACTCAATTAAAGTGAATTTACAAATTCAAAAGCTGTATTAAAAAGTGTATTTCTTTACATTAAAAACCTGCACTAATTAAATATTTACAACATTTTCATTTGGCTCTTTTTGAGGCAAAAGAATTTAAGTATATAACCATAAAGTTAATGCTTCATCTTCTATTCCATTTAAAGTGCGTATGACTGTATATAAGGCAAAGGAGATTGGTATGATCAAAACCCCTTACAGATAAGAAAACTTAACTAAGAAACATTTGGTTTTTTTTTTTTAGTTTTAGTTACATATTTGGCAAACATTTTCTCCTGAGAAATATATGGGCTTAATAATTTTATATAAATTATATTAGTTTTGGTGAAGAAAATTAATTAAAAATATAAGTTTTTAAAATTTTTCAGTAGGCAATGTGGTATAAAAAGCACAATTATGGAAAATTATTTTAATAAGTTATTTATTATAACACTGAATTTCAAATTTCCCTGACTTTTCCAGGTGAGTAGACACCCTGTAAATATGTACATTTACAAATTCCATTGCCTTTCCGCTCAGATAAGAAGTAAGAGGAAAGTTTAACTTTAGCATTGTGGTGAAATTTTTCCAATGAAGGTATAATAGAATTCTTAAAATTACCAACACCCTTAAAAGATGCATTTATTCGTTTTTATGCATTTACATCTACAAACACTAAAAAGGGCTAAAATGTGCACTTGCATATGCACATATGCAGTTGCATATAATCGGGACTCTACTCATCAATAACAATGAAGAGTGACTCACTGTGCAAATATTTCAATTGAAATTTACGATAGACACAGTTAAATATTTTATTTATCTTAAAGCTTTCAATGGAATTGTATCCATCTTCTTCAGAAGTACAGCATAAAATGAATTAATATAAAATTTGTAACAGATTTTAGGAAACATGGAATGATATCTCACGTTGAAAAATAACAAAATTATTTGAAAAGGGGAAGTAGGAAAAAATTGATTTATTGAAAGGAAAAAAAATTTAAGGAAAATTAGTTATTGAAAAAAACAAAAAACAATGTATGAAAGGAAATAACGTAAGAAACTGGGTCCATGTAGAAAGGATTTTGGTTGTGATAGACATATCCTTAATAAGATTGTGAATATTTTGTGAATAAAAAAGGATTCCAGATAATTTAGTTCAGAGGGGGCGCCTTGATTTGTGAACGATTTAGGCGTGTTGAAATAAAAATGTGTGACCAGTGGACAACAGTGTTGTGTTATAAAAGATTTTTTGAGTTCCTGTTTCTTAACATAAGCCTTGTGTTTATTCCAACAACCTAAAATCATTTACAAACCGCTCGCCACCTCTCAACTAAATTTTCTTGAATCCTTTTTTATTCAACAAAATAGTCATAATCTTATTGATGACATGTCTGTCACAACCAAAAGTCATTCTGCGTGGACCCAATTTCTTTTAATTAATTCCATTCATAATTTTTTTTCAATCACTAATTATTTCTTAATTTTTTCCCTTTTAATAAATTAATTTTTCCCTAATTCCCTTTCTCACATAATTTTATTATTTTTCGACATGAGATATCATTTGTTTCCTGAAGTCTGGTTCAAATTATGTATTAATTCATTTTATGCTGTACTTCTGAAGAAGATGGACACAATTCCATTTAAAAGCTCCAAGTTAAAGCATTTTAACAGTGTTTATCATAAATTTCAATTAAATGAAAAGTTAACACATAATTAATCATTGTTAGAAGGGGAAATCAGAAAAACAGCACGATACATCCGATACAATTTGGATTATCTCCTATCTCGTTTTGTTTGCAGAGTTAATTGCACGTGAATTTTTATGCAAGAGCTAAATTTGTTCATATACATTTAGGTCTCACTGTGACACTCATATTCAACCATTATCGACTTACTATATTGTTTGTTTGTATTTTTATGGTGTAAGGACTGCAAAGGTCTGGCAGGGCTTGTACACATTTCTTTACGTGAAATTTAAGGACCTTTAAGGACCAGGAAAGGCAAAAAAGGTCTATCAGCAAACAGGAATCGAATGAATCAGAGCTAATCTATGCAACTGACGTCATACTCATAATACTATTCTAAGAATAAAAGTTAGCATTACTACATAATTAAACAATCTAAGAATTAGCATAATACGAAACAAGAAGAGTTGAGAATGAAAATCTCAAATTCCTTAAAAATGATGAAGCAGCCAGCTTTAACCTTGAGCAGTTAATTGGTAAACATTCTTTTTTTCACCATTGGGAATAGAACTCAGGTAATGACATGCCACACAAACATGTTACCATTGATCACCACAGGGGGTCATGACCCACAAGTATGGGGTTTCACCGCAACTATTTTAATAAAGAATTTCATACCAAATGTTTCCAATGCTTTTATATTTCAACATGGCTACACATATTGCAATATTCTACTAATGGTTGTTAACTTTATATCTATAATATATATAATTAATATAATGTATGCTTATAATATAGATAATTTTATGTGTTTACTTTGTTAAAAATGCTTTTATTATGCAAATGTGGCAGCGGTGGACAGAGGGGGTCACGGATCTTTTGGTTACTATAAAAGGGGGTCGCGGATTACTTGGCTACTATAAAAGTGGGTCACAGCTTGAAAAATGTCGGGAACCACTGATCTATTCCATGTGAGGTTATTTTTTTGGCTTTTAATGATCTTTCGAATGTAGTTGGAAATTTTGGTTGTGCATTGATTTCTTATAATATACCTACTCCACTACAATTTAAGCTTCTTTACAATAATAATAATGCCTTCATCTTGCTTTACTTTTTCTCCATCACCTGTATATGTTATGTTTCAATTCCTCTTGACTATTCCAAGCAAGCACCACAGCATGCACCTTTAGGTTATTTGTAATGTTTTAAAATTCACCAAATCTAAGATATTACCATGATCTGATATTTAAGCTTCACTTTATATTCAATTGAAATAAAATTTTAATTTATTCCTGCTTGTGTGTATGTGCAAGTGTGAGAGGTGTTACAAAAAACAGTGGAATTTCTTTCGGTAAGTTGAACTTTGAATCGAAATTTGCTGAAAGTCCAACTAATAGGAAATGACAAACTAAACATATTGTGTATATATCCTGTTGACTCAAATTTTCAAAAGTATTTTTTACAAACGTTGATTTTAATTTCTCAAAGTTACGCTGCATCTTTTTTAGATAGAGAATTAGTGTTTAAATCTCTCTGGATCCATGGCTCCCTTTATTTCTAAATAATTTACCAAAGCTTTTTTGCAAAAAAAAAATAAAAAAACGCTTAATTTTCCCAGGAAAGGTGTGAAATGTTTTTTTTTTTGTTTGTTTTTGGTTTTATGGCTCAAAGACTACAATGGTCATGCTGCACCGGGACCTACTGTTTTCCGAGGAATCCGAACCTCTTATGGCCTAGGGAACCAAACCCCGGACTACAGTGAGCAGTGCGATCTTTATGAGATCTCTGAGTAAGCGTTCTTTGTACACTGTTGGGAGTCGAACCCGGATTAACAGCGCACTAGGCGAACGTGTTACCACACTGCGCCACAATAGGGCCAAGTATGAAAATGTGGCTTTTATATACCCAATTTTTCTTAAAGTGTGGGGGAAAATTAAGTTGGCTGTGTTTTATGATAGATGGTAAGGAAAAATCATGTTGAACTAAGCAAAGTATTTAGTAAAGAAAAACATTTAATGTTTGATAATGGTAAAGAGCACATGACTTAATTTTTACATTGTACAGAAATGTTCAACAATGTGACAAATACATATTCTTTTCAAAAATTATGAAACACAAAACAGAAAGAAAAGCTTTACAATGTATTCATGATTACTGAAAAATGAATATGGTATTAAGCGTAGCATAAAATACATGACATCCAAGTTGACAGTGAACAGTGATATTACAAAATGGAAATGTCTTTCACGTAGACCATTTTTGATGAAACAATCTACTTTTAACTTTTTCCCCCTAATGCTGCCCCACAAGACTTTTGATCGTTGTCAATGTAACAATCAGCCGTTAGGAAAGAGGTCTGTAAAATAATAAAATACATATTTTAATCTTTAATAAGTGTTTAAAGTAGCATATATTTAGGCAACATTAACCTTTTCGTTGCTTTAAAAATAGCATTTTCTCAAAATAGTAAAAAAAAAATATTTATAATTAAAGAACTTAAGTTACATCATATGTGACAAATAAAATACACTAAATTTTTAATGCAAAATTGCCTTTGGCAAATATTACACATACATGATTTTTATTATTTAATGTTTTCTTATAGTTTTTGCTTCCCATTCCTTCAGAATTATCATTAAACATGTACTTGTATTTTAAAGTGCAAGGGCACAAGCTAAGGTAGGTTTGTTTGTGGTTTTACAGCTCAAGGACTACAATGGTCATGTTGCACCAGGAATCCGAACCTCTGGACCTACAATTTTCTTAGGAATCTGAACCTCTTAAGGCCTAGGGAACCAAACTCCGAACTACAGTGAGCAGTGTGATCTTTATGAGATCTCTGAGTAAGCGTTCTTTGCACCGTTGGGAGTCGAACCCGAGTTAAAGGCGCACTATGCGAACGCGTTACCACATTCTGCCACCGCAAGGCCTTTGTGTTTTACAATTGAAAATCGAGGCCAGGTTAATAACATGATAGACAAACATGTTATTTCTACATACCATAGGGACAATAAAATATTTGAATATATCATATATTGGGCATGAACCTTTAATCTTTGAGTTACTATGTCAACACCGTAACCATCTGACTACTGAGATCGGTCATGTACATTATTCTCTATTACTATACACGTTTTCTATATAAAGGGCAATGCAATTCAGGGGTTTTCAACTGAAGTCTAGCGAGCAAAACTTCATTATATAGACACACTGTAAGAAGTTTCCTTAGCAGGCATTCTTTAATTCCAAGAATTCCTCTACGGTTGCCCTAATCAACTTCACTTTGTTTACTGAGAGCCCACTTGCCATACGTAAGTGCAAAACAGACATGAATCAATTACATCAGTGATTAGATAGTTGCAATATCAGTTTTGCAGGTCTTATTTTTACGTATCTTTGCTGACAGCAAGGGGAAGAAAGATGGCCATCAGTTGCTACAGCTCAACTAAGAAAAAGTTCAAAGAATGGTGCATTAGAATACCCACAGTGTACATAGTTGTAATTTATACAATTAAAGGGCTTGCAAAAAAAAAAGAGATAGCTCCTCTTTTCACACCTTCCAGGTTGCATATCCAATCTTGTTTGCAAAATTTTGCATTTTTTTCGATTGGTAAAAACAAGAGGCAACTCTTAGCATTCATTTCCATGCTAATGAACAGATACAGCTATTTCCTGTTTTGTTTCGATTAGAAAGGAAGATTGTTCAGAGTATGACAGGACCCATGATCGAAAAAGTGGGGTTGACTTTTTTTTTTGCTGCAAGTCCTTCAATTGTGCTTTATATCACAAGGGTAACTATGTCCAAGTTATGCCTGGACCAATAATTTCCGAACGAAAAGCCTCAATATACATTCAAGTACCAGAAAAAATAAACAACGCCACTACAAACCATATCATTTCCATAGCTGAAATAGACATAAAGACTTTTAACCCTTCCAATGCATTGTCACAGAATTCACAGTGAAGATGGCAGTGTCCCACAATTTAAGCCATTTTGACCAAGGCTTGATTGTTGGTGAAAGACAGGTGACTTATTCTATCTCCGAAATTAATACAAAATCTTGATTTTCATGCACAATTTTAAAGGTGTTATCAACTACACGGTAGTTGGAAAAATATCCAGTGTGACACATTGCAGCGATTAGAAAAATGCTAGAAGATTGTGGACAGCGTCATATAGCAAGCAGTGTAATATATTGTAACAAATAACAGCAAATTTCAATGCTAGGGCCATACGTAACATCAGCATTTACCACTCTGAAGAAATGCCTGGATTGGATTATGGTTTTACGGCTCAAGGACTACAGTGGTCATGCTGTGCCGGGACCTACAATTTTCCGAGGAATCTGAACCTCTTAAAGCCTAGGGAACCAAACCCTGGACTAGGGTGAACAGTGCGATCTTTATGAGATCTCTGAGTAAGCATTCTTTGCACCATTGGGAATCGAACCCGGATTAATGGTGCACTAGGTGAACATGTTACTATACTGTGCCATTACAGGGCTCTGAAAGAATTTCCAGGCAAAGACTCTGTGCCAAGACATTGTTCGGGATGCCACTGAAAATTTTGCCTGGTGTCCAAATTTTCGCACTGTTCTTTTGACACAATCAAGGAGACTAAACTTTTTTTTTTTTGCCACAGGCAATTAACTGGTTACTCAATGGCAGACGGCAACAAACATCGTTTATAACTCACAAGCAGCACTCAATAGCCTCACCTCTAATCCAACCAACTGGATAGTGTGCAGGCTCATTCACAATGTGGCTGTCATAGCTTCTAAACAAGCTTTGTCAAGGAAAACTATCATCTACTGCTGGCAGGGTGTCTATCCAAATTTTGATTCAAATTTCCCTGATTTTTCCATGGTTTCCAGACCAATAACAAAAAGTTTCTAGGTGTTGTGCTTTCGCAAGCTTAAATATACAGATTTTCTTTCCCTTCTTTTCTTTCATTTTTTCCCTTCCCTTCTTTCGCTTAAGAAATTTAACCCTAGACTGCAAAATCTGTAGAACAAAAATAGCACTGATTATAAGCAGGAATCAGATTCAGATTATTCGTACGGCAGTAAAACAAGTTATAGTAAGTCAAACAGTACATGACTTTACGAATAATTATGGCGTACTTGCAAGTGGATAACAATTCTATTCTGTTTGCACTGCTCCACCTTGATTGCTTTTTAAAACCCAGTGGTTTACTGATTGCCGGCTTTTGGCTCCAAATCATCCACGATACCTTCTTATAATAGTTAAGTGAGAAAAGCCACTGAGTCACTGTTCCAAAAATGCTCTAACCCTGTTTCATACACCTACAATCATGCCAGGTTTGAAATCCGATGAGTCTCATTTCTCCCCGCTTCATAATAAAGAAAATGTGTTAAAGTGATAAATCCTGCCTCATCCTGTTTATGTACTTCTGAAGTGGTAGCGGTACTGTGACATCGCTTTCCAGAGTAACTCCATTTGATAGAAAAATAAGGTGGTGCACGTAATGAAGTGTCAACTTAGTACATATACAAGGGCAGTTTGAAAAGTTCGGTAAATTTTTGTGTGTTTTTGAGAAATTCATAAAACGATGACACTTGGCATGTGCCATTCCCTGTATCAACAATGTCGCTGAATATTATGTATAGTTAGTTATCATTCCACAAGCAGTTGAATACTTTGCATTAACAGCAGTAATGGGAAAAAAAGTTAGTTGCCATCATAAAATATTTTTATTTGAAGAAGTTAACTGCCACGCAGATTAAAATTGAGTTAAATGAAGTTCGTGGAGATTCTGCACCAGCGTTAAAGACTGTTTTTTTTCAGGATAAATGAATTTAAACATGGCTGTATATGCATCGAAGATAAATTACATTCCAGCATAGGCAGAAATTTCATAAGGGGGTGGGGGGGGAGGTATTGGCCTAATGGGAGGAGTTACAGATCTACAACTCATATATTCCTATGTTAAACATACAAAATTTCATTGCGTGGATGGTTTTGGGGGTTTACAACCCCAAAACCATCCCCGGCTACACCTATGCACTCCAGACATGCAATTAAAGCCATTACGGAAGAAATCATGGATAAAATTCATGGTATCGTGATGAAAGACTGCACAGTGCACGACATTGCTGAGGCTGTGGGTATCTCAAGTGAACGGGTGCTGTGATTGTTGACTGTCGACCAAAAATGTACTTGAAAAAACATTTCAACGCAAGATTTGACAATGTTTAATCACAATCCAGATGTTTATGACAATTCGTTACTATAGATGAAACATGGATCAACCACTATCCATCGGATTCCAAACAACAGTCAAAACAATAGACAACGACTCGTGAAAGTGTACCAAAGAAGGTAAAGACCATTTTGTCAGCTGGGAAGACGATGGTCACTGTCTTTTGGGATCATTTTTGAGATCATCATGATTGATTACTTGCAAAAAGGCAAAACAATAATGGGATTATATCATACAACCTTATTAGATCGTTTGAAAGAGGAATTAAAGGAAAAACTGTTAAGATTGGCATGCAAAAAAAAAAAAAAATGCTTTTCCACCAAAATAATGCATTATCCCATACATCGACCAATGGAATGAAAAGAAATGCATGAATTGGGCTTTGAATTAGTTCTTTATTCATCATATTCCATGGACTCGGGGGCCCTGAGTGACTTCTTCCTTAAAAAATGGGCTTGGTGTGAAGAAATTTTCGTTGAATCAGGATGTCATTACCAGAGTCAAGGACTATTTTTCACGGTAACAAAAGGTATTTTTCAGGTGGAATAAAAGAAATTGCAAAATTGCTGGAACAAGTATGTAGCCCTAGAAGAACACTACCTTAAAAAAAAAAAAGTTTTACTCATTTTTTTTACTAAATTTTTCAAACAGTTCTCATATACCAATGAAATATAGAATAACATGTATCAAACAAAATGAGAAGTATGACAAGGACTTTTAAGCAAACAAAAACAAACAAATGGGTCATAAAAATAAACAACTCACCTGTTTCAGAAAAGCTTCAGATGGCATTTGTACATTGCTTTTAATAAATGCATTAACTTTACGCAAACGCATGTACTCGATAGGTGTAATAATATACAAAAGTTTATCGATGGGATCGATAGCTCTAATAAATCCTGAAAAAGTATTTAAACAGTGCACTGGTCAAAATACAATTCTTATATTATTAAAAAATTCACTATTTATATCATTAAAATATGGTAAAAGATAAGGTTATACAGCAAAAATTCAAATATGGGGTGAATAATTATAACACATGCTTTTTCAATAGTACATAGCAGTATTAAAAATGTGATTCTAATACTATACAAATATATTACTTAATTAAGCTTAAACACATGTTTCCAAAATCCTAGACCAGAAATGAAACATTAAAGCATGTTAGGGTCACCACAAACTAGATATGATGTTTTGCAAATTTCTAAATCCATACTTTGGAATGAAACATCACTGAAAAAATTTTAAATATAAAAAGGATTGAACACTGCCAGACAGCCGCCAAGCTTTAGGATGCAGAAGTCCTTTAATATGAATGGTTATTACATTTCATGTACAAATACGGCAGAACTCCTGTTATTTTAAATGTTTTGTGTTGTCTTGAAGGAAAAAGCATTGAATGCCTTCAGTTAGGTTCCCTTTTTTTTTATGGACTAGACAGAAACC
>QLNU02015359.1:30776466-30806100 GCA_006491805.2 Dysdera silvatica | reverse complement strand
TTGAAGGTGTATTAAGGATGCTTGATTATCTGAATATGAGGGGGTCGGGGGTCGAATCGGTTCCTACTTCAGTTGTGGATACTGTTTATATGAAATAGTGGAAAAATTGGAAGATCTAAGACAGTGATTAATAGTTACTTATCTTTGAAGGATAACTGTGGTTTTAAAAATCTTGGAGGACCATAAAAAAAACCTGACAATTCATGAGAAAATAACTGTTGTGAGGTTATTGCCTTCTAGAAATTCTTCTACAAATGAGATTCATACAGAAATAGATCTACCAGTAACAAAATCAGCGGCATGCAATGTTTTACGGAAGTTCAAGAACGCATTACTCGAAGTCACTGAAAAAAACTGCATTTAAGAACAAACACATGGGGCGGTGATTGGAGTTCGTAAAGGAAGTTTATGACATTTGAGGATAAGTGGATTGAGTTAATTTTTTCAGATGGAAACAACTTTAACCTAGATGGTCCTGACGGGAATGCTTACTACTGGCATGATCTGAGAAAGAAAAAAAAACAAATATTCTTGTAAAAACAATGTGCAAACTCGAAAAATCAGTGATGGTTTGGGTCTGCAATGGTATTGACTTTATTGCAGTGACCCAGTGTAGAATGAATGGCTTAGGGTATAAAGAACTGTTAGAAACCAATATTTTACCCATTGCACAAAAATTGCAGAAACAACTGGATTTACCAGCAAGAAAACATCAGCATTCGCACAGATAATGTTGTTAAAACGTGGTGTACATTGAGTCATGTGACTCTTCTTCCGTGACCTGCAAGAAATCGCCCTGTAATGAGTAATTTGGTTTTATCGGTATGTGTGGATACTTTACCATGGTAGAAGTAA
This sequence comes from Dysdera silvatica, assembly GCA_006491805.2. NCBI lineage: Eukaryota > Metazoa > Arthropoda > Arachnida > Araneae > Dysderidae > Dysdera > Dysdera silvatica. The sequence goes on along the minus strand of QLNU02015359.1, from coordinate 30,805,245 downwards.
TTAGTCGCATTATGACATCTTGGCACTTGAACCCAAGAGCATTATTCACAAGGGGGAGGGATGGCAGTTAACTTTCCATTTGAATAATTTTATTGGATGTAAAATACAATCCTTAGAACGGCGCAGTATAGCCCAGATGCTCTTGCGCCATAAAAAAGCCAAACAAACAATCAATCAATCCTTAGAAGAGAGAATAATTTTTTTGTAACACTCCTCCCCTATTTTGAAATCTTGTGCATGGGCCTGCTTGAACCGCATACAACCATTTCACAACCTAACCATATTATTTTATTTGCACTCATTCATATTCTTACGTGTGTGTTTGCACATGTAATGTGCGTGTGCAATCAGGTATGACTTGAATGCTGACGAAGGAATGTGTGTTTTCTTCCTATTGGGGTGAATCTTGATCACTTATAACATCTCACTCTATTTTGAAGTATAATGCTTTTTTCAGTAATGTAATAGTGTCTTTGTTAAGGGGGCACTCTTTGCAGAGAAAGGTCCCCACTGCAAAATAAATAACAATTCTCATTTAAAAAAAAAAATTTGTCAAAATGATTGATTTCACTATCAATAGGATAGTTTTAATAATGTAACGTTCTTTGATATTTCTATTTCCATTCAATATTATATGTCATAACCATCTAATATTCAGTTTTTATACTTTTTATTTATTTTATTTTTTTTTAAGCTTGCAGATGGGTGATAAGCAGTTTTTCAAAGAATTTTCATCATGCTCCTCCCGAATTTTATCAGATGCTTCCTATCGTAAGTTCCAGTCAAAAAAATTTATATATATAAAAATACTTATTCCCTTGATAAGTTTTGATAAATTTATTTCACGAACATCATGATTTACTTCATAACAAAGTATAATTCTGTGAAACATTGATCAATAATTTTATTATACCGCTTTGTGTGAATTTTTCTTAAGCTTGTAATTTTCTTCTTTTTTACAAAAAAAATTTGCAGATTAAAAAAAAAGTACCCTTTCCATCTGTAATTTATGTTCGTTATGTATTTTAGTATTCTTGCTCTGATACATTGTATTCATATTTCAGCTGTGTTCCATGCAAAGTGATTCAATAGACGATGAACTAAAAAAAGAAAGCTTCATCGCTATAACACTTTTGGGTCACGCATTTTTATCGTCAGAAGGCATTTCGACTGCACTCGTGACATTGAAAAAGGTATGCATTGCTTTATTATGAGTTCCTACAATCCCTGAAATTTGTGGTGTATTTTATTTTTTTAAAGGCACTTAAACCTTTGAAAGCAATGGTAATACACCTATAAAATAATTGCACCTCTAACCTTGAAAATGGGTATGCACTGCCATGGATGCAGAATGTGCCGTATTCTGGCATTCTGACTACCAGACAAAATTGGCCACCAGCAGACAATTTCCCAGGCTAGGAGAAAAAGAAGACAAAAGAAAATTTTTTTTTTCAGATTGACCACCAACGCAAAAGTTTAGGGGGGACATCCGAACCTTAGGGGGAGCCAGAATTAAAAAAAGTTGCCATTTTATTAACATTTTTTGGGGCCACAAAATATTTAGGGGGAGGCCAGGCCTGTCCTATCCCCTCTTCCTACGGGCCTGGATAAAAGGGCCTCCAAAGTGATTAGGTCCAAGGACTACAAACACGTTAGGACATCGCTGCCTATTATTGTGACATAAAACTCACCAGACAAATTTTGGTACCACTGCCAGACAGTTTGGAACTTTATGCATGTATGCATTAGGACCTACAGTTTTCCAAAGAATACAAACCTCTCAAAGCCTACGGAATCACACCCCACCCCTACCCGGGTTTACAGTGAGCAGTTAGTTGGTAAGAGTTCATCGCTGAGAGATAAATCTGGGTTAGCAGCATGGTAGGTGAACACGTTACAACTGCGGGGCCTTAGTTTATGATTTGCGGTTCAAGTGCAGTTAAGATCACGCCATGCCAATACCCACATTTTTCAGAGGGACTTATCGCCTAGCGAATCGTAAACCTCACTCAGAATACCAACTGGCAGAAAAAAGAACAAGCGTTCAGTACCAGTGGGGTTAAAATCTGGATTTTTTTCTGCATGACAAACAAATTGATTACATTTAGATCACTATATGGTATACAGTCATTACATTATACAGTGCCATTCACCTCTAAATTTTAAATAGAATAATTTATCATTTATGTCATTGTCTGGAAGGATATATAGTGCAGTGCAAAAGCTTAAAATTGATTCATGACGTACACATCGGGTACTTTTGATCTAGAGAGTTTGTTGATCAGAGAGTTGATCTAGAGAGTTGGTTGATCAAATTGACTGCTTGGTGGTGACTTTGAACTAAGACCAGGATTTATGAACGATGATCGCGAACTACGAACGAAGATCGGTGACTGCCAACCGAGATCGCGAACTGCGAACGAAAACCACAACCCACGAACGATGATGACAAACTACGAACAAAGAATGGTGACCGTGAACTAAGATCGCGAACAACGAACTAGATCCAGGGGTGATTGAAAGTCCAAACCAGATTCCCTGAACATACCAGAAAATTCCATGAAAAGTTAAGAATATTTTTAGTAAAGACTCTGATTTCTAAATGAATATAAGAAATTATAGGAAACAAAATGAAACTTTTGTAATTAAAAAAAAATCCTGGAAATGGCAAAATTGAAATTCCCGGAACATAATCACCCCTGTAGATCGCGAACTGCGATCACTAATGAACTACGACGAAGAATGGTAATTCCCCCCTCCCCCAAAATCTGTATGAATGGGTCATTTTTGTGAATAGTTCAAAAAGACCCGTTCGGTCACGAACGACCCATCTCTACCCTAGAAGCTGGGCCTGCATAGATCGCGAAGGGCTCTCGGGGAAATAATTTTAAGAAGAAAAAGGTAAAATGAGTATTTTTCTTCAGAGATCGTTGTAAATAAAAGCACTTTTTAAGGACTGAAAATAATAAAAAAAAAAAATAATGATAGTAATAAAAAATCAGCACTTTTTACGGGCCTTAGAAACCAAAATAAAAAATCAGCACATTCTAAGGTTTTTAAGCACGATTTTTCGCAAAACGCGACTGCAGCTTAAACTCTGAGTGAAACAAAAAAACAACTGAAAACATATATATATAAATGGCAAAATTTGTGCCCAATATTGGCATTCAAAATAATAATATAAATTGTAAAAGTAAGAATATAAATTGGTAATGTGAAATTTTAATTGCACGCTCTGAAATTTATAGCTTTTACAAACAGAATCAATAGTATGTGGGTGATTTAAAAAAGCAAAGGTACAATTTTATTTTTACACGTTTAATATATAACAATTCATGCAAAATCAAAATACTTGTTTATACACTAGGACCTACGATACATCTAAAGACGTGAATGACCAGCACACACTACATGACCACCCTCGTTTGTATCCATCAATGCATTACATTCACTCAGATGAGAGTGAACACCTTTAACAGGATAATGTGCCACAGCACTCCGATCCATGATCACCAAATTATGGCTGGAGAATCATGCCTCTGAGTTTTCCCACTTGTTAATCTGATTTCAACCTAACAACAGATGCGGGACAAAATTTAACATGTTGTAAATGATAGCGTTCCACTAGCCACAAGTATTTGTTGGGGGGGGAATTGCAGACCATTACAGTGTGAACAGGGACCTTGTGTAGTCCGTGTCCTGTCTCATTACCGATTCTTAAGGAACAAGGAGAGCGAGGTTATTGCTAAACAAAAAATGAAATTGAAACTGCATACGTATGGTTCCAGTTTCGTTGCTGCAGTAATCAGATTAAAAGGACCAGCAAATTACTAGGTTTGACATAAGCATAATCCCAGTGTTTCTTGCACATGAGTGTAATAGCTGTTCGTATTTTTTTGCACCCCCCCGTGACCAAACGACATCAGGAATGAAAAATGGCAGATAGATTAGCATAACCTCTTAACCAAGCTCAACGGGAATCAAACGTAGCATATTTGGCCAAAATGAAAGTTGATTCATATAAAACAGAAAACCTTTAAAAATGAATATTAAGATGTGCTACTGCACAACAGAGGCAGCTTCATGAAAAACGAGCAGCGAGAATAAAAATCGGATCTTACCGAATCCCAGACATTGTCCGAAACTTGATTCTGGGAGAAGGCACATTGATTCATTTTCATCCTCAGGCTGGTGAATCTAAAGATGGAAAAACATTGATCCCAATTTAAAAATAAACTGAACAATTTACTATTAGCAAAACTTAGTAATTCACTATTTATTAAGGTATAACTGCAGATGCATATATATATATAGAAGTTGAAAGAGTCTGCCCATTTAATTTCAGTATCCAAAGCATACGCACAAAATTCTCTGCGCTAAACATGTTACCCCGCTGAAGCGCATGTTCATTAATCTTTAATCAATATACCGTTGTATTGATTAACTTCACAAACATCGGCAGCTCAACGAATTGCAGAGAATCGTACTCTCCAGACACAAATGGGAACTTACGAATTTAGTAGGAAGTGATTTCCTACTTGCCAACTACGACCGAATTTGTGGAGGTTTTTTAAATAAGGTAAGAGGGGTAATTTTTAAGTTTTTTTATGTGAGGAGAGAGGAAAATTAATTATTGAAATTATGGAAGAGAGAATAAATTTTGTGTTGATCTGATAAAAAAATATGTATAATTTTGATTGAACAAAATATTTAATAAGTAGTATCTTCAAAGCCATAAATAATAAGCATATCTCGAGCTTTTTGGGTTTGCCAGCGGACAATTTATTGGACCATTAGCTCAGCTTGTTTGCTAATTTATTGTGTTCTTCGGTATAATTGACCACCGTTCCATTATATGCCATGGTTGTGTCGGCCGTTGCTATTTTATAATTGAAAATCTCAGGGAAACAAGGTTAGCGCCTGTGACTAAATCGTCAGGTATTGCATTTTAAAAATTCTCACGACACATTGGTTGAAAATCACTGAGATAGAGCAATAACCATGATCTGCAAATCCAGATGAGTTTACAAACATACAAAGTTAAAAAATTTTGAATGAGTTGGGCAAATTATGTTGCAATCAATCTGAAGTGTTTGTTGCACTCGTCTTGAGGAATGATGACCTATTAGCTTAACATAGCCTAGAATATGCTTGAAAATCATCAATCATATTGGGAATTAAACATAATCTAAGTGGTTTAGGGGCCACAACCATAATTACCGAGGCATCTCTGTGTTTGAAGTGATTTTTTTTTATATATGGAGTATTCCGAAAGTACAAATGTCAGAATTTTCACGATATGTTCTTTAGTTAAACAAAATTTTTTTATTTATACAAGTCGAACACTACGCAGATTAAATAAAGCAACAATTTTTATCAACGTCTTTTAGGCTTAGTAATATTAACGCCGATGTTATGGCGTGGTTAGATGGTGAAACGTTCGCAAAGAAAAGTTTTTTGATTTGGTGGGGCACGATTGACTGGACGAAAAATTTTTTTTTTAATTAATAAACTAAATGTTATAGCATCTGGACAGGAAGGCAAAGGCCTGGATATAACTAAGCTTATGCGGCTTAAGAGTGATTACAGAAGTTACAAGCCCTATACGAAAAGAAGATAATTCAAACATATATATAAGTTTTCTGGAAATCACCAAATCTCATGGGTTTTACATTAATTCTCTTCATTTTCCGCCAACATTCGCATCTTTCATACAATTTCTAACCAAGTCAATTTACTAATTGTCTACGTTTTTACGTTTCAAAGACAGCTAAGGTTACGCTATTCTGAAACCTACAATTTTCTACGGAATCCAAACACTACTAGCGAACCCAAATCCTGGACCACAGATAAGTGAAGTGGCATAGAAAGTGACTTCTCGGCAGAACAATTGCAAAAACAATTCACAATAATATAAACACATTTAGGAAAATAAACCTAATATAACAACATGGCAAAAATAAATTTCTTACTTCGTCATTTTCAACTCTACACAAAGCCACCAGGCAGCCATTAATGGAAGTTAGACGTGCGTTATGATCAAGTTTCTCTTTATCGATGACGTGAATGGCAACATCTCGAAAAGATACACTACAAAATATAAAGTAAGGCTTTAAATACAGAACAGAAATTAATCTCAAATTAAAATACCTAAAAATGGAAGAAGTGCTTTCCAGAAGTAGTTTGTGAGTGCACTGTCAAACTCTAAGTTAGTTAAAGGGTAGTTTGTGAACAGTTTTTTTTTTTCACAAAAAAGCCTTAACAAATAATGTGAATTAATTACTCAAGTTTACCGGTAACATGAAGAACTGCTAAGTGGTTGGCATGGATTTTTCATACATTTTCCAAAGTAACTCAAAATCTGGATCCTTCGACGTGTAGCTGGAAGAACTGTTAGCCTGCAAAAGGTATCGAAGTTCAAGACTAAAACTAAATATAATTTTAAATGCAATGAAGAAAAAAATATCAAGGAACGATCTGCCGTAGTTTGGAGTGGGGGGGAGGGGGAGAGAAAACACATTGAAAAGACAGCATTTAAAATACATTATCAAATGGCACAAAAAACAGCCTTCAACAATTATTTACCAATCTTTTAAAATATATTTACCAATTCCAGCAACTCGAAAATCATTACCACACAGTTATAAAACAATTTAGTTTGTGTTCAATGGTTCAAAGACTGCTCATATCATGTTGTACTTAGACCAACAATTCTGAAAAGGAATCAGATTTTTTTTTTAAGTGGTGTAGCATGACACCCCCTCCATTCCCTGTCGCCCAAGGAACAAATGTCGGGCATCAGATCGATGGAAAAAGAAATACCGTGTACCACTAGGGTCTGAATATGCATTTTTTTGCATAGCAGACATAAGTGTGTTACTGCAGAGCAAAAAATAAAAATGATCAGGTCAAAGGTTCAGCAGGGCCTGTTCAAAGGTCAAAGGGCCCTTACTCGACTTGAATTTGGAGGCCCTCCCTAATCAGAGTGGTCACAAAAATTCGATTTTGAATTTCCCTGATAATTCCCTGTTTGTTGCATAAATTTCCCTGATAATGTATTTTTATTAGTAAGTTATATTATTACTATAATATATTAGTAAGTATAATAGGAACTTGTCATTAATATAGTTTACAAAATTAAAATTTCTTTAATCAATAATCAAAAATAACTCTTATGCAAAATCAAAACAGATCATACAAATCTTTAGATTCCTACTTTTAAGAATTCAGGTAACACTTATACATAAATTCTATAAGATTAAGAAGGCAAAAATAATTTTTGTCTTCTTAATCTTATGGAATTTATGTATAAGTGTTATCTGAATTCTTACAAATTAGTATTAAATTCAGATACCCTTAATGAAGAAATAACCATTAAAATGAAGGATGGAAAAAGAAATTTGCCAACATATACTTTGAAGATCCTTTAGCATCTTTTAGAAAAAAAAATTACAATTTTTTTTTTTAATTTTTAAGTATTATTAAAAAATAAGCTATTTCATTTAGTGATATACTGAAAATTTTAATAAAGTATTATTAATGAAAAAATAATTATTCAAATGAAGGATGGAAACAAATTTGCAAACAGATTTTCATTACAGATTAAGCACCTTTTAAAAAAAAGTTTGACTAAAAATTTACAATTATTATTAAAAAATAAGAAGCTGTTTTGTTTAGTGGTGTACTAGAGATTTTACTTACTAAAATTTACATTAATTTCCTTTTCAGAAATTTTTTCAAAAACAAACACGAACAAACACATCTCATATGAATCCATGACCCACAAATAGGTTAAGAACTCCCTCCAAGGTCCCAGTTCATTGTTAAAGGTATATAAATTATAACAAGTAAAAATAACAGAATAAAACATACACAGCGAAAACCGAAGCTAAACTGATAATTTATTGCGGTTGCCAAAATATTGCTAGTTTATCTATTTTATAGCCAAATAATGCTACTTATAGCCAAATCATGCCATGTATAGCTAAATCTGGCTATTTTTGCTATTTTCCCTAAAAATTTCCCAGATAATTCCTGCTCGCGAATTTCCCTGGCATTTCCCGGCTGTGATCACCCTGCTACGCACATAGTTACAATTGACAAAGCACGGATTTATTTAAACGATTGTAATAAAAACAAAAGATCGATTTATTCTCGAAGAAGCAGCCTGACAGACTCAAACGTTTGGCTAAAAGAGAGAGCAAAGAAACATTCAGTAAAGGATTTACAGTTATTGTTGGCATCTCTAATAACAGAAAATTAAAAGTAAGGGAAGTTGAAAAAAAATGCAAAAATCAACTCTACATATTATCAAAATAATGTTCTGACTCCTATTTTTAAAGAAAATATTCCAAAACTGTATCCTACTTACTTTCAAATTGTGGAACTCCATCAGGACAAAGCGAGCAGCCACACCTCCAAAAGTACAACCGCATTTCTAGAAAAAATGAGACAAGAAACTGGAATCAAGTCAACACCAATTAGCCATATTCCTACCCAGTCTCCAGATGTAGCACCGATGGCTTATTGTGCATTTGGACTTTTAAAACAATCTCTTTCAAAACGCCGACCCACTACCTTGGATGGACTGTGGAAAGATGTGGAGGAGGAATTGGACAAAATTCCGTTTGTGACTTTACGAAAAGTCCTATTATCGTAGAAATCTAGATGTAATATGATAATTCAAAAACAGGGCTATCAGATAGAATACATTAGAAAATAATTTTTTATTATATGTATCTTATTTACGCTGCCAAAGTCTTTATAAACATGTGTAAACACCCTCTGTATACGCATTAATGGAAGACTCTAGTTTTACAAGATACTGCCACTCTTCAAGACATTAAGAAACTTTTTTTTTTTTAAATACTATGCCCGCTAGTGGTGGTTATTTATATTGGCATCTGACAGTCTTTACTGCCCATTGAAGGTAAAATATTGTCATTGCTTCTCCACAAAGGCACCGTATAGGTGACTGACACCAACCCACAATATGTTTACATATGACCAAGCGAATTTGAGAGTCGAACTCAGAGAATCAAAAGACAGTGATTATACCCACAGGGACACACACTAATAAACATAAGAATTGGACATGGTACTAAACAGATTAGATTAATAAGCAAAATATAACATTATGAACACAAAGAATAGCAAGAATATTGGTTTCAACGTACATTTCCGATGGGCTTGGCTGTCTTTCATCAGACATACACAAATATTTTTGTAACCTTGATGAAAAACAGGAAAAGGCCACCAGAAATTTACATTAAAACCAATATTTTTATTGCACTTTATGTTTATAACGTTACCTTTGACTTACTACATATGACAATGTGAGATATTATTACTCTTCACAGGGATAACACAATTGCCAAATAATGGTCAACACACAAAACCACTGGGTTGAGTTTTTGTGGGAGATTTAATTTTACTTAATAATTTTTGACACCTACGTAGAAAGACATTCAAACTAGGTCAGGACACTCCGGGCTAAACGGAGGGACCCTGGTTCGAATCCAGGATGGGGAAAGCGTCTCTTTTTCTCCTAAACAAAAAACAGCTCTAGTTTGAGCTTCTTTCTACTTGGGTGTCGAAAATTATTAAGTACAGATGAGAATGTTTGGACTCATGAGGATAATTCTATCAAATAAAACTGTCGAAAATTCAAGAACTAAATTGATCAGGTTAAAAATGAGGAAGGAATAACAAACAAGGCATAATTTGTTAGGATTACACATTGAATTCCTCAGAAGTTGACGACTAATTTTTTTTTAAAAACCAATGAAATTAAACAGATTGAGTAAATAAACTGTGGTGGAACTTACGGCGAATATTGAGCATGGCTTGAGACTCTTAATCTGCATGGGTTCACTTTCAATAAACCCAAATTATATTTAGCTCCATCGCTGTTATTCCTTACAACTTGAACCTCCATTGTTGGTTGCAGTTTTTCTTCAACGAACCCTAGAGCATCACGCCCAAACCCTAAGAAACAATGAAAAATATATATGTATATAGGTTAAACTAAGATACAATGACTTCAGCTGTAGCAAGAACTCGTTCATTATATCAAAATTTCGAAATCTCCCTGCGGATCATTAGTATATAATTATTTATTGGTTAAAACATCACTCAGTTATAGCCTCTTCGTAGGTGCAACTATGTACTTAAGCGCAGTATGATGGAAAGTATTTTAGAGAAACTAATTTTAAGCTCACCGTGCAGGCCAGGCAAATTGGCAAGCTGGATCTTTAAGCTTAACAAGAAATCTGAATCCACAGCATGAGTTTGCGTTTTTATGGTGTGAAGATAGTTAGGATCATGCTAAACCAGCCGTTCTTCAACTGTGGTCTGCAGACCCATGGGAGTTTGTAAGCCCTCCCAGTGTTCCACAAAGGTTCGGAAAAATACTAAGAGAATAGCATTTACTCTTTAACCCTTTGACCCCCCAAAGCCTAATGCAAAATGTATACCCTTGAAACCGAGTTTTGGCGCAACTAAAATGAACTCTTCCAGAATTTTGTCCGATTTTAAGTGAATTTACCTGTCTTTGAGGAGAAAAGGGTTTAACCACAGAGGATTCTCATGAGTCGAATTGCTCATTGGGCGAAAGCACCCCTGCATCGGACCTTCCAACTAGATATAGTTGGCGGCTGATTACGCTGTTCAAGCGTCCTGTCTGGGATTACAGCGCCGCCTCCGGCGGCCACCCTTCCCAATGAAACCCTTGCACAATCCTCCTCCAACTAGATATTTCCTCCTACCAGCTATTGTCTAATTAGGACAAAAGTTGAAATGAAGTTATCGGGACCTCTTCAAGTGATATTATGGGTACTAATTTGAAGTTAATTGAATGAAATCTTAATTTTCACTTATTTTTTTCTCCTGGTAATTTTTTTTTTATGAGAAGAGCTATCTCTACCTTAGATAGATTGGTGATGTGACTTTGTCTCTACCTTGTTTTAACAGTTTTTCATAATTTTTGTCACTTTCAAATAAATTGGTTCAACCGATTGTTAAAGATTAAACATAAATTAAAAACACAAAAAATATGTTATTAGTTTATCAGGCAACATTCATGCATGATAATGGAAAACAACGTTATTTTACCGTTCACACAACCAGTAAATAGTTTGAAACGTCAGAAATATGTGTGAGCAATTTGTGGATTTTTTCAAATCCCCCCATTACAATATTTTTATTATTGTGCTCTTCACCAGAATGCTGCTTACCTTTTTCAGTGATTTGAAGGAGGCGATGGCAAAGTGAAGTGAATCTTTTTATGCCTTTATATTTTTGTAGTTGTAAAAATTATATCCAATTCAAAGTTTCAGTTCCAATTTTATCAACTGTAATTTCCACAGGCTCAAAAATTATGTTTTTTTTTTTATCAATTTCAATTCTAAAAAAGATCCGATGTTTTTTCTTTACTTCCAACTTTAATGTAATGTCATAAATTGTCCTCAGCAAAGATCAGTGTTTGACCATAAAGACCCAGATTTTCATATATAAAATTTAGCAAGAATAACATGCAAATACAATCAAAATGTTAGCAAAATATCCTCAAGTATTCACGAATATGCGAAAATATTCATTTAAATATGCACTAAAATGTGAATGCCTAAAAATATTATTTTGAATTATTAATAGCATATAGCTTATTAATATATATATATATTTAAACATCTGAATAAAATAACAAAATATGCGCTTTTAAAATGTTGCAAGAAAAATATGAATGCAAAGGCAAAATATGCAGATTCACAGAAAGCAGGGCACTGTTGATAATATACGATTATTAAATTTTTTAATCGTTCATTCATTTTTAGTAAAAAATCAGTAAAATAGAAAGGTTCAACACGACAAATAAGGATTATTGACACAAAATGAATAGCTTTCTCCAGCACACAATTAAAAATACTTGTACAGTATTCTCTAAAACTAGAATATAATAAAATATGCTGTAGGAATTAATTCCAAACATTTTTATATTTCTTATACATTTTTGGTGATGGGTGGAATAATAAAAAAAAAATATAAAGTTTGCACATGGCTACATTTCTTACCATAACTAAAAAAAAATTCAAATAATAAGATCGAAAGCAATATTTCAATATGTATTTGAAAGGGTTATAACAAAAATTGTTTTATAACAATTATAAAAGAGCTGCAAAAAATGAAAAGTTAACGCATTTGCTATATTGATATTTCGTTTCTAAAATCTGTACGAATTAATTCTAAAAAAGTGCTTATTTTTCCACTCCCCTCCCCTCTTCAAAGCCTGCATACATTTTTTGCATGAAAGGTATCTTTCTAAAATAATGACAAAAGAAAATTTTGTACCCGCATAAATCTAACATTCCTAGAATAAGTTCAATTACGATGCATATAAAGGGGAAATTCGCTGCCCTTCTACATTAACTTATTAAGTACTCGTATGCAACATGTACAAAAGGGGGTATCTATTCGCATATTGTTAACCATCTAAAGTTTTGAAGGACAGGCCTGCTTCGCACTTGACACCCCCTGCAGCAAAAGGAGGTTACGTGGGAAGAATAGTCCTGGCTGGAAGCTACGGGTGGTCAACTGCCCATCCATGGGCATACCCTTATACCCTAATCTCGGGCGCTTAATGGGTTCAAAGGGTTAATGCTAAGAATAAATTATGAGGGAACGAAAAATTCCTTCCTTAAATGGTGAAAATTAGTGATGAAACACTAGAAATAAATATGTATGATGCAAATTCCGGGCTTTAAACTTTGAGTTAACTTGGGGATCGCTGAACAGAGTGATCTCTGAAGGGGATCCACAGTCTGGGAAAGTTACAGAACAGCTGTGCTAAACTGGGACATGCAGTTTTGCGGGGAACCAGAACCTCGTTACTTCAGGCAACGGTAGGTAGAAAAATTGCATGTTCTTTCATACCATTGAAGTCAAAACCTTGTAAATGGCATCATAAATAAACACGTTACTTCTATGTAACCCCAGGTATAATATGGATAACACATAGCTGTAGGACCCACAGCACGAACTTGCCACAAGGGGTCACCATCTGAAAGTGGACTGTGCACAAAGTTGGGTAACTTTCAATCAGACACAGAACTGATGCGTCCAGCATAGGATGACCACACACACATATATATATATATCATCAACCACAACCATTTTCAATCCACTGCAGGATAGAGATCTCTCTGTATCTCATATACATGTAGTATGGTGAAAGAAATACAGAGGAAATGGTCGAGCTCACCACGTTGGAGAGATGGATTGGCGAGCTGGACCTACAGTTTAACGAAGAATCCGAACTTCGGTCACCACAGCCAAAGTTCTGACTATATATATATCACTAAACTAGATTAAATGTTAAGAATATGCACGGGTAGATAGCATATTGTAGCAAAAATACTTTGACTGGAAAAGGTTAGCATTAAATACTATCTGTTAATGGCACTGTACTACTAATTGTGTAAAAGAAAATAAAGGTTACATAAATGATATTTTTTCATACAAAAAAAATGTCGGATGGCTGCACATTATCAAAAACGTACAATTGTTGAAGTTGTAAAATTTTTTTTTAGTCATTCAGTACAACTTACGAAATATAGTAGAATCTTTATACATTGAAATTGATGATTCTGTAAGAATATCTTCAATGCAAAGAAAGGATATTTTAATGATGGAAATGTTATGAAAACCTGACATCCCTGTATGATACTTTTGTTTTTCCCCCAATGTCTTCATGTTTAATTAGCTACAAGTTTATACTGCCAGATAAACACACATATTTGCCAGATGCTTAGCATAGGGACACCAAGGTAGACAACCGACATCGTGCTGCGGCAGGACCTACAGTTTTTCAAGGAATCTGAACTTATTAAGGTCTGGAGACCTACCCCCCATACTACGGTGAGTAGTTAGATGGTAAGCATTTTTTTTTGGGGGGGGGGCACAGTTCAAGTCAGGATAGCCACATGAGTAGACAAACCCGTTACCACTGCACCACCACAGGGTCTTGGGACTTCAACTGAAGGAAGTAAACAATTGAAGGAGGTAACTAAACAGGGGTGTCCATAGATAAGCAATCATATCTATGAATTTTAAAGGTATTAGACGTTTTGAAACATAAATACTAATTTGTTTGACTGCAACTGTCCTACTACGGTAATAGATTTAAACAGTGCAGTAATTATCCAAGGCAAAATTTGACACACATGCAAAATAATGTATGGAAATTTTCCTTACAAACCCTTTCTATATTATGTAAAAGGACTTTACATAATATAAAAATCACTCAGTACTACTGTATTAGTCTCTCATTTTAGATATAAACTAAAATAATGCTTTATGTTTGGTAACCATTGCAAGCCATTAGAGGCAAGTTCGGGCTTATTTTTCGAGACTCAAGCCTGTCCAAGTCTGAAATATTTTAAGAAAATTTGAGCCTGAGCCTGAAACTTTAAATATAACTTTAACCACTTGACATACAGTTTTAAAAAATTTGCTAAAACTATACCATTTAATTTCCTTCAAATTTTTATATACACATGTATTTCTTTTAGAACTTCGATATTGAAAAGTCAGTTTTCAGTTTCAATTGTATCCGTCTGATGAGCATGAGCACAATATAAAATATAGAGCACAAGCCTGCTTCGTCTCTACGCAGAGCCCGTCTCATCTCTACACAGCACCTCCATAATGCGTGTGCAAAAGTGAGGAAGTTAGAGATAGGATACCGGAGTTCTTGAAAGAAATCTCTTCAGTGGTAATGACAATGTCAGCCAATATCACCAGTAAATAATGGAAGTTATCATGTCCTAGTGAAGATTTGGCTATCAAGAAAGCTACAAACGATGTTTTCTGAGTGTAATTGCACTTAACATTTAGTGAAATTATTCTTTACTTTAAACAGATAATTGCAAAAGTATTTCATCAAACAATATTCAGCAATTTCCCATAGAGCATGTAAATTTCTAGAGAGGACAAATCATTCTTTTTCAACTTCGTTCATAAAGCGAAGTAAACATGTAAATCAATATGAGAAGTTTTACGAAATATTTTGCAAATGAGAATGATCTGCAAAAATAAATAACATGCCTTTAATCCAGCCAAGGGTATTGATGAACAGAATCTCATTGGAAAGGTGATCCAAGTAGAATTCTAAGACTTCATTTAAATGTAAAAAATATCGCTTGATGCTGTTCTCCAGGGTCAAATGACCAAAAAACTTGCATCTGGAAGAAACCAAATAAAATAATTCATTAAAGTCCATGTGATATACAAAGCAACGTAAAAAAAATAATTGCATATAACCAAAAGCAAATAGAATAAAACCCTCTCAATAGACACTCCCAAACAGCGGATGCCCATTCAACAGACACATTTCTAATTCTAATTTGATTCGTTTGTGGTTAAAGGACCACAATGGTTATGCTGCGTCACGACCTACTGTTTTCCGAGGAATCCGAATCTCTTAAGGCCTAGGGAACCAAACCCCGGACTACAATGAGCAGTGCGATCTCTTACGAGATCTCTGCTGAGTAAGCGTCCTTTGCACTGTTGGGAGTCGAACCTAAGGTAATGGCACACAAGGCGAACACGTTACCACACTGCACCATCACAACGCCAATTTCAATCCATATGTTTTATATTATACTCCAATCCTCCCAAATAGCATATAGGTACTCAAGTCTTAAGGTACCTGCCATTCAGAGGTTTTAAGATATATTCATCACCGGATGTTCGTATGGTTGATGTTTTTATTTTCTAGGTATTCCAGCTGCCATTTACACAAGAGTTTCAATGCAAACAGGGAGCAAGGTCATTCCTACTTATGGTGTAAGGACACATAAGGTCATGCTGCACCAGAACCTACAGTTTTCCAAGGATTCTAAACCTCTTATCATTTAAGAAGTCCAACCCTAAATTGTGAATGAGTAGGAAAAAAATAGCACACGTAAATAGTATCTACAGTCCAACCAGGGTTTGCCGTTCGGCAGACAAACGTGTTGACTCTCAAAGATTATTTATAAATTAACCATTAGAGAAAAAACACTTACTTAATTGGTGTTTCCAGATGTGTGTAAGATGGACCTATCAGAAAAAATGAAATTTTTGTACATCATTTATAACTGATCATATATAATTTGCATGGTCACAAAAGAATAAAAACAATTATAAAATCATTTTAAGCTATTCAATAAGCTAAAGCAAAAAGTACTATAGTGCATTCGCATTCAGTTGTTGCACGATACCATTACCAAATGGGTTGTTCCATTGCAGTTCAGGGAAGAGCGTTTTGCCTGAAATGGTTTTTCACATGAGAAAAACCAGTTTCGGCAAGATGCCCTTCCCTAAACTGCAATGGACTAACCCATCTGCTAACGGTATCAGGCGTCAGGTCTGCACAAACGGACTATACTTTTGAGGTCTGCACAAACGGACTATACTTTTGAGGTCTACAGTCATCATGATTTTACAACAAAGCATACTAGACAATCTTTCGAAACCACTTATTTAATAATCAAGCAAAGAGCAATGCATAATACAATCATAATCCGAAATAAATTAAAAAAAATAGATACATAATCATATTTAAAATTTTGTACATAATAAAATATTCGGTCATAGAATATTCTAAGTACTCCTCATTCACAAAACCAAAACCAAAAAAAAACCAAAAAACCTGGTTAAGATTGTTTGGTGGTATTTTTATGGCACAAGAGTCATTCTACGCCAAACAAGGTATGAGGAACATTTGGTTAATGACATTTCTATTACACCATTATACACTCCTGGTGCCCACTCCTTTGTCCTGATGAAATTCAAGGACTTTTCAAGGACCAAATGACGTTTTTCAAAGACCTCACATTGTCAATCGCAATGTACATAAAAATTAAAAATGCAAGAGATTATAAGCATAATATTAAAATTAGAGTGTTTGATTATGTTGCTCCTTTTCAACTTGGCACACTGCTAGCAAAAGTTACCCTTTCTACATCCCTTGTATTCGCCATGTTCAGTGGGCGGGGAGGAAGGGGCGTGTCCTAAGCACTACTGGCTTTGTTCCGGAAATAAAGAAAAATACATTTTTTCTCTTGCCAAAACTTGAAAAAATATTTTTCAAGGATTTTTCAAGGACCAACCACATTTTTGGCAGTTTTCAAGGGCCCCGATTTGGCAAAAAAATCCAAGGACTTTCAAAGACCATGGGAACCATGAAACTAAAACTGGGAAAAGTTAGCTTCAAATAAAATTGCATTGTATTTTCTAAATGTCAATAACTAGTGGGAAAAAAATATATTAGTTGACTTTTTAAGATAGCGTCATTCTGATATTATGCTCTGAAAAGTTCATAAAGGAACATTTTAACAAATAAGAATTTTTATCATGTTTCTTTTGTATTTTCATTTTTTAATTGCTGATCCAACATTAACTGTTCTTACCTAACAAGGGCTTCTTAATTTCAGTCAATGAAATACATCCTGGGAGAGTGAATTCAGGCTGGCCAGGATCGATGTCCAGGTAGAAAATTCTTCGCCCATACCTACATCGGAAAATATACATTTAGATTTCCTTCCAAATAGTATAACTACGACAGCAGGTTTCATACAGGGTTTGTCCCAGAAGTTGGTGGGGGATCTAAGCTTGGAAACGAGACCGGTATCAGTCGCCTGCGGGCAGTTGTTGAGGCAGGGTCACGCTCCGCGCAGAGGTATCTACTGCACCCTCGTCGATCAAAAAATGGACCAGTTTTTGGAGCAGCGTTATGCAATCAAATTTTGTGTGAAACTGGGTAAAAACGGGGCGGAGACACTCGAAATGCTTCGGAAAGCCTACGGTGACGGGGCGATGAAAAAAAGCCAAACTTTCATGTGGCACAAGCGGTTCCGGGAAGGTCGGGAGTCCGTCAACGACGACGACCGCTCTGGACGCCCGTCGACATCACAAACGGACGACTCGGTGCAAAAAGTGCGTCAAGTTTTGGACAATGACCGACGATTAAGTGTTCGGGTGATTGCAGAGGAGTGTGGAATACCCAAAACAATCGTTCATCGCATTTTAACGGAGGATCTTCAAATGAGGAAAGTCTGCTCGAAAATGGTGCCAAAAGTCCTGACGAGTGAGATGAAGGAGCAGCGTTTGTTGAAGTGCCAGGAATTGCATGAACGCTACGAAACGGACCCAGAATTTTTGGACAGAGTGATCACAGGGGACGAGACGTGGATTTTTCAGTACGATCCCGAATCAAAGCGCCAGAGCAGCGAGTGGCACACCAAGGAGTCTCCTCGCCCGAAAAAAGCAAGGATGAGCAAATCGCGAATCAAGGCAATGCTCATTGTGTTTTTTGACAGAAAAGGTGTAGTTCACAGTGAATTCGTGCCACAAGGACAAACAGTCAACAAGGAGTTTTACTGTGAAGTGCTCAAACGGTTGCGCAACAGGGTTCGACGCGTCCGAAACGAAATTCGCGACAATTGGATCTTGCACCATGACAACGCGTCAACCCACACCGCGCTCATTGTCTCCGAGTTGCTGGCCAAAATGGGTGTGGCAACGCTGCCCCAGCCGCCGTACAGCCCCGATCTGGCACCAGCGGATTTCTTTTTGTTCCCAAGGATCAAAAGAACCCTGAAAGGAACTCGGCATGGGACGCTGGAGGCGGTAAAAGCAGCCGCGACGACCTCACTGAAGGAGATTCCCGTTGACGACTTCCAGGGCGCCTTCAATGATTGGGTGAAGCGTTGGCAACGGTGCATCGAAGCAGGGGGAGAATACTTTGAAAAGTTCTGAAAAGATTGTAAACTGATATTGAATAAATGATTTTAAAAAAAATCATTCCGGGAACTTTTGGGACAAACCCTGTATTAACTTACTTTTCTAAAACTGACACAAAAATAATAATGTTCTAATCAACCAAATCAGCAGAAACCAAAAGCGTGCAGAAAGCAACATTTTAAGACATTAAAAATGCCTAGAAAGTTTGTACTTAATAGGCCATAATATGCATGTATCAAGATTTGAAATTAGAAGGAGAAAATTAGACATCAATGGCACCTAACGATTTTTCTTCAGTTGCCGAAACGTTTTACTTCGGTGCAATTAAAACAAAAAAATTATCGAGATAAACTTTAATTAAATGTCTTTATAAAGGTGCATTTTAATGAGACTTGTGTTATTTCATATTCCACCACTGAGCAGCAGGGCTGTAGCCAGAAGCACCAACCCCAAATGAGATTAAAATTCACGGAAAACGGAGAGGCACTTACGAGAAATTTTATGCTGAAAGAAACAATACAATTTCGTTGATCTGGCTGCTAAAATGCGACAAAAAATCGTGGAGTATGTGGAGGGGATATTATTACCTCATATACATACATTATGAAATACACAAGTTTTGAGATAAATAGGTTTTACTGCACATCCCCAAAGCAGAATGTGCTAAAAAGTGTGGTGCACATCGCAGAATAATCGCTAGGCGAATCAATTTCGTCTCAAAATAAATTAAGAAAAAGAAAACGAAGTCCAGAAAAAGCGAAAGTTTTCTGCATTTCTACTCAGAAAGGGAATTTTCGTTTTATAGAATATAAAAATGTAGATATATAATATATGCATCTCCAGCAGAATATTTTTTAACAGCTGAAGGCTTTTTATAAAACATTCTGCTTTGGGGCTGCATATATATATATATAAGGTGTGCATCAAAAGTTTAGTCACAAAAAACTAATAGTCATAAAATGTAAACTATATGGTCATATAAGGTTCTATATTTATTACCCGAACATACTGCATAATGATAAATTAAAAATCTATATTCATTACCCACAACGGTAGCAAACATCATAGAAGAATCATTGCATTTTCCATACAATAATGAATAAGTTTACAAAACTAATCTGTTCTAAATGACTAATTCAGAATGACAAAAACTAAAGATAAGGAATTACAATATATAATTTTCACTTACTTGCAAGACAGAATGTTATTTATAAAATATCGAAGAGTTGTAGACTTTCCGAGACCCTTTTGCCCATATATAAGTATACGGGGTGCCCTACCTCCATACTGAACTATAAAGAAACAAACACACACACAAAATAAGCAGTAAGTATGATTTAGTATTTACTGTGTTTTATGGCACAAAGACAGGTTAGGTTACGCTGCAACAGGATCTACAGGTTTCCTGAAGATTGCGAACGTCTGTTGCCTACAGAACCAAACCACCGGACTATGGTGAGAAGGAAAAGTGGCATGCATTCCATAACACCACCGGAATAAATCTTGGGTTAACGGCACAAGAGACAAACACATTAATCCTGCTTCACACCACATGGGGAGAGTTCAAGTATTACGTAAGCACCTTTGGGGGAGGGGGGTTGCCGTTGGTCTTATTTTCCTATGTTAGCCAAAGTCAATATATTACTCATATACTATATATATACTATTTTTAATAAGATATACATATTTCAACCAATGGTTTCCCACTTTCAGAAAGGTGAAAACTTAAATGAAACTAAAAAATTAAATAAATCATCATTTGAGAACGATAAGCACCATCCAAAGAACATTCTTCCACCAAATTTATATATATAATTGGTCATCATTAACAGATTGTGTAGCTCCAAATTTTGGATACCATTACAATCAGATATACTATATTTAGTTATCTCAAAACCTTATCAGCCAGTTGTCATACAAATTTACTTTAAATAATTTTTTTAGGTGTTCATAGAACTACTTGATTGACAAGATATTTCAGAAGTAACATATTGGAAAAGAAACTTACGAAAAGACCAAATGTCACATTTAATAATTTCTATCACATCACTGTAGTTTTTAGATAACTCGACAGTGGATTCATCAGTGCTTCCAATCGTGAAGCCCAGTGCAGCCAACTGATCAATATTTGGACTTCGGCAAAGTGGAAGCGTCAATGGAATGTGAAACTGAGCGAACTTTACGAAATTTGCCTTCCAATTTTCCATCAACACTATTACCACAGATGACTCTGTTATTGCTTCTTTTATCAAGGCAACTTTATGGTCATGAGCAAAACGCTTCAGTTTCTCTTTAAGGGCACTCCGATACAGACTGGTTTTTTCACAGCAGGATGTTGTTTCCACAGATAGGTGGCAAATATCTTTTGCAGAAAAAATAGAAACAAAATCCTCAGAATCATCCAATGCATAGCCCAGAACACTGGCTGAACCACTGATAACTTGAATAGCTGCCGTTCCATTGATTGCAAAAGAAACAGGATGGTTTACCACCAGTATTACAGAACCACTCTTTTCTACTAAAAATGCTCTAGAAAAACAAAATTCAGATTAGTTTCCCTTTTAGATAAGGGGGATCTACAAAAACACAATTCATTTCAAGAACAATTACTGCTAGATCATAATATAGTGTGTCAAAGACGGTGAATCACTGGTTGGAGTGGACGGGGTCATGGTTAAATTTACTTTGTTAAAATTTTCTTTCTTCAAGTTGACAAACCTAAACCTTTAACTTTTTTAGAAAAAACACCGTTAGTAAACTGGAACAAATCGGCATTCCCCATTTGGGGTTTTCACGATCTCATCTCAGATAAGAATGATAACACATAACTTACCATAAAAGAACTTCTCGTTGAACCTAACCCATTTTCAATAAGGGGTGTTTAAAGAAATGTCTTCAAACTGATCCACTCTCTCGATTAAAAATATGCCAAGTTCTAAAAAGAGTGTTTGTGGTCAGGGTCTGATTACCACCTAGGGCCCTCAAATTGTTTTTGTTGTTTTTTTTAAGTTGACTTTTGTTTACTCACTTTTGATCGACATCTAGAAAATTTTTAGGTAAAAGCTTACTTTTTTTGGGCTATTTTAGATAGTTTACCAGAAATTTGAAGAGTTTTAGAATGAGTATATGTATTCATTTTTTATATGCTTTCAAACCCCCTCTTCTAAATTTGTCACCGTGCGTAAGGGGGGCCCCAACTAATACAGGGTATCTACTGAAAATAAGAAACCCCTTTCCTTGACTATTTCTGTACATTTCTTGGCTTTAAAAAAATTTCTCGACTTTTTTTTTTTGTGATTGATTAAATAGCTGAAAATCACTAAAAATTGCCAAGTCATGATGAAAATAGCTAAAACTAATTGAACGTTAGTCGTGAAAATGTCATATGAAGATTAAAATTCGACACAAGCGTAAAACTGAAAAAAAAGGGGACATAACCGTGACCACAATTAGGCCTGGGCGATGTTACATTTTTGACATCATGATGTTAACCATGGACGCAGTAAGCAGATAGAAGTGTGCCTCCCTAACAAAAATAACAGATTCATACAGAAAAAGGAGAACAGGTTCGTGTCCTGAAAAATATTAAGCATTCATGTTATTTTAACGTTGATAAAATACTGTTAATGCGGGAAAAATAGAAAAAAATGCATCCATAATCAAGTATCCGTTTCTTTAAAAAAAAAATCAGCTTTTACCGAAAACTCTGTAGAACGAAGGGCAATTGGGTCTTACGAGTGCAAGCAAACATTTGATAAGGCTGTACATAGAGTCAGAAGATCGAGTCCTATAAAAAGGTTGGCTGTGGCAACAAAAATTTTAAAAGAAGAAATACCAAAAGTGCCTAAGCTTGTTTATGCCCCTGTGAGATGTAAACAAACCAACCAACCTTTTAAAGAAACAATAAGAAAAATAACAGCATTTTATCTTCAGGATGATTAAGTCAAGAAACACGGGGGAGGAGGATACTAATTGGATCAAAGGTAAAGTTATTGGCAAAAGAAACATTATATGTACATGACCACTGGTGAACCTTGTAACTGTTTTATCCAGGAATATCCTGCAGTGAAAATAAAATATAATAAAAATTTTACCAACTTCAACTCCAGGACGTCCTTCCAGTGTAAAATAAGCCTTATAATGTTTGTGTTTGCAAATATGCAGGTCATCATCTCAGAACTCCACTCTCCGATATATCAGAAAATGCCTTGAATGCAATTCAGATTGGGAACTTTGTCTTAGTTACACTGATTGCGGAAAAATCAAATACTAGAAAGAACTACTATGCAGTGGTTCAAGAGTTTGATCAAGAAAACATGGAGTTGCTTTTAAACTATATGTAACCTAGCGGAAATCTACGGTTTTGGCACAAAAAACAAAAACAAATTCATGTAAGAACGTCCTCTGTTATTACAAGTGCTCCTCAATTAGTTAATAATGGGGGTGGGGGCAAGTTCAATTTTTGTAAAAAAAAAAAGTATCTTAATTATTAAAACAGATTTAAACAGTACTCTGGTCAATTAATATATTGCTGTGCATTTATTTTAATGATATTTCCTAATATACATATCATATATGTTTATGTAAAATATATGCAAATATATGCATTTTTGCACTGGGAAATACCTGTAACATATTGTCACACCCGTAACAGAATTTTTAAAAATTTCTTCTGACCAAATAATAAGTTTTAAAACTATATTCAATGCATAATATTAAACTATTAATCTTCGTTTTTGAGACAAAAAATAAGTTTGGAATTAACATGTTTCTAATTAACAGGATATTGAAAAAGTAAAAGAAACAAGAGAAAATTTCTGTAGAACCCGTAACGGCATCATTTTTAATTTTTTATCATATAAATAATAATTTAAGATACAACAAATTTGTCAATAACCTTTCCTTATGTCATGTTCTTTATTCCAAAAATATAAAGGAGTAAAATTCTATGGAATTTTCTTTCATATTATGAAAAAGTAAGTACAATATGTTACACCCGTAACAATGGAATGGCCCTACAGTAAACAACACACAATGCACTAAAATTTGTGCAATCAAAATAAGTTTCAAGGCCATTAAATCGATTAATGCAAACCCCAAAGCCATTTATAACTCAATTAAAGTGAATTTACAAATTCAAAAGCTGTATTAAAAAGTGTATTTCTTTACACTAAAAACTTGCACTAATTAAATATTTACAGCAACATTTCCATTTGGCCCTTTTTGAGTTCATTATAAAAGAGTTTAACTATATAATCGCAAAGCTGATGCTTCATCTTCTATTTCATTTAAAATGTGTATGACTATATATAACAAAAAGGAGATTGGTATGATCAAAATCCCTTACAGATTAAATAATTTAGCTAAAAACACTTTTTGTTTTTCAAGTTTTAGTTATATATTTGGCAAACATTTTCTCCTGAAAAATATATGTGCTTAATAATTTTATATAAATTATATTAGTTTTGGTGCAAAATAGTAACTTTTAGAAGAAGTTTAGTCAAAAGTACAAGGTTTACAAATTTTTCAGTAGGCAATGTGGTACAAAAAGCACAGTTCAGGAAAATTATTTTAATAAGTTATTTATTATAACAATGAATTTCAAATTTTCCTGACTTTGGCCTTTGTATTTCAAATTTCCCTGACTTTTCCAGATGAGTAAACATCCAGTTTCTAATGCATGTGGATGCAGTATCCTGAACTTAGGGAAATTAGCAAGATGGCAATACGTCACGTAAAAATTACGGGGAACATAAGAGCGGAAATTTTCCCCAATTATGGAGTAATTTTAGCAGAATGCCCTGACATATCCCCAATTTTTCCAGAATGGTAAAATACCCTCATAATTCCATGATTTCCTGGTTTAATCGCCAACCTGTAATCAGCATTGTACTAATACCATAAGTACTTAAATTTCATTTATGGTATTAATAAATGTAGAATGTTAATTACCTAGTCTAACTGAGATGAACGCAAGTCTGGGAAATTGGATATAAAGAGTATACCTTCGTAACCACAATGTTGCAACTTTTAATACGAAAGATCGAGAACCAAATACTCACAAACCCACTTTTAAAAAAAATGCATATTACTTACAGAACTTCTTTGCTTTTAACAACATTATTTTCATTAGGTGAAGTTGACACCGTTTCTTCATCTGTATGTTCCATCTGTAAACATATAAGATATACTAAGTGTAAACGTATAAGATATACTAACTTATATGTAAACATGTAAGATAAATACTAAGAATAAGTGATAGGTCTGTAAGATACACAAAATACATTTTAATTATACAAAAAAATTCTACGATCTTCATGCAAAACTTGTGTTTTTAGAAGCTAAGCTGTTTCAAACATTACTTTTTCTATTCTTTCCATGTGTGAACCAATCTTCAATAGACAAGACCATCTTGATGCATCAGATAATAAATTACTCGCAGGGAAAAGAGCAATTTCTTGGTGTCTAGTGGGGACCGAACCCATGACCCCTTGATAATCAGTTGAGTGCTCTTTCCCATGGAGCGACAGGTGTTGATCAAGCTTCCCACTACGAGCAAGTATAAAGCTTCACCATGGACAAGTTCCAATTAATGGGGCAGTGCTTGGACTGCTTTTAAAACTAAAGTGAGAAATCAAAGTTTCTTTGCAAGTAATTAGCAGGTTTCAATAGATATTGAACATTTAGGATTACGTTAAGTCCCTTGGACTTAACGTAAAATGGACATGGTGTTTATAAATGACTAATTCCATTTAATAAATTTGTTATACCGTTATTTAAATATCATTTGTGGCAGTTTATAGCACACACAACTCGTGGCATTTTTTGAAAACACATTAGCTCTCATAATGCATGACACGCTTCTTAATGTTTGAAGTGGAATTATGCAGCACCTCAATGTTTTAGGTGCAACAAATGAAGATCACACAAAAATATACTGAATCCAATTAGGTCAGCTAGTAGGCTACTGGTTATTTTTATTAATGCCATAGTAACGCCTTATATACTCTCGCAAGGGAAAGAACGTCTGACACCTGTAACTTAACAGTAAAGCACTTGACCAGAAACCAAGAGATTGTGGGTTTGTGTCCCACCAGGCATCGATAAGTCATTTCTTTTCTTTGCGAGTAATTCATCATCTAGTATCGGTTGGTTAGACTTTATAGTGTAAGGACACCAAACGTCATTGTGTGCCAAATTACCAGTATTGATTAAACAGTGTGGTAGGCCCACAGTTAAAACAATGCATTGTTAATTAGGGCAATCACTAAAACAGCGTTTATTAAGGATGAATCTTGAGTCAAAACTCCAAGAACTTTATGTGAACATAAATTGTAATTTACCTCGGTGTAATCATCGGAGTTATCATCGCTTGAGCTTTCATCATTAGATGACTCATCATCAGACGAAGAAACCACTGGTACATGAGCCACAAGAGGCAGACCTTTCAATTTCATAAAGTGTTTTAAGGACCTGTACGGATTCTTCTTTGTTTTAGAAACAAAATTTTTTTTAAATTTAGATTTGTCCATCAAAGCTCTTTCCTTGCTAGTCGAAGAATTACTGCAACCTGGCTTCATCTTTAAAATGACAGCAGCAAAATGCTAAAGAAAAAAAACGGGAAACAAACTGAAAAAACTAAAATTCATTTAGGAATGATATTTATAGATACAAAAAGTGATCAATTTTAATGCTCTCTACAGCGCATGTTTGAGGGTCATTTATTTTGGTGGAGGGGGCACTGCTGAGAACTGAATATAGATTAATGATATGCTAGGCAAATACATTACTTTACTTACTTCAGAGCCAAGCAATGACTGTCATGTCATCCAGCCTGTATACAGGGTGTCCCATTTAACTTGACAAACCAAAATACTTTGGAAACTATGCACCAGATAAAAAAAAAATATATATATGTACATAAATCAAATTTATCTCGAAACGGGCTATCTAATGATGTCAAAATTTAGCTCCCCCACCCCTTGCGGGTGGGATGGAGCCAACACTGAAATTTTAAATGGGAACCTCAATTTTTTATTATATTATGGTTTGTAAAGTTAAATGAGACACCTGGTATAAGTAACAGTCGGCTTTAAGGACACCGAGTGAATGTTAATGAAAGTTACGACACTAATGAAACGTATCTTCCTGCCTCAGAAACCATAAACAAATCTTTGCAGAAGCAAAATAAAATTCTTATGAAATTTTAAATGCATTGAAAACCATAATGCTAGCCAATTGCTTTGAGAGCATCCCAAAACATTTAAGTAAAGGTTATGTTATCAACCCAGTTTTTGATGGAATTTCTTGAGGAATTGGCAATAAAGTTGATTTAATGGAAACTCCTCCCATATTACTTTTGTTTGCCAAATTGGGCCAAACTGCTTAAGTGGGGGGAGGCTGTTTTGAAAATCCATACCATTGTATACAAATGCCATATTGCTTAAATAAAATTTATAATAGAAAAATAAAAACCAGATCCAAAATAAGTCCAAATGAGAAAAATCATTTTTTACCAATTTAAAAAAAAAAAAGAAAATTTTGGTGTAAGATATTCAACTTCCACTCTATTCCATATTATGTATCACTCGACAATTTCATAAGTTTGGAAACTGTGTCGATTTTTCCATATTTTAAAATTTTCCCCTGGCCCCTTTTCCATAGTGCATTGCGTTTTCCATGGGCATTTCCCCCATATTGTATGTTTCGTCATTTTTTCTGCAAAGGGCATGGTGCTTCTGGCTACATCACCGGATGAAAGGGTGGATCCAGGATGTCATTATGGGGGGGGCATTTCGAGGGCCCTCAACAGGAAAATTTTTAGTTTTGGTAAATGTTGTTATATTACTTGCCTTCCTTTATACCTTAGTTGTCTAACATACCGCCCGAGGGCCATAATCCGGCCTGCCTACAACTGTTTGAAATAAAAAAAATTTTCAAATAAAAATTTTAGATATTTTTTTTCAGAAATAAGGAAAAATTTTGGGGACAGGAGAGGTGACCCCTTTCTACATCGCAAGAGCACAAATAACTGGAAAAAACTCTAAGGGGAGGATATCAAATGTGAGTTTTTTTTAAGAAACCGCTGGCTCGCAAGATCCGTGAAAATTCTTTAAGTGGCCCGCTACTCAAAAAGGTTGAACAACCCTGCTTTATACTCACCAAAATATTTAATTTAAGACAATGAATTAAAGCTGGGCTTTTCTTTAATTAAACTATATGGTTTAGGGCAGACTATAGTCGAGTATGACAGAAGGATAACTTAGCAAAGGAGACATATACAATAACCAAAAACGATAATTTACAATGTAATTAATAGAACAAGTTTAAATTTAAACTACAAAAACATCGTAATTATTTTACTATTTTTATAATAAGCGACTTTTTAAAAAACTTGAAGTTTATAGTGCAAAGTCGAGCCATCTTGGTTTCTTTGAAAATTTGTCAATCACTTTATTTACATCAATATGAATGTCTCTATGGGTGTGTATTAAAAGTCTCTTCTGTCATCCGCGTTCGAAGCCAAGTTTGACGGCGCTTCGAGGATAAAAAACTACGTTCTGCTGAAGCAAGACTTACTGAAAATGCAGTTTGAAAGGCGAATAGCTTGTAGATTCGTGGAAAAACGTCTTGATCGCATTTCTCCAAGGCTTGGAGACTTTGGACGCCTGTGTAAGACTTTTATTTATTACAGTTGTAACAAACAACATATAAAATATTCTTCATCGTCTTTATTTTTTTCCTATTTAAGCCTGATAAGAGACATATATATATAAGGGGGTAAGAGATAACATTTACAACGTTTTCATTTGGCTCTTTTTGAGTATAAATGAGTTTAAATATATAATCACAAGGCTGATACTTCACCTTTTATTCCATTTAAAAAGTGTATGAATATATATAAAGGAAAGGAAACTAGTATGGTCGAAATCCCTTATAGATTAAATAATTCCGCTAAAAACATTATTATTTTTTAAGTTTTGGTTATATATTTGGCCA
>QLNU02015359.1:30722804-30774250 GCA_006491805.2 Dysdera silvatica | reverse complement strand
AGGGGTGGGGGGAGGGGGGGTTACAGAGCTACAACTCATATATTCCTATGTTAAATATACAAAATTTCATTGCAATGGGGGGTTACAATCCCCAAAACTGCCCCCCTGGCTATGCCTATTTCTCTGGTACTCTGGTTTTAACTCTTGAACTTTGTTTGGGGAAAAAAATAAATCGAGACAGTATCATTGAATTCAGACACATTAATATAAAAATGAGAACACGTTGACATGTGAAGGACTTTTTTTGTATTTATTTAATTAAAAGGTAATTTTTGAAGTATTAAGTTTCATCGCGACAAAAGCTGTGGATTCGTCTGTATTGTTACCGATATTTGGGAATGAAGGTTAAAATAATTCTTATACTTAAATAATAGGAAGTGCAGGTTTATACTTAAATCGGGTATTGCACCTATGTGCTTGCCAACCTATAAATTCAAAGTTTTCTTTCTGTCTTCCCAAATGTGGGGGTGTGTGTTTATTCTAAAAGAAATAAGAATCTGTCTTCACAAATTGCTGCAATTTCTGACAGAAAATTGCTATAGGTTGTGGGTATGATTACGTTATATGCATTATTATAACGATAATTTTGTGAATATATTTTATGTAATGGCAAAATCACCCCCCTCCTGATGTTCGGGTAGGTGGTGGGGAATGGGCATTTTTCTTGCAGAAGCAAATCGTCGGAATTCCGTAATAGATTGAAATTTTAAAAAAAAAAATTAAAAATCAGCCTGTTTTGAAAATTTTCCCTCCTAAAACTTATACCTTAGCCATTTTCCCAATGTAATCTGTTCATAAATTCGGGTTTGATCGCACTTTATCACAATTTAAAATATTGTGCACATGTTGGCACGTCACCATAAAAACTGTGCTACTGATTTCACTTTATGATCAAAAATTGATAACAAACTTAAAAATCAGAAATAAGCATGTTTTATATAAGCCAAAGAATATCGCCAAGCTTAAACTGTTCCCTTCCAAATAAATTCCTCATGGGCAAAAAAGGCTAGGTTGAGAGGCTAGTAGAATGCTAGGGATGAGAATTGAAAGTATCATAGTTGGCCGCAACCCACAAGATCGTTTATCATGGGTTTCTTCCTCATGTGAACAACTGAGATTCTGACCTTGCGATGTATGTGTCGGTTAGATTGGTAAAATCAAAAATAAAGGCTCGAGCAGTCAGAATTTGTATCATGTAAGCAATGGTGCCAAAAACGATGACTAGGTCTAAAATCTCGGTTATCAAGACGAAGTTTATAGGTGCAAACACGACTAACGATCATTAATTTCAAATCCTGACTGAGGTTTGCTGTTTTCTAATAAATGTGTTTTACCTAAAGAACCAGTGTCTGAACTTCCATGGGGACTCTACATCACCATAAGGCTCTTGTGATGCTGCAAATGAATCAAAAAAGGCAGGTCTTTGTGCCTGTGTTATCAACTTGACAAATATTTAAAAAAGCGACCCTGAGGGTATGTACAGTCAAAGCCCCCCCCCCCTTAATGAACATCCCACAGACACGGTCACCTCCCATTTTTATAATCGGATGAAAATACCCTGATAAGGAACACATTCACAATAATATCCTCACTTTTACGATCCCTTTACTACCTTTTAGCTGTGTGATTTCATAGGAAAAAGTAGAAGTGGTAATATAAGGTTGGCTCTTATTTGTGTTCATTGGTTGCTGGTGTTTTACATTACTTACAATAATGATGAAATGTATAATAAACACACATATGCATGTTCGGAATCGTGAGAAAAAATAAAGCAGATTTTCTTTTCAATGAAAACCTTAAAATAAGGCCACTTCCAGTATTGACGATACTATCTAAACTGGTAGTGCAATTACAACAAAGGAATGGAGCTAACATTTTTGTGAATATGTGTATAAGGTTTTAATGAAGATGAATTTCATGGTTTTACTGTTCTTTACCCCCCTTTAGCATTTTTCATGCCATTCTAAAGATGAAGCCTGTTGTCAGTGGTCCTTCAACCAGCAAGCAAAGATCGTTTATTCAGAAGATTGACTTTAAAAAAAATGCTTCTAAGAAAAAGAAGCGTCAACAAAAATCCATAAAAAACTTTTGGAAATTGAAAGGTAAGCCTCTCGTGGCTCAAAGTCATTCGTTAAGTAGATCACCACCCAAACGTCATCGTTTTCCTGCTGATGACCAAGAATCGTCTAGTGATGAAAACTCAAGTGATGGTCCCTCTGATGGCAATTCTGAGGTAAATGACGGTTTTTATTTTCACATAAAATACTCGCATGTTGTTCTAAAATTCAGCCTTAATAAATTCATTATTATTATTATTGTAGCTATTTCAAAATGGTTTATTAATGGGCTCATCTCCCGCCCCCCCAAAAAAAATTAAGTACCATGACACATTTTTCTCTATAAGGGATAGGAATTGTTACATGGTCCTAAAAGCTATCTGAGCCCTCTGTAATTTTTGAATTTCTCTGTCGCTGCTTGTGATTCATGGTGTTCTTATAAAGAGATCGCTAACCCAATTGGTCTTTTATCAACGTTTTGCGTATTGCTATTAGCAACTCATTGATGCAGTGAACGTGTTCAATTATTCGCACAGCTGCTAGACTCTAAAAACTGTCCTTTCTTTTGATCTTTGGCTTTTCACTTTACAGGCACATCTAGCAAGATGTAAAGAGCAAAATAAAACAAAGGTACTGACTGCGAATTAGAAGGCTTTTCAAAATGATAAAAGATTCGCCCTGTGCCATTATATTTTATTTCATTCGATTTAATCCATATCGCACCCATGCGATGAAAATGTTACAACTCAAAATTCGGTGAAAATTACTTCAATGCTACAACCAGACGTAGAAAGCAGTGCTGCACCCTGCCATGCAAAACATCAGACCATAAGCTGTCCAGGTTTCCGTTAGGTGGCACATGTCATTAAATGAATATATCGCCCAGTTCAGCCAGGAACAGTTTTTTGCTTTCTCTGAAAATTGGGATTTTTTGAGTTGTAACACTTTCGTTGCAAGGGTGCAATATCATGGCCCACTACATATATTACTTGCCCCTCCCGTCATCCCAATTATTTAATTTAGTACCTTTAATTTCCATGCACCAACGTCCATCTGCATTGCTTCCAATATGATTACTTCCTTTAGACTGCTTTAATACTCCCACGTCCGTGATGTTATGCCCATGTGTCAAGATCTTACGTTCGTTCACCCTTATCAGCAGTCCAATGCTGAATTTACATTTGCCACTTTTACACTTTCATCGCTTTAAACAGAGGATTCCATCTCTTCTCACTGCCTAACTGCCATTCTGAATAACCTGAAATGAAAGTATATTTTACTTTTTAATGCAACATTTTTCTCCCAAACATTTTGCTCATTAACTTCCTGGACTCAAAATTATGTTCACTAATTTAATTGTTTGCATGCTTCAGTTTCCCCACACACTTGCATCTTTAATACCCAAAACATGCATGGAGGTATAGTGCAGCCAATGCTAGCACTCCATAACGTCCATGAAGAAAAAATTATATATTGTGTTTATCTTATGGATTCTACTAGTATCCCATCTGTGTTTAACCTGTATTCTTTACAGGTGGAATACACAGATGATGGATGTACATCATCTCTTCCCAACAAAAATAACGTGGTTAAAGCGAAAGAAATTTTGTAAGTATATAACTTGTAGTTTGTTATTTAGCAGTGTATATCATTATATATAAAGTTAGTAATACCTTATTTTGCATAATTCATCAATTAAATTTCATCATGAGCATATATATAAATGAAAAACAACCAATGTATGAATTGCTATTAACCGTAGTTGGTCTTGGAATGTAACATCTCTACAGATAGAACAGCTCTACTGTATAATGTTTAGTTAGTAACTTAATAGTTATTTGTTATTATTATTATATATTATTTGTTGTTATTACTATTTCAAAACTCAGATTTTTTTTTTTAATATTAACTGTAACACTTCCATGATTTTTGAAAGGTTTTGGTGAAATTTGAGATTTTTCCTGCGATTAGCCTTTCGAATTTTGCATTTGTTTCGTGTGGTAAAAGTACTGTCCTAACCATGTTTGAGCAATAACAATATCTTTCACTGGTTTCTTGAGTGTCATTATAACAAATTTCACTGTATTTATGTTAAAAGATATAATTTTAAATGAAGTTTTACTAAAAACGTTAACATTTGCAACTACAGTTGATTTTATAATTGAAAATAATTTTCCCAGTGATTTAGTTGTGAGCAATTATAATTGATCATCTGAGAAGAACCTGGGCACATTTTCAGAAATTCCTTTCAAATTTTAGTTTCGAAAACTAGATTGGGTTTATAAACCATACTCAATTGGAATCAGAAATATCGATCGTCTGCCATAAAAAAAAGAGGAATTTGCTGAATTACGAAGCGACTCAGGTTTAAAATTTGAGTTTTCTAAATAAAATCGTTAGGTTGATTTTAAATTGGGGTTATTGTAGAATTTCCAACAGTTTCTAGAAAGACCTTAAGCATACTTCTGCCATTTTGTGTTACGTATATGTGACACATAAAAATATCGATCCACTCTGAAAAGCCTTGAAGATGTTCTATGTTCTGCAGTTTCAAATATTCAGCCAAGATTTGCTTTTGTTTGTCAATAAACTAAAATTATATGTATGCCAAACAATGATTTTAAAATAAATTTCTCTATGATTTATTGCTAGTAAATGTTTGGTTTGTAATGCTTCTTTTATATACTTATGCACTACCAGAAAATATAAAAAGAACACCAAAAAGCAACTATTTGATATCAGTGAAAGTTGTACAGCATAATGACAACAAATTAACAGCATAAGCGTGGAATACAGAGGATTAAATGATATTTGCACATCAAAAAGAACTGATCAACTACGGTATAAACATAGTCTCGAATTTCATTCTGAAAAATCTCTCTTAATCAAGAGGAACTCACTGCAGCTAATATTTTTTCAGCGAGTGAACTCGCGCAGGCTAATGCTCCAACACCAATATAAATTTAATGCCAAGTGTAATTGTTGTTTCGTGTTTTTGGCATAATTGAGTTAATAATAGCTATTGTAGTGAATAAACCATTGGAAAATAATATCTGCACAAAATGTTGTGATTTATTTTTTTGTCCTTCACAAGTACTCTTTTATTAGCGTCCTGAAAACCATTACAAAAATTGAGGTAAACAATAGAATAATTCGTTGCCCCAAAGCGTACCCGTAAAGTGAAACATGCAAGATGAAATCTAAGAAGCCCTAGGAGATGAATATAAAGTAGTGCCTTCGTTAACAATAATCTGTTCCAGTATTGCCATTATTAACCAAAATTGTCATTACCCAAGGCATGATTCCCCATATTAATTGAAAATGGATTCATTTGTTTCCTACTCCTCTCCACAATCACAATACATATTAAAAAGGCAGGTAAAACATTTAAAATATCCTAAAAATATGGAAATATAATTTATTTATTATATTTGCTACAAAAAAAATTAACATTAATAAAATGAATTGTTCATCAAAACAGTTTTCAGTACATGAAAGCAGATGGGGCCCTGATAACATACACTGGTTAGCAGCTTATAGATACAATAATTATTATACAGATGAGATTTGATTTTGCCTTCGATGGTGAACGAACAGTACCATACACCTATCGATTTATTGTTTATATGAATCAGCACACGAAATATAAATGCTTAATCGTTTTCATCGTGAAACACTCTATAACTACTGTATCATAAAGCACAGTACACTACAAGAAAAGAAACAGTAACCTGAAAACGTAAACAGCTGGCTTTTATGGGACAGACATATCTAGCTTTTATAGCTATGCCGAGTGGCTGTGTGTGATCGGAAGTTTCCGGGTGTTGTTTTTTTTTATCGGATATAGGTTCACGTAATCAAGAGTCATTAACCAAAGCCTACGTTGTTAACCAAGGATTTTTCTTACAGTCGCATCTCGTTAACCAGTATGTCATTATCAGAGGCCATTTTAAACCAAAGCACCACTGTATTTTGATTTAACTGATGTTTTCCTGGCAAATTCAAGCATCCTGTTTTCATTTCTCAAAACAGAGTAAAAAAAAAATACGAAATTAAACTTAAAGATTACCCACCTCCCCTTTATTCAGTTATTCACTTCGTTCAGTACGGTATCCCATGACATGTCAATGCCTGAAGTTGTTGAAACTAATTGTGTTTATCATTTTCTTTTATGTAAAAAAGGGAATAATATATATACTTTTTTTTTCAGAACATTTGTATCACTGAAAAGTGGTTTTGTTATATTACTTGTAAACCATCCCATATCCTTCGCCGTTGATGGAACTGTTGCTATTCGAGTTATTAGCGGGAGCGCTAGTGTTCTTGGCTATGAATTATGTGACAGCATGGACTTTAATTATATTTATTCTGCAAAGAATATCTGTCACCTGGCAGTGGAAACAACATCCTGCTGTGAGAAATCCCTGTTGCATTTGAATGTACTTTTAAATAAACTGAAGCTTATCTCATACGAAAAGCAAGTGGCCTCTATAAAAGCAGCAATGACAAATTCAACTGTAGTAATAGTTTTAAAGGAAAATTTGAAGGCAAATTTTGTAAAATTCGCTCACTTTCATATTCCATCTGCTCTTCCACTACCTCCATTTAATACAAATACGGGTCAATTGATTGAGATGGGCTTTACAATTGGCAACTTATGCGAGTCCACTGTCAAGCTATCCAAAGCTCATGATGATGTCGTGGACATCATTAAATATGATATTAACTCATTTGGTAAGTTAATTTTCTCATTTGTTAGTTCTAGAATATTCTTTTGTACGAATAGCCTTTGGATGCTTAGAAAATTATGAAACACGGTGTTTTTAACTGATTGATAAGATAGTGATAATTAAACATACAATTAGACCCACTTATATTAAACTTGGATGTATTGAATTTTCACATATAGTGGGAGAAAAAAATATGTTTACACTGGAATGTTAACACTTCCCACCCGTATAGCAAAAAAAATATTAACAGTAGAATTTTTCAAATTTAATGGAATAAGTACAAATCATATGTTTTTATTTCTTGAAACTTACGGACATGTAACGCAACTTCGTTTTATGTATTTAAACAAGATTTGAACCCCCTCCAGAATTTGAAGAGCAAAATTAAGTTTACAAATAAATAAAACATCAAAAAAAGTGAAAATCTAGTACATGGTAGGGCCTCCCTTGGCCCGAACGACTTCACGTAGCCATTGAGGTATGCTGTGGACCATATTATTTTATAACATTTGGTGGGATGCTGCTCCAAGCTTCCTGCAATGCAGTCTTGAATTCAGGGATGTTTGTGCAACATGGTAATGGCACACAATTGTCTAAAATCCCCCAAAGATGCTCAATGGGGTTCAAATCAGATGACTGAGATGGCCATTCAAGCACCTTTATCTTCTTGGAGGCAAAATAAGCAACTAAAATACGAGATTTATGTTTGGGGTCATTGTCTTGTTGGAAAGACCAACCCCTTTTCAATCCCAACTTCATCTTTCATTGAGCCAAATTTGATTCCAAAATCTCCTTATACTTGTGGGAGTTCATAAGGCCATCAATGAATACCAGATTTCCTGTTGCATTGTTGGCAAAACAACCCCAAACCATAACTGATGATGGGTGTTTGATTGTTGGCTGCAAATTCTTGACATTAAACGCTGTTCCATCTTTTCTAAACACTATTTTCTTCTGTTGTTTTAATAGTTCAAACTTGCTTTCATCGCTGCACATCACATTTCCCCAAATTTGAGTGGCTTATCAGCATGTTGAATTGCAAATTTTGAACTCCTTTGTTTATTTTTGGAAGAGATATAAGGTTTCTTACGTGTAATTCTTTCTTTATATCCCACCTTGTTTAACACCCTTGAAATTTGTCTCCGTGATATTGTCTTTTTGAATTGATCTTGAAATGTTTCTTGAATTTCCCTTCTTGATGTAAATGGATTTTTGTTTATGATTCTCATAATCGTCTTGCGCTCCCTTTCTGTGAACTTTGGTTTTCGACCTGTCCTTTGGGTGCTTACAACGTGTCCATTGGTTTCATATCTTTTCACTATTTTCTGAGCTCCCATTGCACTTATTTCATACTTTTCTCCTAACTGTCTGTAGGATAATTTGCCATCCACTCTGTCTTTAGTTAAGGCTGTTCTTTCAATCACCGATAGTTCCCGTGTTTTCACCATTTTCACTCTACCCTTTATCAATCCATAACTCACACATTCTCATGAATTGTTGATTATGCAAATTACATGGACACATAAATTTGCTTTTAATTTTACTTTTCTAATCCGGGTTCGACTCCCAGCAGTGCAAAAAGAACGCTTACTCAGAGATCTCATAAAAGATCGCACTGCTCACTGTAGTCCGGGGTTTGGTTCCCCAGGCCTTAAGAGGTTCGGATTCCTCGGAAAACAGTAGGTCCCGGCGCAGCATGACCACTGTAGTCTTTGAGCCGTAAAACCAAAAAACAAACAAATAATTTTACTTTTTTTGATATTTTATTTATTTGTAAACTTAATTTTGCTCTTCATATTCTGGAGAGGGTTCAAATGTTGTTTAAATACATAAAACCAATTTGTGTTACAAGTCTAACTTTCAAGAAATAAAGGAACATGATTTATACTTATTCCATTAAATTTGAAAAATTCTACTGTTATAGTTTTTTTGTTATATGGGTGAGAATTGTCAACATTCCAGTGTAAACATACTTCCCACTGTATATTGAATTTTTCCATGTCTCTGGAATTTCATAATATGTACCAATCAGTATAAATATATAAAATATTTTACATAAGTTTGACTAATACATTATTAAGTTTTGACACTCTTATTTTCCTTATATAGTTCATACTAGGACTTATGCTTTAGGTAAAGAAAAAAAATTTGGCACACACGTGTCGGCTGGGGTTGAACCGACAACCTTATTAAGTTCCCCCACCCCCGTTCTCTGATTAAATATAATATATCTGAATATAATAGTGTTTGAAGTTACACCATTTGTTAATAGTGACTAATGATTTAAAGTTGGTGAAAAAGCATGTAAAGAAAATGATAAAAAACAGTTACACTTTATTCACTTAGTTATTGTGTTTATTATAAGTTAATTTAAATACTAAGCCATGCATACCATTTTCCTCTTTATAGTTCTGAATGGCAGAAGGACACCTCGCATACTTGTGTATGGGAAAAAAGGCCTCGGAAAATCAACATCTCTACGTTATTTTATAAATAAAGTCCTTTCGTCCAAGTAAGTGGGAAACTAATTTTGTAATTTCCCCACATTTGTCATTTTAGATTAAATTTTTCGTGCACATTTTATGCAAGTATTATTTCTGTTATTTGGTGTATATATAGAGGTTGGAGTGTTGTCTGTGTCATATTAGTTTTAGGGAACTAAACGAATATGAAGCATATTATTACTGTTGCACTAATTACCGATTACTTGAAAAAGTGGTTTAAATGTTAATGTTCCAATATAGCTGTAAAAGAAAACCCCTGTATCTGGATATTGATCTTGGCCAGGCGGAATTCACCCTTCCAGGATGCATTTCATTAACCAAAATCAAGGGACCATTGCTAGGTAAGAGCAGTTAATGTTAGATCAGTGATTAAAATTTAAAAAAAGGCAGAAATAATATAAAAATTTCCTTTATTTAAAACTTTCCTCAGTAAATTTTTCAGAACATAAAACCAAAATGACTTTATTGTTGAAATTGAACTGATATTGCTTTTTTTTTTTTTACCATTATTTGAAGAATATGTTGTAAATTCATATCAAGAAAGCTGTTCAAGTTCTAGTTAACAATGGTGTTGCCAAAATGTCATTTACTAGATGTTTTTTGTTTCATGAATGAGGCATGAGGAAACATTTTAGCACAACGTTTCAGAATGTGTTTCACAAAACCCTGGAGTTCCGCAAACAGTTTGTAAAACTTAGTCGAAATTTTTAAGAAAATCAGAAAGCCCCCCCCCCCATGATAAACCCTTAGAGTTAGCCATTATCAATACCCCACAACGACAAAAAAAAAAGTATTGCCTGTCGCTTCATGCTGATTTATTGCCTATTTCGATGATTATGTCCAAACAACTATAAATAATAGCTCTTTAGGACTTTGGTGGCTAAACGTATGTGTGTTAAGAAAAGGGTTTCTTAGTATGAAAAGTTTAAAAATCACTGTTATAGTAGATAGAAATTTTTAAACATGTTTGTGTATGTTTTTCTTCCCTCTTTTCCATCATTCTGTACTGTACAGTGCTGTTCATTTGATTATTAAATCCGTGATTTTAAAGTATTTCTAATGTATTCTTATAAAATAATGTCTCTTGGCATCAAAACTGTGCTTTTTACATAATTTCTTCAATTTATTAAATATTGTGAATAGATGTGTGCACTGTTATGATTGTTTTCCCTCTCCCCTTTGAAGATTGTGTAAATTACATGTGCTTGTTTACACATGCGAGGTTGAGCATGGATAAAATAGCAGGTGAAATAGATCAGTTGCAAGCTTTCAGATGCATTAGCAGCCGTCCTTTATCAGAAATAGTGTCCATAAATTCTCTCGCTCTCTTTTAAAATCTGAATTTTTTAATAAAGCCCATTCTCAATGAAATCCTGAGAATGGGAAACTCGGTATTAGGAACTCACGATCGTTTTAGAGTTTTCGTCGGAAGAGTTGTCCATGCATTCTGTAAGTGGCTGCCATGTTAATTGCTTTTTCGCATAACTTGTAAGATTCCAGGATTCTAAGAGTATCATTTTTGTTTGTAACGAGTCTGTGTGATACTTTTGTTTAGGTGCAGTGGGGTTTGTTCACATGTTGTACTGTACGTTCTGCTAATTGTCAGGATGTCTCTGTGTGTATTTCATAAAATATTTGTTTCTTAGTATGCTTGTTCCGCAACGTGATTTACAAATTTCCTTTTTTTTCCCTAACAGGTCCATCTTATACACATCAGAAATTGCCAATCACGTAAGTATTTATTCTTATAATTGCAGTAAAATTCAAGTTTTTCATTTCTCTGCAGATCGTCAAACAAACACACGCTATTCATAAAGGGGGAATGTCATTCTGATCGATTAGTAATTCATTTTATATTTGAAACTGTGAGATAAACGTTCAGAGGGAAAAAAAGGGCACCCACAGAGAAAATACAGGTATCATAAAAAATCTCCATAGCTTTGAAATTTTTCAACAGTTCTGTGTGCTTTTCAGCTGTTATGTTCAACTGATTTCTCAAAATAGTAGTAAGAAACTTCACTGTCTTCCTGCAATTTAACTTTTCCACTAGTTTGTTTATTTTGTCCTTTACTTCAGTTGTTATTATTTCTCGCTTTTTAATACATTTGATGGTATCACGAACAGGTTTTAACGAACTGGCGAGGAAATGTAGGTTTGTAGTTGAAAATGGATTTTCAAAGGAATTCTTGAAACTGATAGGACATTTGTCAATAGCAAGGAAACGTGATTTCAGTGTAGGAAAAATGTCAATAACTCTCTGGACTAAAAATCGGGTGGGGGGGGGCTAAGATTCTTTGCTCAAACTTGAAAAGGTCAGGGAAACCTTCTTAACATCTTCTTTTTTTTTGAATAGCTAAATTAGGTCAAAGATGTTTGTAGATGTATAAAGAGCCCTAATTTGTGCTTGTTGAACTCTCCATGCCATTACCGATCCGCCACCAGCCTGGATAGTCCCTTGTTGACATGCTGGATCCATTGGTTCATGAGAATTTTCTCCGTGCATGGTCTCTTCTATCTGCCCAGATCAATTGTAACTTTGACCTGTTGGATCAAGCTACTTGTTTCCAGTGGCAGTGTTCCCAAGCTCAGGCTTAAAGCTCTGTTTCATTGAGCCAAGTAAGAAATTGCACTTGGGTCGTTTATTGGCTGTTAAAGTTCATGTTATGCAAGAACGTTATATGGTCCTGACACTTACGTTAATATAGGCCCCACTATTCGATTGCGATATTATTTAAGTCAGTATTTCATGTCTGCGCGTGAACTGATTCTTGACAGTGCCATTGATCTTTCTTGCCACTTACATTTGAACTCTGACGCATGTGGTAATCGAAATATCAGAAACCTAATAACATCACCTATGTCAGCCATGCAAATATTTTTTCAAATCTTACAGGCCCGACATTTCAAAAGTATCTTACCTTAAATAGTCAAAAGATGGAATTTAGTTTCATAGATGCCTTGAAGCTGTCACAAACCAATTATTGATTGCAGGGATAGGGTCAAAATCGGTCACACTTACACCGTTATAAATAGCAGTCATTAAGCTATTCGTTGTTTTAAATGTTAATCGAGATCGGTGACTGGATTTAATTCTGTTCATTGTGCTGATACCTCCTTCGCAATTTGCTGTCGATACTGGTACACACGACACAATTGAAATAAGAGGTGACAAAGTTTTTAATCTACTTGGTTGGCTAATGGCGTTATGAAATAAAGAATGGAATGGCAAATCTTTAACGACTTGTTTGAAATCAAACCACTCATCTAATACTGAGTCCTCTGAGAATTGGGGAAGGGATTCCTGAAAATGTTCTGCTGAACTTACAATTTCTCGATTTCCAAATTCTGCCAATTTTCTTCCCTCAGACTATCCCGCTGCATCAAATATTATCATATGTTAAATGATTGGTATATTAATATCTATAAACCTAGCTTGAAGGTAAGTTTCACCTTCTTGTATCATTTTTATTCTATCTGATACAAACAGATCTTCAAGTTGAGTATTAAGCTTAATGCCAAAATACTTCCCTTCTCTGGAGTTCTCCATGAATTCTAATTCTTTGGTACTTGGATTTTCATATAATTCGTTCAATTTGAACAAAGCTGATTTAATACAATTGTCCACTTGAATGACTAGCATGTTTTCTTATTGAAAAACCTCGCTAATAGCTGTGTATATTCCTAAGAAATCAAGAAAAATGTGGCACAACTTAACAAATCTGCAATTTTTTCATTATGTTGAAAAGACCTTTTGTTTCTGCCCTTTTTATCCAGAGGCTTCATTTTCAAGATGAATAATGAGAGGAAACCAGCTTATTAGCAGTGCTTCAAGAGTCTTTTATTTACTTATAACCCAACATATACTGTTAATACCTTTCAACTGTACCAACTTCGCTTTTAAAATGTTTACAGTTCTGGCTAATTCACATAATTTCTTAGAAGACGTGTGATAATACGTAACAAGAACTCGTACATGTTTCTCGCATTCAGCAATGAACTTCACTGTTGAACATACATCTAAAACAGCTAACTGAAGCCGATGTATACAAGGTTGAGATTTATTTTTTTTAATTTTTCCACTTAATCCATTTCGTTTCCCACACATACTTGCAGCACCAGTTCGCAATCCTACTAACCACCCTGGTTTTCTTATTGGAATGTCCATTCTTGTGGAACTTCAATTACACAATCAAAGTATCCTTGTGGTGTTTCATTTTGAAGCGATTCAAGAGAGCGAAATGTTGCAGTAATCAAAGAATTCTGAATACAGCGAACGTGAAGAAATGTGCAAGACTGATTGGAAAAATCAGTTGAGACATCAATTAGAAATGCAATGCAAGGAGAATTGCAGATATCTCGTACGAGATTCTTTTTAACTACTGATGCAATAAAATCTGTACATTACATTATGTTCTATTCTTGTACTTACCACCAACCGAAACCCCAAGCTTAGTGAGAAGTTCCATATGCTTAAAGAAATTGTCAAGTGGCTTCAAGTTATAAACAATGAAATATGCAGTATTAAACAATACGCACACCTGCTGGCTTTGCACTTCTGATGCTTTCAGGAAGCAGCGATTTAAGGGGGCTGTAGATGGAGATTCTTTCACGGATGATGTTGCAACACTTGACTTGTGGCTATTACTTCTTTCCTGTGCTTTTAAGGTTTCAATATTGAAGTGATCATCATAACCTGACACTAACTTAGAAGAATAAGAAGAGTCTTGTAAATTCGGGTGCTTCTTACAGAAGGTACAATAAAGAACACAGTCATTAACTATTTCCAACCATGTAGATTTTTCCAACCAACCTTTCTGAAATAGATGTGGTCGAAAAATTTTGTGCGTTTTGAAACTTTTTCGACGACTTTGTTCTGTTTATACTTTCGCCATCAGTTGGACGCACGTTTACGTTGTTCTTTCTTCCGTATTCATGTTTAATGTTGTTTCTTTCATACTGTTGAACCTTGTTTATTCTTTAGGCCTAATGTTATTGTTTATAACTTGCGTAGGTTTATTTTGCGTTTTCTGGCAACTCGAAAAAAATGATGCAATATTCGTCTGCTGAGACATGCTACACAAATACTAATTTAAATATGAAAAGAAACTCCACTTAAACCTAACATGCGAAGAACATTTGTATTATTTCAATGCAAACGCAAAGTTCTGTATGTGCGAGTTTGCAAACGCGAAGCTCAGATGTTGCCAAGTTAGAGAAATGAAAAACCAATTGTCTCCGGTTTTATTCCTTGGAAACTGCCACGCTCACTTTTTCGTTTTGTGCGATACTTCTCCAATCGTCGAGTGCTAAAAGTTAGTTCCAGTAGTTGCTGCGAAACATCCAAACTCCTGTTGAAAACCCACGTTTTAGAAACAAAAATCATAATATTTCTAAATTTTGTAATAAAACTAGAAAATTTTTCAAATCATTATTTTTGACAAAAAATTAAAATTTCACTGTTTTATTTCACATGTATTAGTTGCCATCGTTTTCAATTTGGTTACAGCAGGTGACCTGATTTTTGCATGACTAACCTATGTAAACGTCCAATAACAGTTATATTTGTTTTTAGTTATATGTAAACAATTATTTTATATTAGTTTACGTGTCACATAGACTTTACTGATTTATTTTGTTTCTTCTAGATGCAAATTCTTTGGTCAGCTGACTCTGGAAACCCCTAATCTATATTTTTCTCTTCTAAAAGAAGTCGTGGACGTC
Organism: Dysdera silvatica; assembly: GCA_006491805.2. Lineage (NCBI taxonomy): Eukaryota > Metazoa > Arthropoda > Arachnida > Araneae > Dysderidae > Dysdera > Dysdera silvatica. The sequence goes on along the minus strand of QLNU02015359.1, from coordinate 30,759,238 downwards.
TACTTGATTAATTTTCCCAATCGCATTCTATTCATTAATACTCTTGGCTGGACGAAAGGTACGTTGATTATTTTGCAAACCTTTCCATAATGACTTAAAGAGAGTAACTTCTATGTGAACAAGGTTAAAGAAAGCAAATTTCACTTCTTTTGGTTGAAGCTCACATGCTCTACAAGAAACTTCTAAATATTTTTGAATAAAATACCCATTGCGAGATTTTAAAATTATCTTATCTTTCCTAACCTTTTTGTGAACTTGAGAGTTACAATGTTTTTTAAATTATTACTGCATTATTTAGATTAATTGCCATGCTGTTACCTATAGGGTAATTTCAATCGTACAAATTAATCTGTACTGCGGTGGCGCAGTGTGGTAACGCGTTCGCCTAGTGCATTGATAATCCAAGTTTTTACTCCCAACAGTGCACAAAGAACACTTACTTAGAGAACTCATAAAGATCGCACAGCTCACTGTAGTCCGGGATTTAGTTCCCTAGGCTGTAAAAGGGTCTAATTCCTCGGAAAAGTGTAGGTCCCGATGCAGCATGACCATTGTAGTCTTTGAGCCGTAAAACCACAAAACAAACAAACAAATTAATCTTTTGTATCTCAAAACATTTAACACCCATAAAAATTAGTAACTATGATATATAATCACTTATGAGTGCTGAGGTGGCACATTCACCAGTCTATTATTAATCCAAATTCGACTTCTAACGATTGGGGAAAAAATGCTTACTGACTAGCTACCCACTGTAGTCCGGGGGTTGGTTCTGCAGGTCTTTGGAGGCTTGTATTCGTCAAAGAAGTGCAGGTCTATTGCCTTATGACCTTGCGGTGGTACAGTGTGGTAACGCATTCGCCTATTGTGCTGTTAACCCGGGTTCGACTCCCAACAGTGTAAAGAATGCTTACTCAGAGATCTCATAAAGATCGCACTGCTCACTGTAGTCCGGGGTTTGGTTCCCTAGACCATAAGAGGTTCAGATTCCTTGGAAAACAGTAGGTCCGGGCGCAGCATGACCATTGTAGTCCTTGAGCCGTAAAACCACAAACAAATCCATTACCCGATTGTGGTATAGTGGTAACGTGTCTATCATGCCATTAACCTGGGTTTGACTCCTAATGGCATTACGGAACATGTGCCATTTTTCTTCCCTTCGTCGTTTAGGAATTGGTTCCCTCGGCAATCGAAATTCAGCTGCCTCGTTAAATGGTTGGTCCTTGTTACCAAGCCCCTAACCACATGTGATGATCTTACGATTACCTCTAAGATGCTTTCATCATATTTTGGGTATGCCTGATGGCACTTAGATCTCCATCCTACAGCGAATAGATAATGTTTGTAGATTTACATCATGTTTTTATTGTTGTTTATTGATTAGGACTTGGGCTTGATGCCCTGAAGATGGTTGAAAAGGAGCTGCAACCAACGATAAAGATTGAGCTTACTCGAGATGTCATTGGCGCATCAGAAATCTCTGTTGGTGAGGTAACAGCATCCTACCCTCGAGAATTGAAAATCCCAGGCCATGTTCGATGTTCGTCGTAAGTTTTAATGCTTTTTTTTTTAATATAATAATAGTTGCAAATTATTTTTAGTTGTAAAACTTTTGACGAATTTAATGTATAATTTAAACCGCCTATGTCTTAATTGTTATTCTTTAGTTTTTTTTAATCTAATTATTCTCATTTTTGCATTTTACTAGGTAGAGTTATGTACGTTAAAGATTTAAACACGCTCCTGTTTGCTAGAATGTCTATAAGGCATGGTCATATCTTTAAGGCAGGAGCTCCTTATTAACACATATTGATGCTGAGATTATATAGCGTATTGGAATTACTTTCTCTAGCTTGTTTGGCACAGCATGACCTTTACTGCCCTTGTGGCACAAAAGTCCGATCAACTGGAGCTTTTTCAGTAAAGTACTGTTATTTTTGGAGTTTTGGGGCTCGCTGGTTTAACTAGAATATTTGATATAATCTTTATTTTTTGGCTTTGTGGTGCTATATTTGTAAAGCATCTTGTGTATCACATGAAAATTTTGGGGGTTAACTCCTGATGATATACAGCACTTTCTTTTTTCTTTTCTGCTGTCCAAGGTGATACCTTAGACCAGCGGTCGCCAACCAGTGATTCATGAGTTAATTTTGGTGGTCCACAGAAAAATCTGGATATTATTTGCATTTTTAATATTTTATTAATAATAAAACAAAAACAATATTTTAAGAAATTCTAATATTCTGAATGACAATTGTCGCGATTATATTGCACTAAATTCATGAAATGTACTTGATAGGTTCCTAAATTTTTAAGTACTAATTTCTAACTTTCTATTAAAATAATTAATTGTAAATTTTTATGTCGATAATGTACTTGAAATAATTATCGGCAATTAGTGAAAAAACCCTCATTTGCCTCAATGCGTTTACCAGAAGAAACCCTGTATTATTAATTTTTTTTTTAAATTCATATTAATGGTCCGCAGGATTTAAAATTATGAATTTAGTGGTCCATGAGGTCCGAAAGGTTGGCGATTGGGATGGCCAACAATTCAATTAGAAAAACAAACAAACTGCATACTCTGATAATATATTTTGAATGTAAATATAGTTACTCAGTGTTTATTTTTTCTCTCATTTCAGATTGTGCATTTGCTATATTTTTAATGAATAAAAATTGCGTTTGTAATTAATTATAATTGTTTCAGTTATGAATTTGAGTAAGTTCTTTCTCAGGTCAAAAGTTCCTCCAGCTAAGCGCCGTGGAATCCAGATTTTAAGTTATTTTGGCAGACAAATACGTAATCCATTACAGCCAGTTAACGCTCTTCCCTGTTACTGGTAAGCTCGGATAATTCACATTATTTGTAAATGAACTTTTCGCAAGGTATACCCTTTATTGCTAATTTAAACTGTGTGCTCACAAACCGATACCGAAAAGTTCTCATGCCATTTGTACATGCGTTGCAATTTAAGATCCGTTACTATTTGCATCCATCCTTTCTATTTTCTAGCGTTGCAGCTCGAGATATTGCTATGCATATCATCGATGGAGAATACCTGCTGTTTGATGCCCTTTTTGCTTCCATTAATTGCTCGATTGTGGCTTTATGTGTGGTGGAAAAACGTGAGGTATAAATTTTTATTTTAAGGCTTTTTTTTTTTTACGTTGGAGGCGTTCTTATACATGGTTCTCACGGTCCTTGAAAGCCTCTTTTTTTTTTTCAAGTAGGGGCCCTTGAAAACTGCCAAAAAAATGTAGCTTATCCTTGAAAAGTCCTTGAATTTTTCTCAAATATTTTTTCAAGTTTTGAGTCTTGTCAAAAGAAGGAAAAATGGGTATTTCTCCTTATTTCTGGAAAAAAGCCAGTAGTACTTCGGACATGCCCTCTTCCTCCTCCCACCCACGGAGTATAGCTAATACAAGGGATACAAAAAGTGTAGTTTTTGCTGGCGGTGTGCCAAGTTTAAAAAGAGCAACATAATTAAACATTCTAATTCCAATATCATGTCTTGCATTTTTAATTTTTATGTACATTGCGATTAACAATGTGAAGTCCTTGAGAAATATCATTTAGTCTTTGAAAGGTCCTTAAAAAGTCCTTGAATTTCAGCAGGGCAAAGGAGTGGGAACCATGTTATAAATATGTTTATACAATTTGTGGGTGGTTTTTTTTTTACAGATCCGTAGACCAGGATTAGATTGTCTGGGTGACAAAGATCTAGACTCTTCGGAAAACAGTATGGCTTGGTGCAGCATGTTCCTAGTAGTGATGGACCAAACTGTTATTTTTGAATAACCTGTTCCAACCGGATAAGATTCCAATCACCGGTGACTGGAACGTATGCGTTACTTCACAGATTTTGAGAATTGAGGAACTTAACGATTACATATTTCAATTCTCAATCCGTAACAGAACATTGTGCCAACTCCACAAAAATAATAAATCCTTTGTGGGGGGGATGCACACATATGAAATACAAAGCTAAAGGGCAAAAATGAGGTTTTAAAATACTGAATTTTAGATATTTAAAAAAAATACACGATTTTAAAAATTAAAGTTTAAAAAACTAATTCTAAGTAATGAAGAAATACAGCAAAAAATATTGACACTGCTGTAAATTAATTGGTAAAACATACTGAAAGGTTACAATGTGGAACTAATTAAACAGCATAATGATACCAAATGTGTATTTTCAGCTGTATATGTGTAAATGTGTATTCTCAGCTGATGTAGTTATACACATGTATGTATTCAGAATTTTTCATGTGTAAAGCTCAGTAATGTAAAAATATTAATACTTGTACTAATTAATATACATGGATAAAAAATCTATTCCATTAAATATGAATTGGCATTTAGGAACAATAATCTTTCAATGTGAAGAGACTCCAACCAATTTCTTCCATAATGTTACCAGCCTTTGAGAAAACTCTTTTGCAGGACACTGATGCTGCCATAAAGTTGAATTTTCTTTTCACTAACTCGGATAGATTTGGGGAGATTAGAGAATGGGATCTCCACCATAACAAAGTGTCTTAATTCCGTGGCAAGTTAATTTTCTTTTTTAATTATCGTCTAGATAGCGATTGATTTCGCTACTTGCTATTGAAGTAGGAATACCTATATAATCACATATTAACTGAATTTAAACTTTAAGTAAATTAAACAAGTTAAAACACTAATTAATTAAAAACTAATTGATTAAAACAATAATTGGTCAACTATAACAATATAACCTCTTGTAATATGTTAAACGGGGAATTAGCGCCCGTGCTCTGGCGTCCGCTAGACAAACTATGCCGGATGTTGTGATAGCCCGTTATCTCAGCGCGTTTCCTGTGTGAGGAAAACCAAGAAATACGTTCCTAAAACAGCGATTTCTCGGTCACCGGTGATTTTTAAACGTTACTTCAAGTAACTCCTGTTCCTAGTCACCGGTGACTGAAATAACAGCTGTTATTTGAGAACAGGGGTTTCAGAGGAGCATACTGTTCCTGGAACAGTGATCAGTTGGTAACAGGTGGTTTTTAATAGTTACCTTAAATAACTCCCATCTCTAGTTCCTAGATGCCACTGTCATGACTCTGCCACATTGTATAGCACTTAACTCCATGATACTCATCCTATTCTACCATTTATGAAACTTAAACTAAACGTATGTGTAGCATTTTAAATGAGGCTGAAGAATATCTTCAAAGGCAAGTTGTTTTCAATTTGACATTTAAAAAAAAATGGCATTCATTCAAGAAATCAAAGTATTTTTCATCAAATTACAGTCAGTAATTAAATACGCAGTGCCTGCCAATTAATGAAGTCACTGATAAATGAAATCAGCTGCTTAATATCATGAGATTTCCAGGAACGAATTGAAGTTGGTATAATATTATTGTCAAATCGCCGATTATTGGCATTTTTTCCGTAGAATTTAAATTCTACCTTGGTAATTCTGAATGGCAGAGTGTAAGTTGTCACAGCCACTTCCTTTAAGCTTACTAGTTTGTACTCGATTGACAGTAGACTTGGTTACGTGTAATCATTATTTGTAGATCATTTTAAGTCTTTAATTCTATCCCAGAAGACTTCTTATAGTCTCAGAATATAAAAAACACCAGGAAAGCCTTTATCGATTTGTACATTAAAATTAGTGAATTAGTTTTTGGGTCAGTTGGTAAATTAATTTTGGTGCAATTGGTAGATTAATTTTGCTAGAAATTGATATATAGGTTTGAGTATTAACGGAAAATGAAGAAAACAGTTGTAAATTTTTAAATTGGGATCAATGTTTCTCCCGCTTTAGATTGTCCGGCCCGAGGAAGAAAACGAATCCTTGCGCATTGCCCCAGGATCAAGCTTTGGAGAGTGTAAGGGGTTTGGTAAGTTCATGTTTTCGTTCACTATACTCAGTCCTTTACAAGCCAAGAGATTTTTTTTAATACAAATAACCAGTAACTACACTGGCACCATAACACCACCAGCGGAGTGCACAGGGGCAGACTGGTGTGATAGGATTTGTGCCTCCAAATAGGCAAGGACTCGCACCTTCTGATGATCCAAGGTATGCACCCTTTGAGAAGACCCAATCTGTCCCTGAGAGTGCGAAGAATTAAATTCTTAAGTTGTTTATGTCATATTCTACTATATCATGATGGTCGTTTTTAGGAGTTTTATGTTATGCTTTATATGAGGTACCCTATTTCTTGACCGTTGTCTCTACTGTGCTGAGCTCTATTCCCAATAAACTTGGTTAGTTAAGTCGTGTTCAGCCATCTTCTCACTTCATTTCCCCCGGCTATAAAGGTTTGGATTTTTCAGGAATTGGTAGGTCCCAGCATGGAATGACCTTTATTATCCTTGTGCCATAAAAATATAAACCAAGGTCAAGCCATTCAATCAGTGCCAGGTGACCTTCACTCTCGAAAGGCAAAAAATATTAACTTTTTTATAGAAGCCCTAAATTATCATAGCACATGAAGCATTATCTTCCTATTTTCTGCAGTTTCTAGTTGTGCTCCTGCAAAGCTGCTGATCATTCGGAGGTCATGCAAAACTCTTTTTTAGGCACACACTCAACTAATTCCTTAGCATGCTAATATGTACAGCAGAGTTGGGTTGGACTTCCAGTTAGTGTGGTTACGTGCATGTGACACAGTTCGTGAACCAATCATGTGCCATCATGGAAGTATGAACCAGTCAGGCATGCATTATTAAAACAGCTACAGAAGTCATGTTAAGTTACCAGTCCCATCCCATAAAATCCATAATTCAATCTCGGTATATGACCTGGCTGTCCCCAAAGGGTGCTCGCTGTGTGTGCCACATACTCCCAAGAAATTTGGAAAAATACCGAGTATGTGCCGCATATTCTCAAGAAAGTTTTTGTATTTGCTGGTTTTTGGGGCAACTTTCAACGAACTTCAGTCTTTTTTTTTTTTTTTTTAAAGTCATTTACAAAACAAACTTAAATGAAAACACCCTAAGCCCCTCAAAGCCTCAAAATAATATCCTGTATATGACTAGGAGAGAAATAAAAAACTGATGAAAGTGAAGTGGCAACTGCCAGTCAGCTTGAATAGACGACCAGTAAATTCCAGTCATCGCTGTGACATCACCAAGTCTAATAACCCCGCAATTTCAATACTCTTTAATCCAGCACTGCATACTCTCAGTAATTTTCTTCGGGGCAGCCCCTGGATATGATACATACAGACGTTACTTTATACTTTCTGTATTTTGTCTTTTTTGTGGCTAGAAATTGCGGTATCTGCAGCTCCAAGTTTCACATAATTATTTTTTCCTTCCAGTGGAATGAACTTTTGAGCTCACTAGTCTATGTTTAATTCCCATAAGCTTAAGCATGTGTGTAAACATGTTGCATGAAGGTCACTTTGAGCTGCTGATTTTGTTCCATATGGCTTATAATGATGCTGTGGGGTGCAAAACAAACAGACAAGTGGTCAAATTCATGATTTTATCTCCTTGTAAAGTTGTGAATTCTAATTCAAGTAAATTTAAATATAAGTTTTGTCTGATTTTGGAGATCCTGTCAAGTTGGTTGATGAATTTGTGTTCGCATGTGAACTTGGAAAATGTTTCTTCTAGCTTCTTTGGCTAACCTTGAAATATGTTACCTATTCGTTTCATAAAATCTTGTCTTAAACGTTTTTACAAAGTTCTCAACGAAGGCCTCACAATTTGTCAATTTATAGAATTGTGTATGTATGTGTTTGTTTTGTAGAACGGATTTGTGATTCCATAAATTTGAAATTTGTAGTCGTTTGGTTATAGCGAACAGACGGTTTTGTATGCCTGCATCAGTTATATTTGTTCAAACTGAAATAAGGTAAAGGTAATCAGTTTGGCAGTTATGTAAAAGTGATTGTCCTGTCACGACTGATCAACTTAGTCATTTCCTACCATGGAACGATTTAAACCATCCCTATGGTGGTTAAGCGGCAACGTGTTATGTGCCATACAATAAATCTTAGTTTGAATTTAAGCGGTAGTGAATGTTTGCCGATTTTTATTATTGATTCACAGTCTGTGACACAGGTTTAGATTTCATAGTTAAATTAAGCCCCGACACAGCACAGTCTTAGCCGCCTTATCCCATGAAACATAGAGACAGGCAGTTTGGATCAGGTTTGTGTGGTTATTCAACATTTTTTATTATTCAGTCATAAATAGCCCTTTACATGCAACCAGGTTCCATTCCTGAAGCAACTGTTGTGTTTATAAAAAAATAAAAATCCATGAAACTAACCTAATTCGCTGCATTGTGTATCTCTTCCTAATAATGATATGCAGTGAACTTTCCAATAACGTTCTAATTAAGGACTATTTCTGTTTAATGACTGTATTTTGCAGTCCTGGCAAATACTTCATAAAATTATTACTACATACAGAAATGATTGACACAAGCCCTCTCTCACGTCTTAAATAAACTCCACACGATAGGGAAACACCAAGAAATAGACACTAAGAGTCGTGTGCTACATGAAATGCACAAATGGCACTACCAGCTTGTGAAAAATTAAGGAAAATGGTTATTCTTCTAGTTGCTGTCAATACAAGCATGGACATCAAAGATAGGAAATAATTATTATAGACAGCGTGGTTTTTGTGGAAAGAGGAGGTTTCAGGAGACGATATTGTTCGTCGTTTGGTGTTAGTGTGCAGAGACAAAGCACCATCGAAGCAAACTCCTGTTCCATTGGTTAGCCAAGTTCAATAATGGGCGACGGCAATGTAACTGCGAATTGCAGGCTATTGTCCATAGATGGTGCACCAACACACCCAAAAATTGGTTCACTACAGCCATCTGGAAACTCCCAGTCAGATGGCAGAAATGCATAGACTTAGATGGGGAGTATGTCTAACCAATGTAATATTCATTTTTGCTGAATAAAATATTTTCCACCCTGTGACTGCATTTGTGTCAATCATTTCTTTACATAGTAATACATTCCAATTGACGTCTTTTTCTGCTTAATGTTTTTTCTCCGTCCTTGAAAGTTGTTAATAGGAGAGTTCACTGTGAGTCATAAATTATTCTATTTAAAATCCAGAACTAAACGTTTATACTTGTAATTGAGGGTATGCCATATGGCAAGAGGATATAACCAGTTTGTTTATCATGCTATAAATCCAGGTTTGAGTTCCGCTGCTTCTGTGTATTTGTTGTGTTCTTCTGCTGATCCATGTTTCGTTGTTTGATTCTGTAGATGTCAGTGGGTTTGGATCCCTTTGAAAAATATAGCTCCTGGCCCAATAATGGTTTAGCTATGCTTATATCACAAAACACAAATTGGGGGCTTTACATCTATTAGAATATTAAAGTTTTTCATAGTTGCAATTCTTTATACTGCTGCCACATCATGCAAAGTACTTCCTTTCTCTCCCTAAAAAAGGGGATAAGTCAGCATTTGTACATAATTTGAGTATCTTTTTAGTTCCAAATATGTTACTACAGCCAATTAAGTTAAAAAAAAAAAAAGGATTGCTGTAACTGCATATTTGCATTACTCTGCATAGCATTTGCTTTATGGTGTATTTTGGCTAATGCATTGTTTAAATACTTTTACAGGATTTGTTAGAGCCATTGATATTGTGGAAAATTTATTGTATGTCATTGCACCGCTTGAGTACTTGAAGTTGCGTGAGGTTAATGCACTTGTTAAAGGCCATTTGCATATGCCGAACGAGGTCTTTATAAAACAGGTGAGTTGATTTTTGTGGGTAAGAGAGATTTTAATTAAAATTCCATGTCTTAGTTGTGTTTATAATATTGCCAAACACAATTTCTCATTTTGAATTAAAAACTTTGGTTTCTTGTATCATGGTTCCCATTGTCCTTGAAAAGTCCTTTTCTCCCCAAAGCTGATGCCCTTGAAAACTGCCAAAAATGTGGTTGGTCCTTGAAAAGTCCTTGAATTTTTCTCAAAAATCTTTTTTAAGTTTTGCAAAGGGAGAAAAAAAATATATATTTTGCCTTATTTTCGGAACAAAGCCAGTAGTGCTTCAGACAATGTCCCCTTCCTTTCCCATCCACTGAGTGCAGCTGATACAAGGGAGGCAAAAAAAAAGGGTAAAGTTTTCTGGCACTGTGCTGAATTGAAAAGCAGCGACATAATTAAACACTAATATCCGTATATGCTTATAATATCTTGCATTTTAATTATTTATACCACAATTAACAATGTAAAGACCTTGAAAAAATAATTTGGTCCATGAAAAGTCCTTCTTGAATTTCACCAGGACAAAAGAGTGGGAACCACGTATATACAGTAGACTCCTCTTTAACCTTTCCTGCTTCAGCCGGCCCTCACCATTTAAAGTGTGTCAATTTCAGGATTCCCACATAACCTGGAGAACCTGAAATCGTCCCTAAAGATAAAGGAAAAATGATATTTTTTTGGTCAAAACCTGAAAAAAAAATCAGGGAAAACTTTCTTAACTTCTATTTTGAATAGCTAAATCTCCCACGAATGTGAAACCATTCTCCCCACAACCAAAATTTAATTGAAAGCTTTATGATTGATCAGGGAATTTTTCTTGAAAAGTTAGGGAATTTTGCAGAAAAAGTCAGGGAAAGGTTAGTGAACTTTCCCCTCCAGTGCAAGTGGAAACCCTGCAATTGAAGCAGTATAGTTTTTTGGCCATGATTTTTGTACTAGTGCTACATTTCATTGTTACTTACTTTTTTTTCTTGTTTGAATAACAAGTATATCATTCTAAAATCAATTGATTTAGAAATTCATTATCATGTGTCAATTTAACTGCTCTTTCTCTATACACAGCTCAGTTTTCAAATTAACTGGTCGATTAAGAGAGTCTACAGTAAAATAATTTTATATTCATAAATACTTTTTTAATTGAACAAAATTATTTTAAAAACTTAACAAAAACTCCCATTGTAAACCAAAATACACTAGGGCTTACTTATAACGAGTCCATGTTTAGCAAGTTTCTGGATATAACTAGGAAAATATGGATTTTGTATTTGGTATACAGGCCTGCACAAAAGTTTAGACACAGAGGCAAATTATAAATAAAAGCGAGAATTTGCATTGAACTTCGCCGATATTGTATCTAAATAATCCTAGAACCAATAATAAATTGTGCAACTTAAAAGATTACCAAAAGTACTGAAACAAAATATCCCAACACCGTAATATTGGAATCTGCATGCCACAAATGTTTAGGCACATATGTCAGATTTATGCAAATTAACGGCGCGAAGTTCCCAAGTGATCGAAGGGGCGTTTCCCAGAGTTGTTATATAAGGCCTGAAATAATTTAGAATGCTTAGAACGATGCCGAAGTCAAAGCAATTTACGAATGACGAGATTTTGAAGATTTGGAGGCTGAAAACTAAAGGTAAATCTGTTACTCAAATTTCTGTTGCATTGAACCGTTCAAAGCGAGGCATTTATCGAGTGTTATCCCGGGGTGATCAGTATCAACCAAAATCACGATCTGGGAGGCCTCGAGTGACCAGCATTCGGGATGATAGACAAATACGAAGATTGGCTTCAAATGAAAGCCTGTCTGCAAATCAAATAAAAAACACGTTAGCAATGCGAGTGTCAAGAGAAACCATACGTAGAAGGATTGTAGAATGCAGGCATTTGAGATATGCAAAAATGCGCCGCAAGCCCTGCTTGCAATTACATCATAAACAAGCACGACTACAATGGGCAAGGCAGCACATATCATACAGTGACGAATGGCTGCAGGTGTTATTTAGTGATGAAAAAAAGTGGAACTTAGATGGTCCCGATGGCCTTTCGCACTACTGGCACGATCTTCGAAAACGCCCCTTAAGTCGGTTCAGCAGACGTCAAGGAGGAGGTTCAGTCATGGTTTGGGGAGCCTTTAGCTTCAATGGACAGACTTCTTTGGCGTTTTTGAATGGAAAACAAGATTCCAAGGCATACCAGGCAACTCTTGAAAGTCACCTATTACCTTTTGGCGAACTTTTATGTGGACGAAACTGGGTTTTCCAACAAGATAATGCGTCCATCCACACATCCAGGTCAACAAAAGAATGGATGAGCGCTAAAAATATTACAGTTCTCGATTGGCCTGCTCTTAGTCCTGACTGTAATCCCATCGAAAATGTATGGGGCATACTAACGAATGTTGTGTATGCCAATGGAAAGCAATATCCGTCCGTTTTAGAACTTAAAAAGGCTATAGAAGAAGCGTGGTTTAATTTTGAACCAGAAACCTTTCAAAATCTTGTGCTTTCAATGAACGACCGCGTATTTAATCTAATACGAAGTAATGGTGGCTACATTGATTATTAAAATTGTTCATTTCCTTATGCAAGTGCTAAAATTTATGTTTGTGCCTAAACTTTTGTGCCACATATTTTACTTATTTTAAGTTATATATTGCAGCAAGTTCGCTACTGATGTGATTTCTGTTCTCAAATTTTTAATTTGCATATTACATGTGTTCATACTTCGTAATATTAAAGTTCCTACTTCTTCAGTTTTAATAGTATTTTGTTATACTCAAATTTGTGTTGTGTCTAAACTTTTGTGCAGGCCTGTATTAATTAAGCACAAAACAATTTAGTCCTTTTTAATAAACAAGATTTTGCATACCCCTGATTTAGCGAGTGAAAATAACGAAATTTTTTGAATGAAGTGTAGAAAATTCTAAACAGAAGTAGAATTAAAAAGCTGTCAGCAATAGTGGATGCCTACTTAACTGAAGCAAATGTGATGATACAAACTTCCTAATATTTGAAACAGGGGAATTTCTGAAAACTTCTATTCCTTTCGAACTACGTTGTAAGAAGTTCATAATAAACACTTTGTTTGAGGCAGTGGATAACACTGAAGACGAGGTATAGAATGCACCAAATGTTTTGCGATGGAACTCCAATGAATGTAGATATTGTAAAACGAAGTAATTAGCTATAAATTACTTTTTGAACATCTCTAAATAAAACCTTATTTTGGAAATGATTATAAATGAAAGTATCTTTATATAATTTTTTTAGCTTTATCATACTGAAATTTGAGTGGTAATATAATATGTTGGTCATTAAATTTCAAACAAATTCAAAGCTGAATATTATTGTATCCACATACTTCTGTTACGTATGCAGGCTTTATTTTTAAAGTTTAAAATTTTAAATCCTGAAAGGGATTTAACAAGCCACTGGACATAGTAAGCATTTCTGTTTCTCCCAAGCTCTTTATTATATACAGGTCCTACTGTATGTGTAGCTACAAAATTTGTTGAAAATTTTAAATATATATTTTGTTATTTTACAGTTGCCTTTCCTGACTCCCGGTTGTGAGGTTAACAACGTCCAAATATGTACTGGTGTGATGACACCATTGGAAAAAAAAGTTAAAAGGAGAACATTTCGTCAAAAATATTCAACGTGAAGGACATCTTCCATTTGTATAATATCATTGCTTTCTATCAACTCGTATATCACATGTAATGATACGTTTTGATAAAAATAATAAACTTATATATAATAAATGGAATTGTATTAAAAAAAATAGAAAATAAATTTTAAAGCATTAAAATCCAAAAGATCTTAAAATTTTAAGTAAGCTATGTACTTCAACGGCTACTGTGCATCAGCTGCAAATGAATACATTGGCGAGAGACATATAAGGTAAATATCAATATATTAAATATTTTTTAAAGTATAATATAAAGAGAAATTAGGCAGAGAGTTATAGATGTGTTTTTTTAGAGTTAATAATTAATAAAACCATCTGAAATTGTTTTCAATTCAATATAAATGGCAATCTATTTTTAGTATTGCCAGTACCCAATTTAATACATGTTAAAAATATAACTTCTCCTGCATAATCACCAGTCAAAGGTAATATGTGTACAGTGAAATCTGTATATAACAAAATTTTCCTTAGTCCCCACATGTTCAAAGAAAATGTACTAAATTCAATGTTGTCTATAATAATAAATTGATCCTTCTGGAATAGAAAAACTCAATGAGTTTTACTCGTTACTGGACATCATACATAGCCGTCTTAATCTTCATAGGATACTCTATAGCCTATGAAAGAAGAAGAAAAAGATGAAATGAACAAGTCATGACATTTTCAAACCCTTCAGTCTTTCAGTGGCCACCCTATATATATATATATATATGTAACGAGAGAGAGAGAGTTATATAGCTAAACTAAACCTTGAAATGCAACTTCCTCATAATTGAAAAAAACAAAAAAAAAATCTTTCTTTCTGAGCGTTGGTTTTTAATCTGGTGCAATGCTAAAAATGTAAACTTGTAATTTTTTCTAAGATCTAATAATAAAAGTTAGGAACGGTTTGAGTGTATTAGGTAAAACCAAAGCAGAATACTGGGATCTTTTCCTCATCTCTAGACCTGTTGTAATTTAAATTAAAATTCTTGTAGGCCTTTCAAAAGAAAAAAAATTCCCGAAGACGTGAAGTTAAAACTTATCTACTTTTAAGTTATTTTTTCTCAACATATCAATGATTTCAAGGTCAAGTTATATCTTCCATTCGATTTGTAAGTATTCAAATAAGTGATAAAAATGAAGCAAACAGTTGTGAAATTTGAAACTGTTAAAATATAAACATATCGTTACCACTGCCTGTCATACACAATCTTTTCATTATTATACAATAATTTTTGCCACCCACGTTTATGTAGCTCAAACTAGAGCTTTTTTTAAAAAAGAAAAAGAAAGAAGTGCTCTTTGAGCTACATAAACATGGGTGGCAAAAATTATTGTATAATAAATTTCGCCATGAAAAACTCACAAAAATCTCGCCCCGGAGGCTTTTCTGTGTTGACCATTATTTGGCAATTGTGTTATCCCTGTGAAGGGTAATAATATCTTACATCCTAATATACGTAGAAAAATGCGTTTGTTCTTGTCCTCGTTCGTCTAGTAGGTCAAGACACCGCAGGCTAAACGTGGGGACCCTGGTTCGAATCCAGGATGAGGACGGCGCCTCTTTTTCTCCAAAAACAATAAAGCTCTAGTTTAAGCTACTTAAACGTGGGTGGCAAAAATTATTGTATAATAAATTCCCCCACGAAAAACTCACAAAAATCTTGCCCCGGAGGCTTTTCTGTGTTGACCATTATTTGGCAATTGTGTTATCCCTGTGAAGGGTAATAATATCTTACATCTCTGCATTATGCTGCATAGACCATCTGGAACATTTCTCTTGAAGAGAAGTTTCAAAATGATCAATGATAATACTGTAAATTGACTTCTAATCAGAAACCACTCAGTTACTAAACCGATGCCATTTCTACTTAAACCAAAAAATCATAGATGTATTAAGGAAATAAAAGAACCCTTTTGATTCAATCAATCCATTCACGCCCCCCCCACACACACACACGCACACTTTCAGTACACAAGACCACTGTTATCCATCTTGTGTGTGTTTTTATGATACAAGGACATCAAAGGCCCAGCTGTGTTGGAACCTACAGTTGTCTGAGCAATAGAAACCTCTGCTGTCAGTGGAATCAAATCCCAGACTATGATGTGAGGGGAAAATGGCATGCATTCTATAATACCATTGGAAATCAAATATGGGTTAATAGCATGTAGTAGCGTAGACAGTGGGACCGGGTGCCACGATTTGGGGGATGGCAACTTGCTTTTAAAGAACAATGACGGTCACTCGCCCCTGGTGGCAAAATAGCTAGCTATGCCACTGATGGCATAATAGATGAATGTGTTACCTTTTATGTCACCATGGGGCAATACCTACATTTCTCCCAAGGAATCTGAACCCTTTAATGCCCAAGGAACCAACCCCTGAACTATAACGAGCAGACAATCGGTAAGGACTTTTTTTTTTAAATGTACCCCTGGGGATAAATAAATATATTGAATTAATAGCATATTACGACAGTCGCTGCTGCTCATATCTGTAAACATGCGATCAAGCAAACTCTTGATTCTTAGAAGTTCAGGATCTAATTTCTATAAAAGCTTTATTTTTAATAGAGTTCAAGATATGTAATCTGCATAACGCTAAAATATATTAACCTCCAATCCTTCATACGATTGTATAAAGTACAACTTGTACAGAATCTGAACGTCAAATTGGTTGGTTGGTGGAAATTTTATGGCACGAGGACACAAGTGTCATTCTGTGAAATAAAGTTCTGAGGATCAAAGCTTTGAGTTGTATGCTGAGACATGATTTCACCCAACGTGATACATCAATATTGAGAGCTCTTGGTTTGTTCATTTATTTATTTTTTTGGAGGGGAGGGGGCGTAGAAAAGAATTACTCAGTTTTTTAGTTGTATAAATCGTAAATTATAGAGACAATGAGAGAGGATGAAGATACAAGAGCGAGATCATAGCAAGAATAAACTATTGAGAACTCGGCAAAAGAAAATTTATGTATAACTACATTAGAAAACAAAGTGGTTTTCAAAACATATTTTCATACTTGTCAAGTTTAACATATTAATGGAAAAAAATTATGAAAAAACGTGGTATGATGAATGTTATGGGTTCAAGCTCAATAAATACGCACACAAAATTAAATCATGCAACATGGCTTATTAACAAGCGTGGGTCTGAGAACCATGTATAAGTAAACAAAAACATGAAGCAACATTGTGAAAAATCGATAGTGTGCCATATATATATATGTGCAACTTTAGCCTAAATTTTGATCGTTGTGACTGATCAGATGCTCATTTAAAATACTATTACCATAACATACTTCACATATTATGAATTTTGCTACAATCAACAACTCTATGTTTGCACAATCCTGAACTGGATGAGAAAAATTACATGACATGTGCCACACATAAATGGTTTTATACCAGTATGTACCTTTCAGCTTTTGTGGCAGACTTTACATTTAAATGGTTTTTCGTCAGTATGCATTATTTGATGATGACACAATGAAGGAGAAGTGAAAAGCTTTTTCTGACATGCGCCACATTCAAAAGGTTTTTTGTCAGTGTGAGTTCTGTGCTTAAATTTTTATTGTTGTAAAACTTTTTTTTAATATATTTCACATGCAAAGGGTTTTAGTGAATCTTTTCGTGGATGACAGGAATTCGATCTTGAGCAAAAGTTTTGTGGCATATGTTGCATTGGTGAGGTTTTTCTCCATGTGAATCTTCAAATGGTTGACTGTAACCCTATCCGAGAGGAAAAAAATATGACAAATTTGACACTGAAAAAATTTCTCTTGTATGTGTGATTTTTTACGAATATTCAAAGCCACATAGCCAGGGAATATTTTATTACGTACTTCACATTTAAATTTCCTGATCATGTGCATTTTCTGATGATTATGGAATGCAAATTGTTTCTGGCAGACGCACTTGAAAAGTTTTACATTTGCATGAATTCTGTTATCTCTGACTGGGTACCGTCATTCTGAAAATGTTTTGTGGCACATTTCACATTTAAAAGCTTTCTCTCTCTGCTATGAGTTTTTGCATGTTCACATAACATAGGATAGCTATTGAATACTTTGTGACAAATATCACATGTAAAAGGTTTTTTTTCCTGTTTGCAGTTCTTGATGTATTGTCAAATGGTTAGAGTGAAAAAAGATTTTAGGGCCCCAGTGATTTAGGGAATGGGGGGTACAAGTCGCCCAGTGGTTATCAAAACGCAGTATTTTTCTAAGACTGTCACATAATCTTTAAAGCCAATTATGCCCCCCCCTCCCCTCATAAGTTAGCTTAAGTTGCTAGTGTAGGGCACTATTCGTGTTTAAAGGGTTTTCCCCTGTATGAATTTGGTTGTGCAAATTTAAGACTAAAAAGAAAATTATTTGTGTGGCACGCATCATCAAAGGGTTTCGTGAGTGCATGCATCTTCTCGGTGCTTGTACGAAAAGGCAGAATAAAACATTTCATTACACAATGACTATCTGAAATGTGGCTCGTTACAATTAATACTTTGGCATCTAAGAAAAAATTAATTATACCACATTTAATATTTTACAGCAAAGCCCTTGAATATTGGACTTGAGAAACTATTCTGGAGTGTTACGGAATATCTCAAACATTCGGAATGAAAAGGTGCCCCTTAACTGGGAGTGTCTGTAATTAGGGTTTTACTATTGGCTACTATCTTGATACTTTCAATTTTACCTTATGGAGAATGAGTTTTAGAACTCTTCAGTTGGTTTTTCGTTTTGAACTAATCTATGTCTTGTCAAGGTCCCATTTTGTTTATACAATGAAATCTGTCTATAATGATATTTTCTGCAGTATCAACAGAGATGTACAGTGTATCTGGTTCAGAGGCGTAGCCAGGAGAAGCTTTGGGGGTTGTAACCCCCTATCGCAATGAAATTTTGTATATTTAACATAGGAATATATACGGGAAGATTCAAAAGTCAGTCCCCCCACTGTTAATTGTTTGGTGGGTTCAGGCAGATAAACGTCCTTTTGGGAAAGTTGCTTGTTGAAAAGGAAATAACTTTTGTCCTGTGTCGCGACTCACCCTCAGCACCAGGGGGCGCCCCACGGGGGCCAACTCCAAAATTTCAAATGGTAACCCCCATCGGTTTAACAATAAACTTGTTTTGAAGGCCTCAGACAAAAAAATTATGACGTTCAGAGCATGGCGCTACAATGTTCATAGCGCCAACGATGTGTCCGCAAATTTCAATATCGACCTTTATACTCCTCGCTTTTGCTCACGCTAGTAAGGTCGTAGGCAAATAACGAAAATTGTAGAATGTAAAGCAATGTGTGTTCTATCAGTAACAATTTTAAATTTCGTATTAATCCAATGGGGAAAGTTTCAAGGATCGCTTAAAAATATCAATATTCTAACCGTTAAGGTATTATTACCCTCCGCAGGGATAACACAATTGCCAAATATGGTCAACACAAGAAAGCCTCCGGGGCGAGATTTTCGGGGACGAGGATACAGCCTTCACGCCATAGCCAACTAGAGTTATTGTTTTGAGAAGAGATGCCCCCATCCCGGTTCCGTGGTTCGAATCCAGGATGGGGAAAGCGTCTCTTTTTCTCCAAAATTAATAAGCTCTAGTTTGAGCTGTAATTAATACGTGGGTGGCAAAAATTATAGTATAATACTCTAACCCTCAAAACTCAAAAATATTAAAAAATAGAAAAAAGAAAGAAAATAAGTTACCTTTTAATGAAGTAGCTGCTTAAACTGAAGGCCTTGCACTTCCTGGCAATTATAAAGCAAGACCTCAAAGCTTTCTCTGATTTTTTGAAAAGTGTGTGGAGTAATTTTATGGCACTCATCCCATATTCTTTGGCGCAGCACGTTTATATTTTCAGGTGGCGGTTCATAAACTACTGATTTCAAAAGACCCCAAAGAAAAAAAATCCAAAGGTGTCATGTCTGGGCTACGAGGCAATCATTCCACGAACGAATAAATGAGCTGCGTCAAGGAATATGGAATGAGTGCCATAAAATTACTCCACACACTTTTCAGAAAGTCAGAGAAAGCTTTGAGGCCCGGCTTTATAACTGCTAAGAAGTGTAAGGCCTTCAATTTGAACATCTACTTCATTAAAAGGTAACTTCTTTTCTTACTTTTTTTATATTTCTTTTATTTTTTAATATTTTATTGTTTTCTTTTTTAATATTTTTATTTGAGTTCTTAAGGGTTAGAATATTAATATTTTTAAGCGATCCTTGAAACTTTTCCCATTGCGTTAACATGAAATCTAAAAATTTCTCTGATAGAACACGCATTACTTTACATTCTAGAATTTTCGACATTTGCCTACGATATTATTAGCGTGAGCAAAGGTCAGGAGAATAAAGGTCGATTTCCAAATTTGCGGACACTTCGTTGGTGCTATGGGTGTCATAGCGCCATACTGTAAATGTCATCATTTTTTTCTTGACGAGACCTTTAAAACAAGGTATTACTCGATGGGGGTTGCCATTTGAAATTTTGGAGTTACCTCCCCATGGGGCGCCCCCAGCTGCTGGGGGTGAGTCGCGACACAAAGCAAAAGTTAGTTCCTTTTCAACAAACAAATTTCCCAAAAGGACGTTTATATGCCTGACCCACGAAAAAAAATTAACAATGGGGGTGGGGGGGACTGACTTTTGATATTTGGTTTTACGGCTCAAAGACTACAGTGGTCATGCTGCGCCGGGACCTACTGTTTTCCGAGGAATCCGAACCTCTTAAGGCCTAGGGAACCAAACCCCGGACTACAGTGAGCAGTGCGATCTTTATGAGATCTCTGAGTAAGCGTTCTTTTTGCACTGCTGGGAGTCGAACCCGGATTAGCGGCGCACTAGGAGAACGCGTTACCACACTGCGCCACCGCAGGGCACGACTGACTTTTGAACCACTACGTTTATGAGTTGTGGCTCTGTAACCCACGTTATGAATTTTCTGCCTACGCCACTTATCTGGTTCCACCTTGTCTACAACGACATCTTTTCCTAGTGCTTAGAATATTGTTATAAATTTTACTGTACTTTAATGTATTGTTGTTAATTGTGCCAGTAGCGGATTAAGGGAAGGCAAGCCAGGGGTGGGCAACATATTTTCATACCGATCCGGACGTGAGGACAGGCCAAATCTAATTTCATCATCTAAGCGCTTTTTCTTAAATCAAATGGATAATTATTAATATTTTGCGAGGCGGTGCCAAGTTTTGAGCTCGCACCGGGCGCTAAATCAGTATCTAATTGTGCAAGATGAAAATCGGAAAGCTGTCTACAACAGACGACGTCTATTCCCAAAGGAAGGACATTTAAATAAATTAATAATGGACTTAAGCCATTTTTCTGTCTTTACATTATTCTTGGTCAAGCATCACAATAACATAGCTATATAAAACTAACAGTACGTTTTAAAAGTAAGAACCTTTTCAATGTTGCTAAATTGTGGTTTAAATTTTATTCTAGTTTTCGAAGAATGCTTCAATGGGGATCTCTCCCCACTTTTAAACTTCGACATTAACTACGCTAATGGCTGTAATCTTATCAAATGCTATCTCCACCTAGACTATATCTAGGAAAGGATCAGGATTTACAGAAAACTTAAGCAGTTTAACAGACCAGGTCACATAACTCTGTAGCTTCCCTCTTCATATGACTCTCTTTATACAACTTATTCCCTCTTTTAATAATTTAAAACCTAAGAAACTATACTCTATATCCTTACGCATTTGTGCCCACTTTGCCCTCCTCCTGTCAGGAGATACAAAGGCTGGAAAAACCCTAATTTAAACCCGGGTTCTTTGTGAAGGGAATTTTCAAAATTCCCAAAATAAAGGTTTTTTTTTTTTTTAACATTATGGGAATTTTGAAATATGGTCGTTTGAATTGTATAAAACGATTTTTCTCGTTACTTATTATTGATTGATTGTTTGGCTTTTTTATGGCGCAAGAGCATCTGGGCTATATTGCGCCAATCGTTACTTATTACTTACTTTAAGGAATAAATATTCAACTAATCTGGATAATTAATTGATAACAAATTTTTGTATTTAACGCCTTAAAGTGATAACATTATTTAATTTGAACTTACTTAGGAACATTTCTAATGGAATATAATTTCGTTACCTAATAACAATTTCTGTTGAAACAGGAAAGGGTAAAAAATATAGGTAAGAAATATTTTTTATTAAAAAATATTTCTTACCAATATTTTTTACTCTTTATTGAAATATTATATGGTTTATTGAAATATTTCGGGTCTATTTTAAGTGCTTGTTAACTGGTGTTATGCAAATCAACGTAAACATTGTCAAGGTAGTTTCTTCTCATCAAAATTTCCAATGTGTCCAAAGTTCCCAGTTTACTCCTGAAAGTTCCCAGGTTTATTCCCGCGTTTCATTATTCTTGGGTTTTTTACATCTCTACTCCTGTCTCCGGTGAAGTGGGCGCAACAACTATGATCATTGCGCAAGAACAGTACCCTATTAAAGATTTTCAAGGTACTGATAAAAAGTATCATTTGATAGAAAAAGATGTTATTCGGAATATGTGCCATTCTACGAAATATTTGCGGGAGTACAAGACAGAGAAAGTCATTAACAACAGTTTCTGCTTTAAGTCGCGTTTTCCTAGATGCGCATATGTGGCGGCGCAACAATATAAAACGCCGAGATGAAACTCAAACAATAAAAACCAATGGAGGCGTTTGCGTGTTCTAGGAAAACACTGCTATTGCTTGAGTCAGTTTTCGACGTTTTTCATTGCTGCGCCTCAAAATATGCGCATCTAGGAGAACTTGCCTTTAACGACGTTATTGACAGAATTTATGTAATTTCACCATTCAGTGACGTCAACGAAAATAGCAGACGATATTTCTCCGGAAAGCAACATCAACCAATCACGAAGGCGACTAAACCGGAATTTCCCGAATGCTATCCGAAGTCGCCATGTTGTTAGTTTATTTTTGAGGTGTTTCCTTGTCGTTTCTCACCTATTTCGCAACATGAATTGTTCTGAACGACCGAATCGCTCCTCAACAACACTTAGCCCGATTCTTTGCCGTTAAAGAGACGCATTCAATTGATAGTGCGCTACAAGATTCTTTGATCCATCGTCGTTTTTTGCTATGTCCGAAGGGGGCCCGAATCCTTCGCGATCATCACCGCGTGTTGTCCTGTTAACGTCTCCACGAATTTTCAATGCGAATGACCAGACCCATCCTTTGCAGGACGCTATTGGTAAAACCACGCATATAGTTATCCACGATCCTGCCACTGCCACAGCTATAATCAATGCAGGCCCACTGACGCCTCAAACGCCGGGGACGTCCACGTTATCGCCTTTGCCTTTGCTCCTTCCCCAGTCGGCGATTGTCAACAACACTTCAACGCTTACGTTACCCACCGAAAAGAAATACAACTGGGACCCGTCTGTACTTGATCAAGTTTTACCCGTTAGGTGTCGTAATATTCGAGGGGAGTTACATAAAAGCAAGTTTGGTTCAGGTAAAGCATTACATACTCTTCTATATGCATTGGCGTACCTACGTTAGTTTATTCCTTTCTTAATGGAATTTAGCCCTTTCCACCCCCGTCTTCCACCCAGAAAACGAAAGTCGTAAATAAATATGTGTGGGCTATAGTTCCCCCTAGACTACGCGGCTAGTAGCCGCACCAAAGCCTGTATATGATTATGTTCTAAAATCCATATAATGAAATTTCGTTAAAAATGACGATTTGTAACTCGGCTGAAGGAGAGTTGGACGCTTAATGAAGTGGCCGCGGTATAGAGAATACGATTATACTATTGTCATGACCATTTACCTTAGAAAAACAGTTTCAGAAATATCGATAAAATATAGATCAAGGTGAAAAATTTCCCAGACTGAATGTGTGTATTATTTTATATTTGTGTTTTACAATACAACCACAACTAAGATCAAGTTGTATTTGTGTATACATGGTATACATATACAGGGTGCATGGGTATACAAGGTGTTGGGATTTACGGATCTGGAAAAGTCAGGGAAATTTGAAATACAAAGGCCTGAGTCAGGGAAATTTGAAATTCATTGTTATAATAAATAGCTTATTAAAATAATTTTCCTGAACTGTGCTTTTCATACCACATTGCATACTAAAAAATTTGAAAACTTATACCATTGATTAAACCAGAATTCCTCTAAAAGTTCCCTTTTGCACCAAAACTAATATAATTTATATAAAATTGTTAATTTCTCAGGAGAAAACGTTTGCCAAATATATAACTAAAACTTGAAATTTTTTTTTTTAGCTGAACTATCTAATCTATAAAGGATTTTAATCATATCAATCTACTTTCCTTTATATATAGTCATACACGCTTTAGATGAAATAGAAGAAGAAGCATCAGCTTTGTGGTTGTATAGCTAAACTCTTTTATCATGAATTCATAAAGAGATGAATGAAAATGTTGTAAATATTTAATTAATGTAAGTTTTTATTGCGAAGAAATGCATTTTTTAATACAGTTTTTTGTATTTGTAAATTCGCTGTGGAGTTACAAATGGCTTTGGGATTTGTGTTAGTAGATTTTACAGTCTTGAAACTTGTTTTTATGTAAATTTCAATGCGTTGTATGTTATTTGCTGTAATTAGTGACTGGAAATCGATTAAGATTTGGTCTGGAAAAGTTGTAGAAGTTTGAAACAGAATGTGAGTAGACACCCTGGTGATAGTTATCATATTCATATTTAATGTAATCTAATTAATGATAAGCATGTTATCTGATGGAAGTTAATTGACATAGTACTACATGTTAATTTTTTTTAAATGAAAAGTACTTTAGGTAGCGCTGTACCTAATATATGTACAGATCACACTGTCAAATTCTTCACAAAAGTCAAAGGTGACCTTTACTAAAATAAATATGATGCCGTCTCGGAACACACTATGACAAAATGACTTTGAAACCATGTAATATTTTTAGAAAAAACAAAAAAAACTAATTGTACTTTTTAAAATGTATGTTATTATATAGTCTATATTCGATTAATTTTATGAAAATTTAATTAATTTTATGAAAATTTAATTAATTTTATGAAAATTTAACTAATTTAATTCATTCATTCAGAGTTCCCTAGTATTCTTCCAAGGTAAAAAGTATGAAAAAGGTTGCTATAGATACTAACATGGGGGCGCTCGAGCCCCTAATAATAAATAGACGTTCCCGTTAGCACTCTTTTTTCTTTTTCTTTTTCTTTTTTTTTTTTGATGGAATGATCTCATAACTTTGAAGATACTCCACTGCGTTTTCTTCCATAGAAGGTAGATTCCAAATTTTAATCATTTATCTAAAAAAATACGGGAAGAAAAATAAGAGAAGTTATAAACAAGGTTGTGTTTGAGCACGTGCATGAACTTTTTTTCATTATTGGCTATTTTACATCATTTGACAACAGATTTTGATTTAGCGAAAATAGTTGACGGGCTAATATGTAAGTACCCAATTGACCAAATACTCTAGGAAAGTATATAAGGGCTACTAAAAACTTATTTTTTGGTGCTTTTACTTCATTTTTTTAGTGGCTCTGGGCGAATGCCTAGCTTGCATCCTCCTAAGAATGGCCCTGCCCCTTGCATACGCCAGTGAGTAGAACCTGCCTACCTTTGGGACAGGATTGCAATGATCACCGTAGACATGTGGTTACTATACATGACAAACTTTAGTATAAGCATCACTTAAGTCCCTGCTGGTTCTCTCTTATAGAAAGTGGTCACTTTATCCAGGTGGTCAATTTCCGAAGGTGGTCACTTTACCAGGTTCTACTGTATGTACTGAATATTGCACATGATAAGCAATCACTATTGCTTGTTTAAAATATTCAAGTCTCTTAATCGTAACCTGGCTTATCTGTTGCCTTGTTTCTTCAATACTATTTTTATGTGTGTTAAGACCATAGGTGCAGAGTTATGAGGACGCTTTCGTCCATGAAGATGCACTGACCCAGGGACCGGTAGGCCCAGTGTGCCCCTGACCGATTATATAATTTTGTACAAAATAAAAAATGTTATTTGTAGTTCTAAATTTTAATTCTGTTTTTTTTTTTAGCATTCTTAAGTACGAAATTTTCAAAACAATTGCAAGTATAAATCTAAAACTTTAAGATTTATTTAAATGAAAGAGAAAATAAGAGAGAGAGAAGTTACTCAAAGGAAGGAGCATGTGGTATGTTAGCAAATAGTGAACAGAAAACTAGAGAGGAAATCGGTACTAATTTGCCGTGTAATTCAAACAATTAATCCTCATCTTTAAAAAAAAACAAAAAAAACGACGAACTACCCATTAGCTCTGCAGGTAAAATGGTAAGCGAAGACAATTCTATGCTTCAGCAATTATTGGATACAGTAACACGTAATTAAAATTTTTGTTTTTATATACATATACAGTCAAACCTCATTAAACGCATAGGCATAACTTGGCCTGCTTTTAATTACATATTCATGTAAAATAAGGGTTTTGGTTAAAAAAATTCTTCCATTTTAAAGTGGGGAAGTGAAGAAGTAAGGGACTGATTAACAAATTCTGGCAGGGCAGATGTCGGAAATCGCATGTCTTCTCCGACCTTGAACGAGCGTATATGGCCAGAGTTTAAAAATAGATCTTTAAATTGAGATAAGAGGGAAGGAGAGGGTTTGGTTCTGGTTTCATTTTGCCCTTCAGTTGTTTTTCAATTTATTCAAGTATTGGAAATACTAGATTATTTTGATTATGGATTGCATATTTGACCCAATATATATGACCCAAAGTAAAAACTCTGGAAATTCGGGGATGGTACCATGCCATGGTCCCGTAAAGAGGGTGTTTTGCTCCCCCTCCCCCACTCTACCTTTAAGATGATGCAAAACTGATTTGAATTCATGCTATTGCTAATTAATTCACAACACTTTATATAACTAAACGCAGTTTAGTGGCATTTAACATGTAATGCATATGCCAGGAAAATTTTTAAATCATAAGTGGGGGTGGAAGGGGGGGGGATTTGAATTTCTTTCTAAGCCACTTCAAATAAAGTGTAAAAATAAAGGTATCCTATTCTTTCATCTTTTCAGGGACCCAGTTTTTGAAAATTTGTCATAATACATATTTGAGGAAAATAAAACAAAACATTCTTAGTTACATTTTAATTAAAAAAAAATTTGAATAAAGCACATTTATTTTGTGGAGACGTGTAATAATTTTAACTGCATTCAGTGTTTAATTAAAGTAAAAAATTAGTTATTTTTTTCAATAAAAATTAAGTGTTGCAGTAATAAAAGCTACAGTTTTATTATTCAACTGTGGTGAAAGTTTAGTCTTGATTATTTTGAAATGTTTAATTTTACTGAAAACAATATATGATTATTTTTAAAATATGAAACTAAAAAGAAAAGAATATATATATATATATATATATATATATATTTTAGTTTTAATATTTGTTATATTTATCAGCCTCATGCTTATGAAAGTGCAAATAGAGAAATTTTTGACAAAATGAGGCATAAGGTGCCTGTATATTTTATGCAAACTTCAAAGAACTAAAAGTTGAATTATGCTGCAGATCATTTTCAAATACCAAAATCAGTGTTGCAGAATGGCAGAAAAGTTTTTGCTACTGGGTTTATACCTGTCCTTGTTTTAATGTATATAATTTTCTAAATAGCATAACCATGTATACATAAGTTTATTTTAAATTATATTGAAAACGTGAACATAAATTTTATTAGGTGGCCGTGGTAGATGTATACTTGTTGGGGAAGAGTGGTACACACCTTCAGAATTTGAAGCTTTGTGCGGCAGAGCAAACAGCAAAGATTGGAAAAGAAGTATACGCTATGGAGGACGGAGCTTACAGTGCTTGATCGAAGAAGGGTTTTTACAACCTCACGCTACATCTTGTACTTGTGGCACATGCTGTGATAACGATGTGGTAGCAGTGAGTGACAGCACAAACACAACAGTACGTTACTTTGCTGATGTATGAATTTGAGTGCAATTGATATGTAAATTTGAGTGTGTCATCCGCAAAGATGTGGGGCGGAAAATTTTCTGGTTTTGAAATTTTAAAAATGCATTTTCTATTATATAAATCGAACACTACGCAGATTAAATTAAACAACAATATAAATCAACGTTTATTGGCGTAGTGATACCAGCGCCGATGGTATGGCGTGATTAGATGGTGAAACGTTCGAAAGAAAATAAATATTTCTGCCTTCGGTGGGATATGAACCCACGCCTCCGCCCGGCAAGTGGAAGGTCGTGGGTTCAGGTCCCACCGAAGGCAGAAATATTTATTTTCTTTCGAACGTTTCACCATCTAATCACGCCATACCATCGGCGTTGGTATCACTACGCCAATAAACGTTGATTGATATTGTTGTTTGATGCATTTTCTTTTTAAAAAAAATGTAATTTTTCCCTTTCTCTCTCTCCCTCTCTGTGTGTGTGTGTGTATATAATATTAAAAAGTTCAAACCTAAAAAACCATATTACATATATAGGCACACACAGAAAGTTCATAGGGGAGGGGGGGTTATAAGCTCAATGGAGGGGTTACAGAGCTTCAACTCACATATTCCTATATTAAATATGCAAAATTTCATTGCAATGGGAGGAGGAGGGTTACAACCCCCCATCAACACCCCCTGCATACACCAATGGATACATATTAAAAATATTAGCATTGATCATTCATAACATAATTCCTCTTGCTCGTGATTACATAAAACAGAATCCTTTGCGAACATTAGCTTTTCTTTCCCCATCCTATTAAAATATATCTTACATTTTCACTAAATCATTTTAAATTTCATCAAATATTTAAAGTTACCAAACATTTTCAACCGAAGCGCCCCCACTAATTTTTGCGATATTACAGTGGCTCACACCCTTCTATTGCTTTGAAATACCACTAGTAGATAAATATATGAACCTTAAAAAAAAAAAGATAATTTTTACATACAAAAGTTTTATGTACAAAATGTTACTAAATAGCCTACATATAAATAAAAAACTATGAAAAAATGAACCTATTGCAGAAAAAAAAAACTGATTCATTACATCGCATTATGATTTATTTTTTCACTAATAATTTTAGGAATTTATACTTTTTAGTTTTGAATTTTATTTATGTATTTAGTACAATATGATATTTTCATATTCATTAAATTAACATTTTTAAAGATGTCAAATGTTATCGGTATCATTATCACATGAACTGTCAACTCCTGACTGAACAGTTATGTACTAACAGGTTAACCTTTTACACTTGAGGCCTTTTTCTCTCGGGCGAACCAGCAACTCGAGACGTTTCTCGATGTTCTTGGTGAATTTCTTACCTCTAACTTAAAACGATTACACTGACAAATTAATGTATAAAACTTTTATATTTTAACATTTTATCTATCTTTACAGGTCTAAGAAGATAATTTCTTAAATATTAATATCTGTACTATTTCTTAGTGTGGTGTTTTGCAAAAACAAAAGCCAAGATGCATTCCTGGTTTGTTTGGACAAGTATTGCAATAGTACGTTGTCTGTCGTTTCATGGGCCTATTTTATTGAGAGCAAACTTTGTAACCCTTCGTAACTCCTGCAAATCCCTTTTCTATAACTGTCAAGTTTGAACTGATCTCGGAAGGTCAATCATCGAGAGTTAAGCATGGGTCTCCGCAGACCTAACTCCAGTGCAACACGCATCGAGTTTCTGTGTTAAACGAAGTAGTGAGCGAAAGTCACCTCTCGAGTTGCGGTATCGAATCATGTGGTGAGTGAGAGTTGCCTCTCGAGTGCAACGGATTAAAAGTATCAGTTACTCAGAAATAACAATAACCAGTTCAAACAATATTATTATTCCAAAATTTTCTTTCAAAATTTTTTCCAAAATACTAGAACTTTTTTTTAACTAAAGAAAAGAAAACATGACACACATGCTTAGTCCAGAGTCGAATCTGCAGTCCGTGGATTACCATTCCATTCGCTAGACCATTCTACGTTCTCTTTTCTTGTATACATATGATAACCAAAGGGAAAATCCCTATGCAGTTAAAGGAGGATGTGAAGGGATTAGATTTTGAGAGAAACATCTATGGCTGTACTCACAGTGGCCTAAAGGTCAAGGCAGTTTAGATTGAAATCTGTAGATTGCTGGTTCAATTCCAGCTATATTCTTGACATATTCTAAACTGCACTGTGACTTTATTGGCATAACTAGCCTCAAGTTCATGACCCCCCCCCAACATCCTGGAGTTTGGTTTCAGTTTTGGTGGCATGTGGACGTCTTTTTGCTGCGGTTCAAGTCTGGCGGGCTTTGGTTCCTGCTCGTACGACTATGTCGCTTATAGTGGGGCTTGACTTTGTCGGAGTGCATGGGACATCAGCTATGCAGCTGGATTGATGTTTGTGCCCGCTATTCTGGAACCAGGCTCCGCTTTTGTCTTGAGGGTCATGCAGGCATCCTTTGTTCCATTCCTGGCTGTTTGGCCACAGTCTCCACCCGTATAAGGCGTCGATTGCCTGTGGGTGGGACACTGGCTAGACACCTGGATGGCATTCCATGTGCTTTGGTTGTAAGGCCGGCTTGTTCTCGCTCCCTACTGCTTTGCGGCATTTTGTACCCATTCAACGGTGTCTGGTGGGCTCCCATAGGAACATCGGCCAGTCCGAGGTATTCTTCCGTGCCATCCATCTATTTCATCTGCTCTCCAAGGTAGATTATTTGTAGATTAGTTTTTGGTTGACAATTAATGATGACAGTGCGAGTAGTACGTCTCTGTATGCCAGTATGGATCGACAATCTCCTTCGCTCATTGGCTGTTAAGATCTCTCGATGTTAAAACCTGTCTGAGATTACAGTACTGTCTTTCTCCAGCCACCCTTCCCATTAAAATCATGTCCAATATCTATCCCCTCCCCCATTCTAGTTCTAAACATGTAGCATTTATGTTTCTTTTTCTAGAAGAGTAAGTCTCCGTAGTTATGTTTCTGACTTAAAGGCAGTTGTCTATTATATGTAAATTTTTGAAATCTCATTGATATCGATTGCTTATCATTTTTTCCTACTTATCTGAATCTTATTTAATTCCTTTGGTGATAGAAGTTCCGATCCCCACAGAAAACCATAGATCTTAGTAGGCATGATCTGAGCTGTTTTTTAATGGTACACAAACAATAAGATATTCTATATTTTAGACATTTTAGTTCTTATACCTCAGTTCCCTCATTTGAGATTTGTATTGAGCCTTCAGCTATTTCTTTGGTTATAATAATTATTATTGTGCTTGATGATATTTAGCACAATGTGTTAAATATTATCTTCTATTTCTGTGTGCTGGAGCTTCGTTTCTACAGGAGCAAGTTAACCATGATTTATCGCAGTGGTGCACAACCTTTTAACAGTGGTGGGCCAATTTCACGTAGACTGAACAATGGTGTACAGGCGGGAGGGGGGGTGTTGACACCCCTAACATAATTTTTTAATAAATTCTAAAACCAAACAAAAAAATACAAAAATTGAATAATTTGAAGTCCTCGATGCTGCTGCTTCCATCTAGTGACAACTTTCGACGAATATCTTTCTGACTAAACATGTAATAAACTTTTTTTTAATCCATCGTTCAAATAGATGATGATAACAGAAGGGAAATTCAAGGGCACCTGCTGCCTGTAAAATTTTCATTTTTATTTATTGATTAATTCATTTTTTATTCATTTTTCAATATTTTTCTGTTTTTACTACCTCTCAGGTTTTGTGCTGGTGGGCGCACTTTATCATTTCAAGGGCAGCAGTTGCACACTGCTGATTTAGAGGAATTGGTGGGCTTAAGTGAAGGGGGATAACTTCATGGGGGAGGGGTGTCAAACACCTCAGACAGGCATACTTTTATGCTTTCTGGATAGATTTAGGCTTTGATAGAAAATGTTAACATTGTATCAAAATTTAGTCCTCGCAAAGAAATAAAATTCTGGATTCATCATTTTTTTTTTGGAGGTCTGGAGATCATTTTAAATTAATTATTCCTTATTAAATAAGCCTATGGTCAGTCCCGTACTGTGACTTATGCTTTAAACCATTTTTTTTTTTAAGGTCAACAACTAATTAAGTGATGCGCTCATTGAAAAAGCCAAAGGGTATTTCCTATGTTCTCATATAAAAATTAAAGAATCGTCAAGTGAAATTGCAATATAGTGAAGTGAAGTTGCAATATAACTTTTAACACAACTTAAAAATAATTTTGAATTTTTTATATGTTAGTATAACTTTGGTATAACTTTTAATGCATTTACAGAGTGGCCCAATTCGGTTGTTTACACCTTACAAGCGCCGTAAGAAACTTGAGAAACGGCATAGCCAAGACTCTACTTTGCCAAACTCAGAAAATACGACTGTTGACGGTAAGTGGCAGAATAAAAATTAAATTTTGTTGACATTTGTTTTGACGATAAATTATCAGTGTTTGCATTTAAAATTGACAAGGATGACTAGAATTAGAAATTACCACAAAGTCATAAATTTCTGTCTAAAGTACGTATTTCACGCTGAGTTGCAGTTTGATTCCTGTTGTCATGCCCAAGAAAGGCTTTTACACATCTGCAAATTTGCTTCTATCATTTCTTTCTTGTTCATTCTTTTAGGTTCTATTCCTTGTAAGCTTGGAAATGTATGTGTAAGTATGTTGGTTACATTAAGTTTGCAGTCCCATCCCAGCCAACCCATTATGTGGTCTGAAGATTCTAATAAATACAAAACTAAACACATTTTTCTATCTTTTCAAATTCAAGCCTTAAACGTTATGATCTAGTTTAAACAGAAATCATGAATGCACATAAAGCCTTTCTTCACTTTCAACCTCTAAGTAGCCCTGCAGTGGTGCAGTGTGGCAACACGTTTGCCTAGTGCACAGTTAACTTGAGTTTGACTCCCAATGGTGCAAAGAATGCTTACTCAGAGATTTTATATAAAAAATCGTACTGCTCACTGTAGTCCCAGGTTTGGTTCTCTAGGCTTTTAAAGGTTTGAATTCCTCGGAAACAGTAGGTCCTTGCACAGTATTACCATTGTAGTTCTTGCGCCATAAAACCACTAAACAAACAAAACCTCCTTAGTAAAAGATGACCAAAATATTGCTTATGTAATACTTGAACTCTCCCATAGAGCTATAAAAAAATTATTTTACATTTATATTAAGTAATAGTACTGTGTTATATTATTAATATGCAAAAATAATTTGAGCAATATATGAAATATTTTTTGTAATTGTATAATAATCGTCTACTTCTATTAATAAAGTTAAAGAGCAGCTTACTCATAGTAGGGTACTGATATCAGTCCAATGGAATTTGTGTTTATTAATTATTTATAAACTAATTATTAATTTAAAAATTGATGAAAATCAATCCATTAGTTTAAATTAATTACATTTGTCTTGTTTAGGAATTTAAAAATAAATTTCAAACTTGTTTCATTGTACTTCAGTTAAAATTTTACGCTTGATTAGAAACAGATGATTGAAAAACATTCTTGTAAACTCCTCCGAACAATAAAATCAACATCACAGAAGCATAATTAACAAATTATATTATGAAATTTTTTTACATTTACTTTTTAAATAATTTTCTGCTTTTAATATTTAACCAATGATGAACAGCTTTTCTGATTTCCATTTTCCCATTTAGCTTCATCATTAATATACTATTCACATTATCAAGTTTTAATCTATTTCTTTTGTCAATTAAAATGTTTTGAACTTGTGAAAAAATTTTTTCCACTACTGCTATGGATATAGGAATAGCATTTGCAATTTAAAGAAATCTTCTAATTTTTGGAAATTGTTCTCCAATGATTTTTATCCTTGTCTGATAAAGTTATTAATAAACCTGATATTCCTAGAGCTTTCTTAACTCTTCATAATCTTCCACTTTCTTCGATTCTTGTATAAATATATGTTTAAAATTATCCCACTCTGCAAGCAACTCGTGTTTGTCTTCATCATAATGTTCTGCCAAGCAGGATACTTCATTATCACTAGGGTTCATGCTAGTGAAGGAAATTTGGTGGTCTAAAAAGGCCACCTGGTCACCAATTGGTGGTCGAAAAAACAAAGCTGCTAGACATAGGTTAAAATTACCATATGTATCCTTCTACAACAGTATTTCTTAAACTTTGGTCGCTCACAGACCTCTTAAAGTAGTACTTCATTTATTGCGGACCACCGGAGGAGGATTTCTCCCCTCCTTCCCCCCAATTAAAAATATATGGCCTGAAATTACGATTACAAACTACGGTTAATAATATTTTGCCCTACTTAGTGGCTATCTTGCCTCCCTTGCTTCTGCTGGGAAGACATAACCAAAGTAACCCTTGATTTATGTGATTTATTGGCAGGCTTTAATACATTATAAGAGCTCCCCCACCCACACGAGGCAGGAGATATTTATCCCTTGAAATATAATTTGTATTTACATTTAAATCCTTTTGTGCTAAATTTTATGCTTTTTTAGTTTTTTACTACAAAAAAGCACCACTTTTAGACACAAAATCTCTGTCCATGTCCTTAAAATATGGGTTGGTTGTCAAACCCACCTGGAACAAAATAATTTTTAGAATAACACTATTTGATAAGGAGAGTGTCAGTTATGATCTTATTTTGTCAAATTTACAATGAAAATGACATCATTAATTTAAAAAATAATAATAAGCAATGTAGACAGCATGGGTGTATTCAGAAGGTTCAAACCATTCACGAAACACCGAAAGGTAAGGTTTATAACAAGTAATATTTACGAGAAATTCCATAAATCTCACCCGAACCTAAATTCTAGCTACACTGGCAATTTCTAGTTAATTTTTTTCTAAAATTTTCCAAACACTCTGAGGCTTGTTTTTCAAATTTACTATCATTATCCCCAACAGGTGTTTCGATTCCCATATTCATCGCTCTTTTAGTAAGATTTCGGCAATGTTGTCCCCCAGGTTTTCTTTTTTAATTTTTTAAGTTCTGTCACAGCATAAGAAATTTTGCTTTCTATAATTGAAAGATCTATTGTATTTGTTTCAAATATCGAAGTTAACCTGAAAAAAACAGCTAAAACATCACACAAAAAGTAGATCTGTTGAAAGAAATAAAAAGTTTTCAGTTTTTAATAAACCTCCAGATGTTGCGCCACTTCCAACGTAAATTGTAAAATTACCATTCACAGTAGCATTCCCTAAATCTAATAAGTCATTTTTTCCTCAAAAATAGTTGATTTAGTGAAAAATTTTGCAAAAAAAAAAAAGTGACCATTTAAGCCAAAATTAGTGACCATATACGCAAACTTAACTAGAAATTACAAATATATTTTAAGCAATCCTTTACTTATTTTGCCTATCATGGACACCAAAATAAGAGAGAATTATAATTTATGTGAAATTAATAAAAATGTTTTAATGAAAAGCTAAAAACACGTTAGTTCGAAAGCTTCAACTAAAAAATTATTAAGAAAGTTTATAATTTTATGCAAAAGTTCTCTGGACAGAATTTTGCCCTTTTTCTACTCTTTACAAGTATTTAATAAATATAGAAATAAGGCTGGGTTTTTATGTGTGGGGTGGGGGGTTCGTGGCTTTTTCAAAGTTTCAAACCTTTTCCGTAGTTCTATTTCCTCAAATTTTATTATTTATTAATTTTATTATGTAATTTATTTATAGAGATTTAATTATTAATTTGCTAGATAATTTACTGAAAATGGAAGACGCCAAGAGTTCCAATAACTCCTTGTGATTCCAAAACTTCATTGAAATATAAAAACCTTAAATGCAATCAGCAGAAAGAAAGAAGTCAGAGGCAGATCATTAAATGAAACTAGAAATGATGTATGTGTTTACACTATTATGCACAAATTATTATTAGCAATAGCAGGGCTCCCAGCAGACTTTTCGAAAGAAACGAAGAAAATAAAGACCAATACTAATGTCAGTGTTTTGTATACAAGAGATTTTTTTTTTTTAAAAACGCAATCGCCTCTTGAAATTTAAATAGAGTTCATCAACCCTTATTTAGAAATTTTTAAATATTAATCCTTTCCATAAAGAGCAATTACAGAAATTTTGTACGACACCCCCTGCTCCAGAAAAGTAAATCTAATAAATAAGATGTACTCAAAAAGAAAGTAAACAGTGTTAATTTTACTCTAAATAGAAAATAAATATTTATAATGTAACATCAATAACTGCATAAATTCAAACTAAAAAAAAAATAAAATAAAAATAAAATTCGATTGATTAAAATATAATATACATACATATATTAGAAGTAGCTTTTGTTTATTTATTAAAATAGTATCATTAATAAAAGATATCAAAGAATTATTAATTCAGATGTCGCAAAAATATTGATAGCGCTGCAATAATCTAATCTCAATTAAAGTCGACTTTGATATTTTAACTTTATACATATATAAATGAATTATGCATATTCAATTTATAAATAAAATGGAATGTTCGAAAATAAACATTTGAAAGAATTCATATTAAAATTTACTTCAAAAGATATTTGTAGTTGACATTAAATTCATAATAACACACCGAGGTCTCTTGATCTATAAGTAGATAATTTAAAAATATAATCTGAATATTTTTTTTTTTACCCAATTTAATGTATCGATTTCATTTTACCATAGAGTGTGAAATAGCATAAAAGCTAAAAACTTTTCATTCCTATTATAAAAGACTCATATCGTACTTCTAATTTCCAGAAATGTGCATCAATAAAATTATGCAGGATGCTATGATATAATAATCAATAAAACCAAAAAATTAGATCATTTATTCATCTATATTTTGTAAAAATAATATTTGAAATATTAACAGCTTTCAATTTCAATGTAGCAAAATTTTATCACCCCCCCCGGGCATAAAAAATGGAAGGCTAAAGACTCCCCACAACGGATATCAAAACACATTCTCTCTAATGCTGCATTAGATGATCTTCTTTAAAGCTACC
>QLNU02015359.1:30702439-30722704 GCA_006491805.2 Dysdera silvatica | reverse complement strand
TATTCAGCGTCCACTCTGTTGTATGTGTCCGGTGTTAGTTGCGGTTTTTTATTTCCAATTTTTTCGGTAGTGATATGGTTAATGTGAAATGAGCGGAGATTTCCTTGAAAGGAAAAAAAAATCGCAATTTCTGAAATTGATAAAGAATTACAGGAAACTGACGTGGCCAGAAAAGCTACCATACCCCTGTCAATTTTGTCTACATTTTTAACATTCATTGCAAACATTATCACCTTCAGCTTGTACAAACAAAAACCACGAACTTTCTGCAGTTGTTTAAGTAAGGGTTAGTCTTTAAATTTCAAATTTTATTTCATGAAATTATATTGCAGGTTAATTATTTTTCCATCAGTATCGTATCTAGTTAAGGTGAGAAATACTTTGTTATATTTACTTGCATACATTATATACTATTAATAAATTAATATGAATTCCACTGTTACAAAATAATTTAGCGATCCCGTGGAGTTCGTTATAACGAGAACTACTGTATTATCAACATTCGCCTGTAACCAATTTTCGCTGTCGCAATTTTCTGGGTTAGTAGGGAAGTCAGCTGAGCTAAATTAATAGATTTTGTAATTGAGCAACCATTGGAAAACTTCTTTCCGAAACAAAAGGAAAACCGATCACCTTCTTTCTATTGATTACCCACACAGTATTAAATGAAATGTCGAGGGTTCTAATGAAAAGGTTTGACTTGGTGGCACACCTCCAATGTATAATTTACAGTAATCACATTTTATTATCATATATTCATTCCTGTATATATATATAAAATATATCATCCGTATTCTTTGTATATATGTTAATTTGTATATAAAATAAAAATATTTTGTCATATTTCGTATTTCAGTTCGTTTTATTCAGTGTCTAATTCAAACAATTTCTTAATTTATTAGGAATAGACGAATAGCTTAAGAAAAATATTCTTCCAAGCCCACCAGTACTGCAGGCAAAATCGTTATTTCATAAATAGTTACAAAATCTTCATTTATAGTTTTCTTTAAACTATACCACCACATAGAAGTCTGGACATTTTCTAAGATTTTACTTGGAGTAGTGTGTTTCAGGAAAAGGAGCTGAATTTGCTCGAAAAGCTTTAATGTGAAGTACAAAATTTGGGTTAGTGACATTAAAGAATTTCCTAGTGTTTTCTTCCTGCTCCTGTGACAATTTAGATCACATGTACTTTGGATGAAGCATATAAACTGGCATATATGATGATTACCTGATTTTGTTTTAGCCTTTTTTGATTTTCTATGAGATTATCATCATCTGTTAGGATTAATTTCACATGCATCTGCAATAGAAAAGTTACCTTTTCGAATCTCAAACAGGGCAACAGCAATAGGTTTTAAGACTGCAAGGCGGCTTTTTACATCTTTATTAATCATCTGATTATTTATGACCTGAAAAGTTCCTTTATCATCCATATCATTTTCATGATCTGCGAGTAACATGGATGTTTCTTTAGGAATAATTCCAAGAAATCTACGTGGTTTTTCCACCTTATATTGCCTGGTATTTGTAGTCTCACAGTATTTATGTATTCCTTAAGCCAAGCACCTTGTCTGTAATGATTTCCAAAATATTTCTAAACAGATACCACATGCTTTGCAAAAGACTTAAAAAATAGTTTGGTTCATTGGCTATAATATGGCTTATCCGCGCCATTGGTCATAAACCACTGAGGCTTTTTCTTACAGCCAGTCTGTCATTATGTGCATTATTATTATTACAGACGGTCTGTCAGATGTGTTTATGCTTTTTATTTTATAGCCAAAGGCCTAACGAGGCACAGAAGATAAATAGGACGAAATAAGCCTAGTTAAATAATATGGCCTTCAAAAGATGGTTTTTGTAACAAATCTTTGATTTACTCTGAGTATTTTTTAATTATTTTAAAATATTTTAATTATTGTAATAAGACAGAGTGGTAATAATTAAACTTGGCCTGTTTACA
Source organism: Dysdera silvatica (assembly GCA_006491805.2). NCBI lineage: Eukaryota > Metazoa > Arthropoda > Arachnida > Araneae > Dysderidae > Dysdera > Dysdera silvatica. The sequence continues at coordinate 30,720,738 of QLNU02015359.1, read as the reverse complement.
GCACCCTGGAGCTCGAACCGTTCAACGGATTGACACCAAAATCGGTATATAGACCACATAAAGGCTGCGGAAAAGAAATCTGCAAAAATATTTACTTCAAAAACGTTCGCTATGGGGCGCTTTTTAGCGCAATACTGCAAAAGCGAGCTCTGAAATGACCAACACACAACAGGAATGACATTTTTAACATTTAGTAACACTTATTGCATCGAAACATTTTAAATGAACGTTGTGCAAGCAATAACAGTACGACAGCGCTGCAGGCGTACAATGGGAAAAAAATGTTCATATGCAGAGAAAGCGTAAAGAAATGCAGCAAGTAAGCAGCTATTAATCGTGTACAGAATGATGTAATGAAGGTTGCTCAATGTGGTCCCTATCGTTCACTTGTAAAAGTTTATGGCCCTGTCAAATGTTCTGCAATGGCTCTTCGGTACCGTGAGTTGCTCCAGACGTTTGTTTTGCCGCAATTACAGAAACGACAGTGCGTTACATCTACCATTTCAATGCAAGATGGTGCGCACCCACATGTCGCACGATCCGTCAAAACTTTTTGCTCCAGCATCTCACCGGAGAGTGCGTTATCAGTCGTTCGTTTATTAATAACTGGCATACTTTCGTCGGATTTTACTCCATGCGACTTCTAGTTGTGGGATCATTTAAAGAATTTGGTTTATTGTGGAAGTGTTGCTATGTTAGCAGAATCCAAGAATTCCATAACGCTGCATATGTAAAGCCTCACGGAGGATTAGTTGCGATGCGCTGTTGAACACATTCTGCATTGGCTTGAATTGTTACAAATAAATGATGACGGCCACATCGAGGAACACCCATTACATCGTCCTGTACACGATTAACAGCTGCTTAAATGTCATATTTCTTTACGCACTATCTGCATGTGAAATTTTTTTTTCCATTGTATTCCTGCAGCTCTGGCGTAGTGTTATTGCTCGCACAACGTTCATTTGAAATGTTTCGATGCAATAAATGTTACTAAACATTAAAAATGTCATTTGTCTTGCGTGTTGGTCATTTCATGGGTTGCTTTTGCAGTATTGCGCTAAAAAGCGCCCCCTAGTGGCATTTTTTGACGTAAAAATGTTTTCTGCAGATTCCTTTTCCTCATCCTTTGTATAGTCTATATACCAATTTTGGTCAAAATCCCGCTGAACAGTTAAAGATCCAGGATGCTCTAAATAGGCCAAGTTTAATTATAACCACCCTGTATAAAGCTTTGGAATATACTAAATTATTGTAATAAAAATAAATGATACAATACTGTTTTAAGTACTTTTATTAGTTTTTGCCGGCAGAAAGCCAACCCAGATTTTATTGTTGAGTGCTCATAACTAAAATACTGTTGAGAAAGTTGAGTGCCCATAACTTGAATCAGGGGCGCAAAAAGTGCCCTCGCACCTGGGCATCCAAATCCAGAAACGGCGGCAGACTGTATACTATATTTTATTGTTCAGTAGAACCTCCCTCAGGCGACCATTGTCGGTTCCGTGAAAAAGCGGTTGCTCAAGGAGGTGGTTTATTAATGGAGGTAAATTTAGCATTGGGTCTATGGGGGTGGAACTCCGTTTCCAGGAAAAGTTGTCATTAAGGGAGTGGTCGGTAAGAGAGGTTTACTGTATTTGGAACAAAGCCTGTGTATATTGAGCATGAAACATGTTGGATTTTTCTTAAAATTTTATGAGAAATCCCTATGTTATTGGGGTCTACGGAGTTTTTTCGTTTGTTCATGGGAGATGGGGGGGGGATTGTAGGTCTGAAAGGGCTCGAGCCTTTCCCCTTTTGCTTCTCACCTGTGTGAAGGTTATGAGTAATTTCCAGCTTTTTTTCTTATATCAGAAAATTTTCCGTACAACGACGAGATTGAATTTTCCTTTCAGTACTTAACTATGAACATACATTTGTGGCATAGCACTCTGCAGTGTATTCAAGTTGAAAAAAAAAAATTATAAGCATTAATCATGTTTGGATTTATCAGTGAAATTCAATGTGTTTCAAACAGACATTTGTCAAGGAATTATTTGTAGTAGATACAGTGGAATAACCATTTTACAGGTTAGGATATTTCCGCACCCTAAGCGCGAAGATTTTTTTTTTTAAAACAAAATCAAAGTTATACCAAAAAAAAATAAAAATTGCATGTTAGCGTTTGTCGTCCTATGCTTCTACTGTCGTAGACCGCTTCTTAATTCGGCACTGATTCTGACTGAACCTGTCGTGATTTTGTTGGGGATGAACAATGTTCCATACAGACACATAACAATTTTTATTGCAATGCGATTAAATAAAACTCATAATTAAATATTTGTATGTATAAAAAAATGAGCGGTACACTGTTTAATAATATATTTAAACTAAAATTAGCAGCGTTTACACTGACACATTGATGAAATCTTGTTAACGTAATTGCTTCGTCTGTCATCGCCAGAAGAAAATCAGACTAATTCATTGTGATTCCATTGGATTTTTTTTTCTTTTTTGTACGAAGTGATATAGATCAGCCTATCATTTTGCTCTGACGATGGCAGAGAAATATCTACTACACAAGTATTAACAACGTATTATCGATGTGTCAACGACGTCTCATCGATTCATCAACTTGTGTAACTGCAATAGTTTATACTAATTTTGTTATAACGTACAGAGGCGCGCGAATGTTTAGTGTTTTGCAGGGTTTCTTGAATATATTAATCTTAAAAATTGTTTTCAAAAGTCAAATTTAATGCATACCTTACATGATCAATAACAATGTCTTTTATCTCTGGAAGCTTTACTTACTTTCAAACTTATTGATGATTTAGAGTCACCTGTGCAGGTGCAAAGTAATAAAGGCACTGGTGTAACTGTAGAGGGAGGGGGCGGGATTAGAAGTGGCTTACCCCTCCCTAGAAAATTTTTAGCCCTCATCCTAGAAAAACGATTGCTATGTGCCGAACATTATAGAGTCCTCTAGACTTCAACGATAATTACCCCAATGAGTAAATGTGTAATGAGAAAATACTTTCAGAGACAACAACATTATTGCTGATTGTGTAAGGTTCTCTTAAGGGATCTTCACAGTTTTGTACTACCATGTGTCTTACTTTTTCGCTCAATCTGACAATAGTTCGCCAACTGATGTGTCGCCAACCCTTAGATACAATGCCCATTATCCTAACTATCCGTTACAAAATATCTTTCTGTTCGAAATAGTACTAATTTGTATCTATCGTAGGTATTTATCACTTGGCCTACCATTATCACATGCACAGACGCATTCGTCAGGTGACTTGTAAGAAAAGCGAGAATTTTGGCGGGGTTGACGTACCGTCATCATTGGCTTATTTGGTGTATTTTTCTTTTTATCCTGGATCCTTGGCGACTTTCTGTCCTTGCTTAGTTCTTTCTTTGGATTCGGTGTTTCCAAGCTATTATAGGCGACTTTAGGCTCAGGCATTGGCGGAATAAAGGGTCGTCCACGCACTGGTGGTAGGACGGGTAGTGGTACTTTTCTGTAAAGGTTCAATTCATAAAGGTCGGCCGCCTGCCCGCAGTCGAAGTGAAACCACCAATCACAAACATAATATCTTTGATGGAACACCGTACCATTCACACATAAGAAGGTGGCGTTTCGGCCGTCCGGAAAACATACATGGTATGCCTAGAAAGTATTAAATAAAATAATTGCTTATGTCACTTCATTAACACAACATATTACGATTTTCAAAACGAATTTTCTTTTCATTATTTTCTTTCCGTTCTAAGCGGGCTTCCCAAACCTCATAGACTTATTTAGGTCTTACAGAAGGAAGAGGCCTACAGTTTTCCGAGGATTCGAATCTCAGGTGCTCAGGGACTCGAACGTGGCACATTATAAGGTCGGCTAGTGTGCCCTAATGTACTATTATCTAGAATCAAACTCGTGGTCCCGCCATTTAATTAAAGAATGACTGTGTTGTATGTGTATGAAAAAAAAAACTGACTGTTTGAAGTTACAGCGAATCTCGATCCATCGTTTTCCAAAGGGATGGAGAAAAAAACAAACGGTATATGCGGGGAAAACCATAGTTCCGGGAAACCATCCAAAATTACAGAGAACGATTTAACGATTATTATTTACGTACATACATACGTGTGTTACAATACAGTACGTTTCACAACCACTGATACTACTTTCCGAAAAAATCTATGACTAGTATTTGTTTTGTGCAAACTTTTCGCTTTAATTTAAAATAAGGGTTTTAAAGACCTAGAATATTTTAAGAGAGATTCTGGCTTTCAAGTATTGCCAACTCCTCCAAACCCCATTACAAGACTCTCCTTGGGAGCCGAAGTTCGGTCAGGAAGCGCATTGTAAAAAAGTCCCGTCTTATCTGCGATGTAAATACCACGCAATTTGTAGCCAATTTATAAGGATGGCAATTTTCCCAGCCACACTTCTATGCTTTTACTGTCCACTGTAGCATTTTCTCCGACTAACTTCTTGTATATTAGGCCATGCTGGTCCTTGTCTTTCGTTATCTGGCCCTTAGACTCGGCGAAATTTTTTATGTTCAGCTGCGTGGCAGTCGTCTTTGTCTTTTGGAATGGTTCCATCAACTGGAATATTAAAATCCAGCATGGGCGTTGGGTTATATGTGCTCGTGGTGCGTGAGCCCCACCAATAATTTGAAATAAATTGAAATTTTACATATACTGTAGTATATAAACGTACATAAAATGTGCTTGGGCCCCCCTCCCCCTAACAATTTTAAATATTCTACGTTGATAAAAGCCCGTGTCTGCTAGTGCCACGAAAAAGGTACACTTTCCAGCTCGACGAATATCGACTTCTACAAGTTTTTCTCTTCTTACTGTCGTTACCACATTTTTCGACCTATTTTCGTATTTTGTCATTCTTTTCGATTATAAAATTTAGCGTTCTTACAGCTAAGCCAAGACGTTACATAATGTCGACACGCTCTTCTTAAAATTTCTTCTCTATCTCCTCTATTTTTAATCTCTCACGCAAAGTTTTCACTTGCTTTTTACGTTGGGAGATGCAGGGCTGTTCCCAAAGAATACGCGCTGTATGCGTCGCGTACTCTCAAGAAATTTTGAAAAATACAGAGTACGCGGCGCATACTCTCAAGGTCTCAAGAACGTTTTCGTATTTGCTGGTTTTTGGACAACTTTCAACAAAGTTCAGCCTTTTTTTTTTCTAGTCATTTACAAACTTGAATGAAAACAAACGAGGAAACCCCCTGAATCCACCAAGCCTCAAAATAATATCCTGCGTACGACCAGGAGAGGAATGAAAAACTGATGAAAGTGGTAACTGCCACCCTGAGCTTGGATAGACGACCAGTCAAATGACAGTCAGCTCGGCGCTGTGACGTCACCAAGTCCAGAGTTACCCCGCAATTACAATACTCTTTAATTAAGACAGCACTGCATACTCTCAACAATTTTCTTCAGGACAGCCCTGGGGACATGATTCAAGGATAATAAAATTATACAGGTACTGTACGTTAAGAATTTACATAGTACTGTCCTGTACGTTAAAACGTACGTAGTACTGTCTTGCACGTTAAAAACAAATAGGGATGTGAAATACGCACGTGTTTAGATGGAAACGAAAGCATGTAAGAATGCATGTAGGCACTTACAATGAAGTAAAATTCAAAAGTAACACACCTTTAACAACGATAGTGACTTTCTACTCGTTGAAATGTCACAACATCGTTTGTAAACAAGTAAGCTAGTATAGTATATCGTACTAACAGTAATCTCAAATTCTCGAGTTGAGCACATTTGCATACAACACAATAGTTCTACATCAGACAGTTCTTACACAATAGTTCTACATCAGTTTTACTCCCTATTTCTACCGAGTCCCCAGTTTGGAACAAGAGAATGGTTTGTCACGATGGGAGGTGCTTTCTCAATGCTGGCACTTCACCATTAGCTTACGGGTGGGACAGGGTATATCCCAGCAATTTTACCTTCCAAAGAACGGGGCTGGGATAAGCCCTATCCTAGCGATTTTTCTCCCCTTTTGTGTTTTTTTTCTAGTCAATGGTCAGTTTAGTAGTACAAATGGTTTGATCGTGGGTGGTAGCGAAACCGGTTATGAAATAAAGGCCTATTGTATAAATAGGATTTTTCCCTACTTCCTCTTCTTCACTGCTTTGTATGAAAGCTAACAACCTGCTATTAGATTATCAGTATGTTTCTTACCTTTCACTAACGGTACAATATATGCCTACTAAAGTTATTTGGCGTTTATTTTTTTGTTTATTTGTATTTTTTTTTTGTTTATTTGTACTTAGGTGCAGCTACTTCCCTTCTGACCACATGTAACAACGCTTTCAGGTATCACTTAGGTTGATTTATATGGGGAGAGCGAAGAAGCTATATTTTCCCGTAAAGAACAACAAATTTCTGTTTTCCAGCCCCGTAAGCTAAAGGTTTTAAAATCCTGTACTAACCACCAAAATTTCAGACGTTCCTAGGAGCAGAGATTTATACACACCCCTCCAGAGTTTTTGATACACCCTCTAAAAATCTTGAACACACAATGTGTTTAATGAAAATAAATTAATGAAATCTAGTTCACACACACCCTAAAAATCTTGAACACCCTCCAGTTTATGAATCCTGGGTAAGCCCCTGCTAGGAGTAAGAAAAAACCAAAACAATCCACGTGGGAAAGTATATTTCGGCAGGACCGCCATTTATCAAACGATCGATGCGATAAAACGATAAACTAGGAAACGATAGAACCGAGAAATACTAGTGTTATTAGCATGGAGAAAATTCCGGGACCAAAAATGGCGAACGATACATGCGGGACAATGATAGAAACGAGAACGACGAATCGAGGTTTCACTGTAGTTGTTTTTGAACTCCTGTTCTTTAGAATTTTGTATTGCTCGTGGGACAATTTTAAAGGTATTGAAATCCTTTTTTTCCCAATACAGTCATTGCCATGTCTATGTTCGACCTTCGTTCTTGGGAGAGAAACCCTGATGCTGGATACCGCTTATAACGAAGCTGAAGGAAGCTGTAAAAATATTCGATGTACGTTAATTTCGATATCTACATCAGCTGTTATTACGAAACTCATAGGACATGGAAAAAAAAGAGAGTGTATCGGAGTTCGATATAAGCCGAGTGGTGTATAACTATACTAATAAATTTCTCTAACCTGGCAGCCCGCTTCTACGTCTGCAAAATATCCGGCGTAGTCATATTTCTTGCATCTGAAACTTGTTCCTTCGGGTGGTTTGCTGTAGATGGGATAATGCACACCTCCTTGTCCAGGAATGTTATCATTATCAACGTCGTTCATTCTAAACTCTGATAGAATTAGGCCAAGTCTTAGATTCTGAGCCTGCAAATACGACGTAGAATGATTTGAAGTTGATATATAACAATAATAGCAAATATGATCATTATAATTATTAATATACATCATAATATGTAACATTTGATTTTTATTCAATGCTATTGTGGGTTACATTATATACTGAAATATGTATTTTTTATTATTATAATTTTTTTTGTACGATTTTTTATAAAGAATTCTCTCGTTGCAAACAGGTTTCATCTGCTGCAGGCAAAAGATCAAAGTGCATTTTGGGAGAGGAATATCCCACGTTCTGATTGGTTGCTTTTAACCTGAATGTGTGGCTGAATGTTGGAAAGATTCCGTTTTGGTATATTTTTTGATCTTTCAAGAGCATTCGATACCATCATCCACGACAGACTCCTCTATAAATTACATCTTGCTAGCATTCGTGGCACACAAAATAAGTTTTTATGAATTATTTAAAAAACAGAACTCAGTTTGTCCAACTGGATTTTCATTATTCAAGTTCCTTGACCCCACTATGGTGCCCCAGGGCTCAACACTTGGACTCTTATTATTTATTTTCTACATTAATGATTTATTTTTACAACCATCTCTCCCTAAGACAATTTGCTTTGCTAATGATGCTAGTATTTTCTACAAAAATAGTAATTTAGATGATCTGTATTCATTGACCTCTTCTAATGTAAAGGTTTTTATTGACTATTTTAAAAGCAATTATCTAACACTTAACACAAGTAAAACCAATTGTGTTTTATTCTCTAACTCCAGAAATAGATTTAACTCTAAATATGGTGAACTTTTAATCATATTCCTATCTCACTTTCTAGCGAAACGAAATTTCTGGGCATCACACTTCAATCGAATCTACGATGGGACACTCACGTAGACTACATTTGTAACAAAATTAGTAGAAACATTGGCATACTATGCAACATTACTTTTTTTATACCGTTAAATATATTAATCTTTTTATATTACTCTCATTCATTTATTCCAATTTTTATTATTGTCGTTCTGTCTGGGGATTTACGACTAGGTCTTGTATGTGTAGAACTAAATCCCTACAAAATCGATTCTTTGACTTAAACTAAAACTATCTACTGACATCACTAATTCTCAGATCTATAGTTAATATGGCATTTTGCCAATTACTGAACTACACAATTACGAACTTTCCCCTATAATGTTTGAACATATCAATAACATTAGTAGCTCATATCCGATTCCTCTTCAACGGCCCCAGCACCATTATCCAACTTCCTCGCACTCCAACTATAGATCTAATTTTTCAAGAATCAACATTGCATGGCGTAGATTGAACTGTACATGCCCTAAAATATGGAATTCTTTAACTTCGTAAATCCGATCGCTACATTCATATCCGTTGTTTAAAAAAAAAAAGTACTTAATCACTTCCTCAGCAATTTTACTCTGCCACTTAGTACTTTTTTTTTGTTATTCATTTAATTTTTATTTTATTTTCCTCTGTTGACTTCAATAGCCTACCATGCAGCCTGTGTGATGACGATGTGTACTGGACAGCTTCAGCTTGTCAGATTTCCACATTTATTCAACGCTGCTCAGACAGATCTCAATTCAATCCATAACTATATTTGTACATATTTGAAAAATGGAAAAGGAAATCTTAATTATGTGGAAGATCGTAAGTTGATAGACAATATTGATAAGTATAATTTAATTGTATTCTGTTCACTTTCACATTATTTTGTATATTATTCTTTGTTGTATTCTGTATATATTAAAATTTTTTATCTTATTCTCTGTTTTATGTACATCAAAATGTTATATACTTTTTGTGGTTTGCCTGAAATAAAGTTACTTTAAGTGTTATGCTTTTAACCTGCGGGTGAAGCCTATATATAAAAAAATTTTACAAGGTTAGTATTTACTTTTTACAAAATTCATACCTGAAAACAAATTGCCCTTACCTTTACTAGATAAGGGCTGCTGGGGGAGACCCCCACACCCCCGCTTCGTGTTAAACCCCTCGCTGTCCATTTGGATATACTTCCAGTTATGCCTGAATAGTTGAAATGTGATGACGTCATCGCTCTAAGCCACACCTTCATAGATTAGGTTGAAAGCAACCAATCAGAGCATGGAATATTCCTTTCCCAAAACGCTACCACAAATTGGAAAATTAAGATCAACTTCCTTCTCTTGTTTTAACAGCATCCTACTACTCTATCTTTTATTTTTTTTTTTTAATTCAGATCATAATAAAGTTGTTACTATCCTTTGCAAATAATTGCATGTTTATATTGAACTGACGGACCAACAGCCAGCATGCTTAGGAGCAGGGCTGAAGCTAGAGGTGGCGAGGAAGACGCAAGCGAGGGCGTAAAATCTGCTGCAATAACTCACAGGGGAAAATATTTTCGTGACTAGGGGCACCATCTGGGCGGTTTTGCCAGGGGCTCAATATAATCAAGCCACGTTCCTGCTTAAGAGTCCATATTAAGCACAAAAGTCAGCCTATAGATAAATTACCTAGTGCTTTAAAAATAAGGGAAATTAAAATAAACTCGCATAGAGCATAAAACGAACGATCACGTCCGGGTCACCAATTGCAGAAATTGTTGAAAAAAGTATTGAAGAAATGCAATAGTTCCATTCAGTTGAAATAGTATTTATTACTGCTTAAAATGATTAGATTAATTCAATAATGTACGCCAAAAGAAAATTAAAATACGACGCAACATTAAAAGAATTTTGTATCCCTTTTTGGCGGAGCCCTCCATGAGACGTGTACACTTTGATGGTAAATTGAAGACTGATTTGATTTTAGAATTCGGAAAACAATTATACACGTACTGTTGCCAAATATAAAAAGTGAAATTATAATTATACAAAATATATGTTGCCAGATTCGGAAATTAAAATTATGTACATTTAGAAAACATAATGTAAAAAGAAACCATTTGGCATTTTGCCAATTTTAGAAATTAAACTTAAGTTTCCTTTCCTTGCATTTCTAAGTGGCAACAGTTAAGAAAGCCTGCGAAGTGAACATGGTGTTTCTATTGTGGGAGCCCATGAACTTATCAAAAGTATACCTTTAAGATAATTTAAATTTACGTATAATTATAGCCAGAATATGACTGCACCAAGTTTATTTTTTTTTTAAAAAAAAGCTTGTTACATAAAACATGAAAACGCCTTATTATATATAATAAATCAGAAAATAAATTTACTTAGTCTGTCTTAGCAGACATTTTGCGGATTCGCGCACATAGATATACCCACACAAGAGCTAACATTTTTATGGAGGAAACAAAATATTACAAGAGTCCCAGATTTTATGATCTAACGGATTCCTTGATGGCCGTCGTAATAGAAACCCTTATTCCATTATAATAAAATGGGGGTCCTTTTCTCGGAAAGACTTTTCACATCATAAAATGCTCCAGAATCTGCCGTTTTACTGCGCAATTCATGCTGCGCCGGGGTCAATAGTTTTCTAAACCTCTTAAGGCCTAGGGAACCAACCTATGGACTACAGTGAGTAGTTTATAAGTAAGCGTTCTTTTTTGGCGCTGTTGGGAGTCGAACTGGGGATGACGACGTGCTGGGCAAACGCTTTACCACTGCACCACCGCAGGGTCTCTTACCTCTCTAAATGGTCGTAAGAATGATCTTCTGAAATAGAGTTTTCTGTATGTAATAAAAATACAGAAGAATATAACATTAAGTTAGAAAAAGAATGTAGACTTATATCTACATTGGGTTTTGATAAAGACGGTAATTTTACCGTCGAAACAATTGTCAGCCATTTATTAATTAAAAATTCAACTGTGTTGATTGTATTTGTGTTTTTTTCTAACTCAGTTTTTTCGCAGTGATTCAAGTTTGTAATTACATGAATTCAAAATTTTTTTCGAAGAATTCTATTTTGAAACTCGAAGAAAACTTTGAGAATGTGCAATATTGCGTATAATGCTTACCAAAACTGTAGCCAAGAAACAAAGACCTGAAAATTAATAAAAATAATATCATTATTATTTTTAAAAACGGGTAATTAACATATAAAAAATCTTTTGATGAATGTATATTTTTTTTTAAAAGTTAAAGTTATATTTACCAATAATGCACGTAGCTTCCGCATATCCAAATCGAAGACCCATAGCATTTGCTGTGTAATTAGTTAGCTAAAAAAATTATAAAACAAATTAAGCCCGTTTGTTGCTGTTAAGTAAAGTTTATGAAAAATATCTGTAATGAAGGGAATTAAAAATATATCAGTGATCTGTTTTTTAATATTTCACTTGTTGCCACCTATGTTTTTATAACAGATTTTTTAGTTTACGAACTTTTTACGTGACAAAGGGAGCAGTTGGCTCTTGAAACATCGTGTTTTAAACCTTACGCCAATGTTGAAATATCTGTTGTTAAGCAATCTTCTGGTGAAACTTTGTATTGTTTTGTTATGTGCAAGATGATTACCTTGCACAGGTAGTTTTATGTCCCTAATCAGGGATTTATCTTGGGAAGGAATCTACATTTTCCCAAGGAATCTAAACCTCTGTAAAATATAGGATAGGAAAAAAAAATGACAAGTACTGGAAAAGATCGGAATTAAGCCTGAATTTTTCACATGACCACGTTACTCTCTCTACCGTAGAGCTCTTTGATTCTGATTCCTTCTCTATTTTTTCATTGATATAATCAGCAGACTTTATGGCCGTTATTCGTCTAGATTAAATAATTTATAGGTCCAATGAAGCTTTTTTTTTTTTTGGTAAACCAAGTTGATATAATCATCAGGATTTCTGCGGAGGCACACCAACTATAAGGGGCCCAGATCTCTTGGGTCCAAAAACATATTAGTGGGTAGATGGGCCAGTATCAATTTTAAATAGTTTAAAAATCCTCTGTTGAAAAAGGGATAGGGACTTATTACAAAATGTTATGTTGCTGAAACAGAAAACGAAGCTTAATTCATGGCCTGCAAATGAGAAGAGAGTCTGATAGCTAATGTGAAAAAAGGAGAAATGATTTTAAATAGGGTAGATATATATGTATAGTTGAAAAGGGGACGATTTCTTAGAAATTCCACACTCTCACTGAGTTAAGACTTGACAGTTATCACTCTTGATAAGGTGACCAGTCGTAATGTTTGAAATTGTACAAAACGCATATTCTGATATGGTTTGCGATGTATTATGTAAACTTATGTTATGTTATTTTTTATCATTTATATATTTCCGAATTTCGAAATAACTGCAGTAGATGCAGAAACAAATTGTGTGAAAAGCATAAAAAATGAGTCATGTACTGTGGTTCCGTGATTAAAACCTAGGGGTGTTGGCGTACTTGTTTCAGATCAGTGCCGTATTTGCCTATAGGCCAAGTAGACTGGGTCCTAAGATCCCAAAGGTATCTGGTGTTTAAGCGTTTTTAATCCTGTTTATTTACAAATGTCTGAGAAATTTTTGTAATTGATAAACCTGAATATTTTTGATAATGAACTTCAAAGAAATCTGACGATTTATTGACCGAATATCACGAGGGTCATATTCTTAAGGGGCCCATTTTACCCTTCGTTCCTGGGGCCCATAACAATTTAATGCGGCTCTGACTCAGAGGTCGCCGTTAAGCCATATATCCCATCCCAGATTGCCTTTCGCACTATAAGCGTAAAAAGTAAACAAACAGCCTCAAGCATTGACAAAGAATTTTAGTTATGGATAAGGTTTATCGCACAAAATTAACTTAATTTCAGCAGTTGTTTGGGTGTATCTTTTTTTATTAGATTAATAACGGTCGAGCACGTCAACAAAAGCAAGTTACAGTATTCAAATTAAATAAATATTGCTCTATTCTTATTACAGGGACTTTAGTCATTGTTCGAATATAGTATAATCAGTGTTTAAATATATTTCATTCTTTAGAATTTGTTCCCCATCCAATCAAAAACGTTTGGAAAATTTTCAAATACATACAGAGCTTCGCGAAATATACCTTGCCTTGGGCCATAGGCTTACGCAGAAAGTTCATAAGGGGGTTATAGGCTCAATGGGAGGTTACAGAGCTACAACTCATATATTCCTATGTTAAATATACAAAATTTCATTGCAATGGGGGTTACAACCCCCATCAACACCCCCCCTGCGTACGCCAATGCCTTGAGCCTCGCAAACTCTTATACCGTCCTATTCTCCAGTTCATTTAGAGTAACATTCAGTCTTGCCCCCCCTGTCCCCTAAAAAAGTAGATTTTTTTTTTTAGATTAAATTTTTTCTCCTATGCTATAATCCGGTCCGGCCTTCGAGCTTCAAATCAACTTCGATTTTTGATTCAACTTTGGCGCATTTATTTTCGCCAAGTGTAGGCGTCGACATTTGTCACCAAGACGTTACAATTTAACGCACCGGCCTAATACTGCTCATCGTTAATATGATATTGATCACTCATAGAATCATCATAAATAAGGCTTGTTCCATTTAAGATGGGCATTTATATCCACCTTTGCCTTATTGAAATAATGTAGGAGATATTTGCAATCTGAAATCCAATTTTATCAATCTTTTTTTTTTATAAAAGAATGATTGATGATGTGATAACTTTTTCAACAAACATGTTATAACTGCATATTGGTTTTGTGAGCATAGGCTTAACCGGAGGGGGGGGGAGTTTTGGGAGTTGTAACACACCTATTGCGATGAAAATTTTGTATATTTAGCATAGAAATATAAGAGTTGCAGCTCTGAAACCTCCTCATTGAACCTATAACCCTTCTTATGAACTTTCTGCCTACGCCTATGGTTGTGAATAGAATGAAATGCCTTGTGACAAATACGTTCGACTTTAAATATATGTCCTTATTTTTCGAGATTTTGTAAAAATATTGTTAATTTTTTATGCATCTTTATTAGGCTTTGCCCTTGAGCCTCCTGAACAGCCAACGTATAAGCTCCCTTTTCTTATAGAAAATTTTTGATAAGATATAATATACCACTTTAAATTGCTGTTACAATCGTTAAGAATAAAAATCAGACACTAAAATAAAAATTTAATAGTTTGAGTACCGAATTCTTCAAACTTCACGTGTTTAATTCAAAGCAAGTTGAGGGATGTCTTCAAAATATGAAAAAAAAAAATCGATATTAATTCGATAGCTTTAAAGTTTCAATTTCTTTTTAAAGATTTTTACTACTCTTGAAAATTTTGATCCTGGTCATTTCAATAAATTTTATAATGTTCACATGTTTTAAATTATACTAGATTGTAGGAATTAGGTATTTCAAGATGTCTTTGTGTATTCATAAATTACTCATTCATTCATTTAGAAACAACTCATCCATTCATAAATAACTTATTCATTCAGAAACAACTCATTCCTTCCGTAGTAATTCATTTGAAAATGACTTATTCATTTGGACACAATTATTTCATTCAGAAATAATTCTTTCACTTTAAAATAACTTATTCACGCAAAGTTTAGCAATTTCTGAATGAATCAATAATTTATACAGAATTTATTAATTCATACAAAAACGACAATTATTGAGAAATTGCCAAGTTACTCAAAAACCGTGTTAATCATTTAGGAAAAGTGTGCTTAACTTAAAAGTGACGGCATTCATTTAAAATTTGTGATCAATCCAGAAATGACATGATTCATTTAGAAGGAACGTAATTCAGAAATTAATAATTCATTTAGGAACGACGTGATTTGTTTAGAAATTACTGATTCGTTCAAATGTGACATCAAACGCTTAAAATGAACATGATCAATTCAGAAGTGACATATTTCATTTAAAAATCGGGATCAATCTTGAAATGACGTGATTCGTTTAGAAGGAAGGAAATTCATTCAAAAATGACGTAATTCATCCAGCAGTGACACGATTCATTCAGAAATGAGTGATTTACTCAGAAACGGTGTTGTTAAGTCAGAAACATCCTATTCATTTAAGAAGGACGTGATTCGCTTAGAAATTAAATTCCAAAAATACCTTAAGCAATTGAAATTTTTAAAGCAATACGTAATTACGATGAACAAGCTGCATATTTTATTCAAATGCTAACTTTTCACACACCTTCCTTTAATTAAGACAGTAATATCAGCGTCCTTAAACATTTTCATTATAGTTTTGATCTACTATCGTTAGTGCCAAATTAAAGCATGGGCTTTAGGGGCTGCAGCACAGGGGCCTTCGCCAGCTTGAGGGCCTCCAGAGATTGTGATTTTTTAAATGAATGCTACGTGTTCTCTTGTAGCGATCTTCTACACACTATTATTGTTACCAAATTGCACAGAGCAAATATTTGAAATTTGTTTTTAACTTTCTAAAAATAAATTTGATTTTACTTAAACGATGTTACAACTGATTTTCTTATTGTCACTTTCAGAAGGCCCCTCTCCCCTCCTTTTGAACTATTTCACTGGGAGCTTCACAATACCAGTTGACAAAGGACCTCAAAAACTTTTATTTGTCATTGACTATCGTGGATGAAACAAATCCTTTTATATAATTTTATAAATAAATCCTTAAATAATTCTTTCCTTTTTTTATTTTTATGTAAATCCAACGTATCTTATTCGGGTTGTCTTCCTTAGGAAGAAAGAATGAAAAATAATAATATAACACTCTTTAAGGACTTTGTCCTCTTTTCTTAAATTTCCGGTTACACGAATTCTCGCCAGATGAGTTATCGATTCCGGAGTTGAAGAACCGATGTGTTTGCCTGCCTTGACCCTCGTAACCCGAATCGTAATCGCTCGTTAAAACGATTATTAAAACTAGAGAAAAGGAAATACTCTCGTATAATAACATTTAGTATTGATGAAACAGTTTTCCTCAATGATTTTTCTTTTCAATTTTGTTCTTTGCATGCCATACGGTTTACAAATTACGCTGTCATTTTTTTCTTTGTTCAAAATTATTTTGAAAGCTTGATAATGCACTGATCAATAAAGCCTTATAACATTATATGTGGAACATCCTTGAAATTTGCAATTTTTCATTGCACGAAACTGCAATTATGTGTAAACAAACATATCTAAGAACGCCCACAAGTTAAAAATCCGTGGGTGCAAACTAGTTATAGTTCATTATAACTGTTCAAGTACATTATCCGCAAAAAAACAAAAAAAACAAAACGGGGATATGTGACATGTCCCTGATGCGACATGGACATATGATGTGACGTGTGAAACATCTGCAGACATTATTCTTTAGATAAAATATTCTGAGTTGAAACTGACTGATATAGTCATCAATACGGAATTAATGATCTCTTTTGCGTTCCTAAGTGCTCACACAACCTACGAAAGATGGTTGATAAAAAATTGTCCCTTTGTTTCTTTCGTACTCGCGTTTTGATCTATCGTGATTGTAGCATGTCCATAAGATTCCTTTTGCCCTTCCTTGAATTCCTTGTTTGTTTGTGGCCTCGGGACCACAGCTCAATACTAACTTTTGCCATCTTCATTCAGCAATTCCCAAAAGTTCCAGAAATGGGGGGAGGTTTGGTTACACCCCTGGCTTTATATGTACTACAACATAAACTGCTCACAAAAATTTAGCGATTCAGTCAGAGCTGCTTTTCTTTTACAAAAATAAACAATTTTTTCGGCTTTGTTTCTTGATATTATATATATATTGTTAAAGTAAAAGGGCTGAAATGGCGATGGGCTGGGCATATTGCAAGAAGAACTGATCAACGATGGACAACAGAAATTCTGAACTGGATTCCAAGAGACCACCGAAGACCTAGAAAACGTCCTCAAACTAGATGGGTGGATGAAATAAGAAAACAGGTTGGGGTGACGTGGAAGCGAATTGCTCAGGATAGACTTGTGTGGAAAGCATTTGGAGAGACCTTCATCCAGCAGTGGATAGATAATGGTTGAATATGATGATATATATATTTGCAACCAAATGACTTGAATGCAAATGGTAGCGAACCGTTCTCTTAAGAAATCCGTAGTCTGGTGATTGATTCTGTTGGCCACAAAATTTCGGATTCCTTGGAAAACTGTTAGTTTCGGCTTATCATGACCTTATCTGTTCTTGCAACATAAAACGAATGAATTCATTTTTGTTATAAGGATATATATATATCTCGCCCCCCCCGTTTTATTTTTTTTTGCACTATTCATCTTATATATGCATTTGTTATTTTGCACTATATATATATGTGTGTGTGTGTGTGTGTGTGTGTGTGTGTGCGTGCGCGCGCAATAATAGTAAGCACGAAAGATGTATACGATCGATACAAAATAAAATAAACTTGATTGAAATCTGTTACCTTTCTTCATCACATAATAAAACTTATTATTTAAATAATTTTATATTTTTAAATATACGTTAACCTACATATTAACCCTCTATGGGACCATGTGTATTTCAGCATACATAATTTCCAAAAATGTTTACGCACAACACTGACAAATGTCACTTCATTTTCGAGCGTTGTGTGCTTCAGTACGCATTTAAGTTTCATAATTTCAGCAATAGACATTACATGCTGGACTTTTATTTGTAGCGCCATTTGCTCCTAGACCAATAAAAAATTTGCCTAATAATGATTCCTAGTTCTGCTCCATAGAGAGTTAATCGAATGAATATTAATCGACATGTTAATCGAAAAAATGTCAATAGACGTATTAATCGAATAAACTGTAATCGATATTTTAAATGAATAAATTTAATCTAATGAATTTTGAAGGATATATTAAAGGAATACACTTTACAATCGATACATTAATAGAATAAACGTAAAACTAAATCAATTAATATTTTTGTAATGACAGATTGAAAAGTAAGCTTTTCAAGTTAATTACTATTACAGTTCTATTCATGAGTAGAAAACCCATGAGTATAAACCCACTAAAGCAAATATCAAACCGTTTCAAGCATATAAAGTGAACTTTAGCTAAAGGACTGAGAATTTTATTTTTATAAAAAAATATATAAAT
>QLNU02015359.1:30636830-30693507 GCA_006491805.2 Dysdera silvatica | reverse complement strand
TCGAGCCCTGTGGACTTGGAACTAAGAGCATTAATAGAACGCTTGACCTCGTTTCTGCTCAATGGTTTAAGGAAGAAAGAAGACCCGGCAGCAGGGAGGGGTTCAAAAACATCTGAGTGGTGTGGGGGTGGAACTACTGTTGGGAGGGGGGGATCGTTTGCAAAAAGTTCGTTGAAGCCGTTGGCTATTGTATTAGTTGTGTGGAGCTCAGTGCCAAAGGCATTGATTTTGGTGGGGAGGAGATTATTTGATTTTTTGCGGTTTAGGGCCTCGTAAATTGTTTTCCACGTAGATTTGTTGTCTCCGAGTGAGATTTTAAACTTCGCATCAAAGTAGTTCCTTTTGGCTACTCTCAGGATTGTAGTTAACAAATTTCGATAAGAAACATATTTTGATTTTAAAAGGGGGTCAAAAGGACTGTTCCTGTATTTAGCATGAAGCCGATCCCTATTGATGATGGATTTCGGGATACCTCCTGTGATCCAAGGCTTTCTTGGAGTGCGTTTATAAGACTTATTAGTTAAATATTCGGAATTTTTTAAAGCCCCAGTTACCCCTTCTGTGAGAATATTGTAAGCCTCGTTGGGATCGAAACTGTTGTACATCGCGTCAAGCCAGTTTGCATTGTTGAGTAGTGAGGAAACTTTTTCTAGGTTGTAGGAAATTCTCGGGGTTTTACGATCAATAGTGCATCTTGGTAGTAAATTCGATATTTTAATAAATACCGGAAAATGATCTGAGATTCCCGTTTGAATTATGCCTGCCTGAAATGGATAGTCGGTGATGTTGGAATAAATATGATCTAGGAGGGTTTTTGACACGTCTGTAACTCTGGTAGCTTTATTAATGAAGGGAATGCAGCCGTGGGAAGCGAGGATGTTAGATAAAGAACGGTTAATAGGGGTGTTCTCGAGCGAAATTATATTAAAATCACCGCAAAGTATTAAATTCGATTTTGAAAAATTTTGGAAAAAAGAAATTTCAAGTGCTTTAAGGAAGTCGGCTGCATTGTTGTTTGGTGAACGATAAATAACACCCACAGAAACTGTATTCAGGGGGGGGAATAAGTATTTATGTCCAGAAAGAGTGATTCACAGGAATCAATTGGGCCGACGTTTTTAATTTTGTAATTAACCGTTTTATGCACGTAAATGGCTACACCCCCGTGAGAGCTGTCTGGTCTGGAGACGCAAAGTTCAGTATCCAAGCTTATGAACAATCAAAATTTCTCAGACATTAGTAAATAAACAAGATTAAAGTGGCGTTTAAATTTAAATAGCGCCAGGTCTCTTCAAGACCTCCACGGGTGCCCCCAAAATCACAGGGCCTTTTGTCCGGGCCTACTCGGCCCATACGCAGTGGCGTAGCATGAGGGGTGCTACCAGGGCGAAAGCCCGGACGCAGAATTTTTAGGGGCGCAAAATTTCAATATTGGATAGGTGAAAGGGATCGCTAATAGATTTTAGTGGGCGCAACACTTAATTTGCCTCGGGTGCTAGTAACTCACGCTGCCTATACGTAATTCCGGCATTGCATGAAATTCATAATTCATAACTTTTCAAAAAATATGTTTGACGGCAACTCTAACAAAAAATCGTCTGGCAATACATTTTTTAATATATATACTGAAATAAAAATTTATTTATATAGCTTACTGTTGCATGTTTAACACACTATACACATATACCTTCTTCGACATAGAATATTTAATTAGATTAGTAGATAGTTAATTAATAAGGTTAGTTAAAAAGAAATCGACTCATCTCCAGTGATGATAATGATGATGATTGTGCAAGTGTTCTTGGGAAAGATGGCCGTAGAAGCAGCGTCCTATTTCCCAAAACTCATCCGGTATGACAAATATATTCTTTTGCAAAAAAAAAAAGCACCACTAACAATAATCCGATCATCTCAAAATTTCGCATGCGAATTCTTTTAGACCAAGTATGCAAATGATTAAATTTTCAAAGCCAATGAGTGTTAACTTCGATCATAGCGCGCATTTCTATTTTGCAACGAGCATCGTATAAAAAAGGTAAAAATTGCAGATGGTTTATTTTTTCTCGTTGTCGGCGTTGCAGTCCTCTGGAGACGCAACCAATAATGCCGTTACGACGTTGACGAGGACCTTATAACCAATTGGATGACTTCGAACGTGGTCGAATAGTCTGGATGCTTGAAGCTGGCTGATCCTCTGCTGTGCAAAGGTGTTGGCAGCAATGGTTGCTGCGAGGAACTCATCGGTGGAATGAAGGTTCTGAAAGGCCAAGGTGGTCAAGGGGTTACCCTTAGCGTGACGGTGTGGGGTCCTATCTCATACGACAGCAGGATGCCTCTAGTTATCCCGCGCACAACTTTAATAGCTCAATGATATGTTGATGACATCCTGTGGCCGTTTACGTTACCCTTCATGACACGACAGTTTGGAGTCATTTTCCAACAAGATAATGCCAGGCCCCATATGGTTCGCATATCTGTGAGCTACCCCAGTGCTGTTGATACTCTTCCTTGGCCAGAAAGGTCACCAGACCTTTCGCCAATCAAACATGTATGTAACATGGTAAACCGCCATATTTGGGCACCGCAAAATATTGCAGATCTGGAACAACAAGTGAGGAATGCCTGGGAGAAGGTGTCCCAGGATGGCGTTAAGAAACTTTATTAATCCTTACCTAGACGTATAGTAGCACGCATCACCACCAGGGAAGGGAGGGTGACCAACTATTTATTGATTTGAACATTCAATGTGCAATTCCTAGCCATTGATGGGTCCTACAGCCTTGAATTTTTTTTCACTTCCTTATTGGTATTTACTGAATGTACACTTAGTTACAATTAAACAGATAATTTATTCATGGTGCTTGCTTTGTTTTTTTTTTTTTTTTTTTTTTGCAAGAGAATGCACATTTTCTAATAATATTGTTTGATCAATCATATTATTTAATATACTTCTATAACTTGAATAAAGCACATTTTTTGTTGTGTTTTTATAGATTATATTCTCCTATATGCAATGTTCCTTTTACGAGTTATGATGAATATTTCTTCCGAAGCTTTGTATTTGCCAGACGATAAACTTAAGCATATTTTGGATCCTAATAATTTTACTTACGAACTTGAAGAAGGTGAACAACTCAACGAAACGATGCACAGAGATTACGTCTTACTTGAAGTCCATTCTAATACTGCTTTGTTATGCCCCAAAGGTTACTTCATCGAAAAGGTAAACCCAATTAAAAGCTTAAAAAAAAAACCTAAATTTTTGAACACGGACTTTTCAAGTGATTGACTTTTAAGAATGACTTTTTTTATTTAAGTATCTTAATTCTGCGTTTTTTAATCGTAAAATATAATTTTCAGATCACACAAAAGATGATCGTGAATTCGAACATTGGCTATCGAACGAATATAAGATCGAAGGAACATGGTGCTTCATGTAAAGACACAACAGGTTAAAATTTAACACTTTATCTGGTGTTATGAGGTTTAAGAGATCGAGTTTATTTTCTTTTTAATTTAAAAATTTTTTAAATTCTATTTTTTAAAATATTTTCAGTGACATTTCAAAATTTGTTTCATCCGACTCGCAGAAACAAAAGGAATTTTTGGAAATTTGGTGGTGTACGACTTCACATCTCTTGTTTACCAAACGACTCGGTGGGGCGTAGTCGAGGCCTAGCGGTGCTAGAGAAAAATTTTAGGAAATCATACATTTTACAAACAAAATTCTGTTCAAGCTGTAAATAAAAAATATGTGGATTCTACAATTTTATTAAGAAAAAAAATTTTTTAGAGCAATGACCCTAAAATTTTGAATAAATCAACTAAGAATCGTGGGAATTTAAACGAAATTACAGCTTGGAACACGTATCACAAACTGTGTTCCGAAAATAGTCAAAATACGTTATTTAACACAATGAAGGCGACAAGGGCGAAAAGGAGGACTTTTGGCTATTTTTTCAATTGTTTTCTTTATTTTATTATCTCACTTCAGAGGTCATTCCTGGTTTAGTTCGGCTTGGGCACATGCATTTGTGTCACATTATTATTATTTTATGCTTATATGCCCCGAAGCTATATGCTGTAGGCATATAGCTTCGGGGCATATATATGCTGTAGGCAGTATAGGATCTAGAGGGGCATTTGGAGGGTTGCAATGCCAGCTCAACAACCCATACATAATAATAATTTCTGCTCCTGTCAGATTAATGGGCTGTTGACTGGTTAGCGGATTCCCCGCTTCCACCCCCCATGGATCCATCCCTGATTTAAAAGAGCGCTAGACTACCTTTTTTTTAAGGACTACATCACTGCGGATGAGTGCTTTAACCAATTAAGGTATGCGTGAGCTCACATTCCTCTCTTTACGAGTGCATTTAAACTTTTCACTGTGAACTAACTGGCTATTCTAGGAAATGAGAGGAATGGCAAGTCACATGTAGCTTAATTGGTTATAGCAGTTGTCCGGCAAAGAAGAGATGTGGAGCCGTATCCCACCAGGTTTCCAAAAATTCCCTTTCCTTCTGCGAGTCGTCGTACCACAGTTTACGTGCATTCGAGGTTAGAATAAAAGGAAAATAAAATTGCTTCATATAATTATTTAAAAATTTGTATAATTGCAGAAGTTTAAATTTTTTATGATATTAAAATTGGATTCGGGAATTAAAAAATGTCATAACATTTACGTCTCGCGATTTGCATTTTTATAGTCTTAGTATTTCTTATTATATTATAGTCATTTCCAGGGGCGGATACAGACTTTCATTTTGGGGGGGTCAAGGACAGAATTTGCCATGGTCTTGGAATAACACCCTTCATTTATCATGAAAGTTGGAATTTTTTACAGTGAAAAAATATATTTTGGGGTCATGATTTCTATGATTTCCCTCCTGTGTCCGCCCTTGGTCATTTCAGTCTTATTTATCCACGAGAGCAGTTACCAGTCTTTGCATTTATAGTTTGTCTACCAAAAAACTCATGCCGTTACTAAGTTTTCGCCTTCCTGTTGTATAGAAACCAGCTCTAGGCCAGTTTCAATAAGTGCTAGAACCTAAATTTCTTTAAACTTACTCTATTGAAAGTGGGTTAATTGAATTAAGCTTTATTTCTGTGGCAGCAGGCAGGCACAGACTTAACGGGGGAAGGAATCTTCGTGATGGACAGAAAGTATTTGCGTTTTCATTTGATGCTTACCAGATATTATAGATAGCCAAAATCGTTCACTGGACGTTTCTGCCCAACTATGCGTGATGCATTTAAATCCAAACTGTAGCACAAAACGCAGTTATTTGAGTTGGTACGCAATTTACAACTGTTTCGGGAGCGACACGTTCTGCCTTCGTCGTAACAAACACCCATGCTGAATATGTGATACGTATATCGTTCAACGAACGATGTTTTCAATCTGATCTATAGTTAAATTTAGCGCCAAATTTGTAGGGAATACGAATATTCATGCGTGGTTCTTTAACCATTGCGTAGCTTCATCTCAACAGATAGGAACATTCTATCTTGTCTCATATATAGTTTTCTTTTTTAATAAAGGTACATATTAAATTATGAAAGAATAAAGGAAGTTCATTGACGTATTGCTCTACTTTGTACCAAATGCTCAGTTGACACAAAATTGAGGTTTGTCAAAATTATATATATAGTAGAACCTCGATTACCTGAACTTCGCTTAAATGGAATCCGGGTTAACTCTACTCGCGGCAAAGCTACCCCGATGCACAGACACGGCGTAGAACAGTATGATTCCGCCGCTGCGATATAGTTCGCCCTTTCTTACGTTAGCGGAGTTAATAGAAGATACATTTCGTACATAAAACATTAAAATAATGCTCAAATACATTAAACATAGGCATGTGTGTGCAAATAAAATCTGGTATTTATTAAATTTAGAAAAAAGACTCATTATAGCGAGCGCTGACGTCATTCAAGTAACTGACCACTCAGAGGACTTTGTTCGCTTGGCGGGAAATTTGGCGCGTGGAAGTTTGGCAACCGCGTTTTTCTGCATTCCAAATTAGGCGATAAATAGCCTAATAATGTTGAGGGCTATCTCATTTTTCGCCAATTTGCGCATAAATACTCGATGCACGGGTGACTAGGTCGCCGTAGCCTTAACAGTGCACCAGGTTAGCTTTGCCGCGAGTATAAAAAGATCTTGTGAACTTATTTTAATGCTTTCAGCAGATACGTTTTCAATATTTTCGGCAAAAATGTTTATATTTATTTTCTAGTACACGAATGATGGATATCGGACATATACAAAGGTAAGTACATACTAAGGGTTAATCCATAAAGAAGGGGTAGGGGCGCACGCACTCCAGAGAGCAACAATTTTACACTTATTGTAGGTCTGTAGGAATAAATCTATAATAGTTTTCAAATTTTGTGCCCACCTAAAAATATTTTCTAGATTCGCCCTTGGTATAATCTTTCTATCTATCGGATATACTCGTATACAAAGATACTGGGCCATCTCCAAAGTAGTTGCTATTTAGTTTAATTAGCACATTTTGCATAAGTAGCTTAATTAACACATTTTGCATATGCAGCTTAATTAGCACATTTTGCATATGTAGCTTAATTAGCACATTTTGCATATGTAGCTTAATTAGCATATTAATTGGCACATTTTGCATATGTAGCTTAATTAGCATATTAATTGGCACATTTTGTATATGTATCGTAAACGTTTACTTACTTAAGTCAACATTTAGTTTAAGATTAGCTACAAAGACAAAAGGTGAATGAGCCAGTCCTATTTATATGTGAAACATTCGTAAAACAAACAATAATTTAATAAATGTAAAACACTGGAAATACATCACCGTGATCGTAAAGAACAATTAAATTATGGCCAACAATCTATTTCATATTTATAGCGCGAAATGGCTATCAAATGGACTGATTGTATTCGATCGTATACTACCAATTTTGTGATTAACAGGAAGGTTGCTTAAGATTAATCTGATGATTAAACTCTGCTGTTTGACAAATAGCTAGAAATAGCTCACCTTAGTAAATCATCAATATGCATAAATTATTCCAGTTTGATTCTGATAATGCGTGTCTACCATTAAACTATGTTCCCTCCTTAGCCTAGCCCTCGTTCTAGGCCGTATATATAAACAACACTTAATCGAGCCTAACCTTATGTGCATTGCAAACGCATTTCAGAATAAAAGGGGGAAAGATACACGTGTGGTGTCCCATGATGATTCCTCGTCCTTGCACCACAAGCCTGCTCCAGGAATGTCTCGGTATTGTATGTTTGATGGTATAACGCACTGCCACTGATACTCCTTGCACCGTAAATGCCAGTCGTACACAATCAACGCTCAGACTCACTCGGCTCCTTGCTTCGGAAACGCCAGTCGTAGACGAGCTGCGCTCAAATCCGCTCTGCTTCTTGCTTCGGAAATGCTAGGCGTAAACAATCAACGCTCAGATCCGCTCGGCTTCTTGCTTCAGAAACGCTAGTCGTAAACAATCAACGCTCAGACTCGCTCGGCTCCTTGCTTCGGAAACGTCACTTGCTCCACAAATTTGCTCACGTTGCTATCAACTCTGTTAACACCTCGCTGTCGAGGTTTACTATACTTCTAATTTCGAGCCACTTGGCCCCGGCACAACTCTACGCTCGACGCGACGTTCTCCCCGACTGTCCTCCCACTCTCTCTCTGCTCTCCCGACCCTTTCTCTCCGACTCCCCACTCTGTCTCTCTCTCTCTGTCTTCCTACATCGTCTCTCAATTATTTTTCGATCTGTCCATCACCTAGAACGTACCAATCACTTCTCAACCAACATTTCTAGACAAATCACAATTACTGCCCTCAACTATGGCTCCTCCTTACGACCTATCTGATGCTAGACAACACAAAAGCACGACCCTACTTGAGTACGTCCCTAACTCCCTTCTTCTCGGGATTTAAAACAGCGAAAACCACGAGGAGTTATAACCCCTATAAACCGACTGTCAATTTTATTATTTTGCCTTTGTTATATTCGGTTTTCACTGGAGCCTAAAAAAATCCGCCTAGACCGGGAGTTGCGGTCGCCTTGTTGGACCACCGTTCTTTCCG
This sequence comes from Dysdera silvatica, assembly GCA_006491805.2. Classification (NCBI taxonomy): domain Eukaryota; kingdom Metazoa; phylum Arthropoda; class Arachnida; order Araneae; family Dysderidae; genus Dysdera; species Dysdera silvatica. Next base: position 30,685,416 of record QLNU02015359.1, on the reverse strand, counting down.
CTTTCTTTCCAATACAACTAATCCTTCAATAATTCATATCTCTTTGCCAAGAAGGAGAAAATCGTGAAATTTTAAAATACACAGCTTATTGCTCGCCATATATGTAGCTTAATTAGCATATTTATCTTAATTAGCAAATTTAACATATACAGTTAGCAGATGAAACATATTTAACTTAATTAGCATATGTAACATATTTAACTTAATTAGCACATTTAACACATTTAGCTTAATTGACATATTTAGCATATTTAGTTTACTTAGCACGTGTAGAATGTTTAACTTAATTAGAACATACATATACTTTGTACAAGTATGTCACCGCTATAATATTTTAGTAATATATAATTAAACATGCTTCTGGATCATGGGCGCCCCAAAGGGGTGCAGGGGGTGTACTTGCACCCCCTTGGTTTATGAAAAAAGGGAGGAAAAGGACAGAATCCATAAGAAACTATAGTCCAACAACATTATTCAATTGGAATTTTTCCTGGATGCACCCCCTTGCATATAATTGGGGGGTGCCCGTCTTTTGGATAAATGTTGCAGTTCCTTTACTTTGAACACTGAATGTTCTGATTATCCGAAATTTCCCTTTTGCGAAATTGGGTCCGCCCCCTTTATTTCGAATAATCGGGTTCTACTACATTTATTTCGTCCTGCTATGCCACTCGGACATTTCTGGTAATATTGTTAATAACTGTCAAATTTGGCGCTAACATGGCTTGACAAATGCATTCTAACCTCACTAACGTGAGCGCTCATGGTGACACATATTTATTCCTGTTGAAAATGATTCACGTTATCCGGAAATAATGGAATCGGTCTACTAAGTTATTTAAATTTTACGGGGATTCGGGGAATAATTCCAGTCACGCGTAATTCGTGTTCAATGTGTTCACGGTAAACCTGGTTCCATTGTAATATTTATTTATTTATATTTTTATTTATTAAGCATATTTCGAAGACGCACCTTGTCCTACTCTCTACAACTGCCTGGGTTTCGTGGCCTGTCTTTTTAAATTTGGTAACGAATTTTGTAAGCAGGATCCTGTTCCGGATTTGCGAAAGGTGTTGCTCATTTCAATTCACTGTCGGAAAGATTCAGTTTGGGTTTGTGCCTTTCGTTAATAATAATAATCATATTAATAATAATTAACCTTTAATTACTGAATATAGTGGAGATTTTGTGCTACTATACTGGCTCTAATGGTCAGTTTTCGCTCGGTGTTTAAACGTTAAAACTAACAAATCATGCTATGAAAATATGACGAAAGATCCCTCCCCCCCCAAAAAAGGGCAAATATAAATAAGTTAATGGGTGAAAAAGATAAAAATTTAAATACAAAATTAGTAATAAATATAAATAATGTCAAAATAACGGACATACAAACTCAGGCAAATGCTTTTAATGATTTTTATATAAATATAATGGAAGAAATTACACAATCAAATAATAATGGTGTGTATATAAATTATCAACGAGTAGAATCACGAGAAAATAGCATGTATCTTGCAGAATTCACAAAAGAAGAAATAAAAAAAAGGAACTTCAAAAAATTAAACAAAATAAGGGTGAAAGGCTTGATGGCATTAAACTAAAATTAGTAAAATTTTGTGCCGGAGAATTAGTAAAGCCACTAAATATGATTTTTAATAATATCCTTGAGACGTCATATATACCAATAAAAATGAAAACAAGTAAAGTTATTCCAATATTTAAAAAAGAGGGTAGGAAATGTCTATACAACTATAGACCAATCTCAATAATTCCTATATTCTCAAAAATCTTTGAAAAACTATTATACAATAGGCTATTGAAATATTTGGACACATATAATATATTAAATTCAAGACAATATGGGTTCCGAAAAAATTGGACAACAGATGTCTCATTAAAACAGTTAATAAAATTCAATAAAAAATTGAAATAAAGAATTTGTTATAGGCATATTCTTTGACTTAAGCAAGGCTTTCGATATTATAAATAGACCAATCATTGTTATTAATTAAAATGCAAATGTATGGAGTTAGAGATAATGTGCTTAAATTGTTTCATAGTTATTTAACAGGTAGAACTAAAATTGTGCAAATAAATCATATACATTCTAATCAAGAGCAAAATACATGTGGAGTCCCCCAAGGCTCCATACTTGGGCCGCTATTGTTTCTCATATACATAAATGATATTACTGACATTGACGATGATGTAAACTTATTTGCTGACGACATAGGTCTGATTTTTGGAGATATGTCACAAGAAAACCTCTTCATCAAGGCAAAATTAAAACTAGAAATTCTAAATCAGTGGTTTAAAAATAATAAACTAATAGTTAATAGAGAAAAAACTAAGCATATACTTTTTCATAATATAAATAAAAAATTAGATAATTTGGAAATATTAAAGTTAGATAATAAGGAAATAAAGAAAACGGATGAAATTAAGTTCCTTGGTATTTATATAAATGAAGTTTAAATTGGAATAAATATATTTTGGAAGTTAATAAAAAAAATTAGAAAAAGTGTAGGAGTATTAAAGATTAAAGAATCTGTTACCCATACACGTAGAAATTCATTTATATTATTCATTGATATATAGTTATATTTTATATGGAAATAGTGTCTAGGGAAATATGAATATAAAAAATCGAAAAAGTGTGCAAAAAATATTAAATAGGTTTTGGAACAATGTAACGCAAAAAAAAAACAAAAAACAAGAAATAAAAATTGAAAATAATATAATGGATTTAGATCAAATACATAGATTTAAAATTTTGATAATGATATTTAATAGAATAAAAAAAGGGAAGTATATTGAGGACATAAATATAGAAAATAAACCAAATATGAACAATAGTTGATCAAGGAAAACTTTAAAAATTAAAAAAATAAAAACAAACATGGGTTCCGGTAATATAAATTATTACGGCATTAAGATGTGGAATTCATTACCAAACGAAATAAAAAATATTACATCAGATACTGAATTTAGAAACAAATTAAGAAGACTAATTATAAGAAATGAAACTTAAGCCAGTATAGGGAGAGAGGGAATTAACTTTTGGTTTTGCAACTCTTCCTCCATGTACAGGATTGACAAAACTGTAGTATGGAATATAAAGTATTGTACTGTATAAACTAAGTGTTAATAAGTGTACATAAAGTGTCATACTCACTCCCAAAATTATTTAGTCTATTTTTAAAAATTTATAACATTGTCAATTAGTAAAGTAACATCTAATTTTTTTATTAGACCACATAATTTTAGAGGGTGAATATGTCCTTCTGTACCTCCCTTCCGTGTGTCATTGATTACTGTCTTCTTCAGTTGTCGTTTGGACGACAAGTAAATACGGCGAAATATTTCCGATGATTTCTTTTACAGTGGAGCACCCTGTACACATTTCTCACTTATACGTCTTTTCCACTTATATAAGGTAAAGTTCACTTATACGTCATTTAAACGAGCTCCCGATGTATTCTTATGCATAGAATGCTTTGTTGGGTGTTTAAAATTGATCAGTTCTGCTAACTACAATAAGAGATATGTTTTAAGTGGTGATGAAAATGAACATTCTTCTTCTTCTTCTTTTTTTTTGCTTTTGATTTTCTGAACATTTCTTAATTAAAAATTCACACATTAAATCAAAATTTATAACAAATATAATCAATATAATAACGAATAATAAATAACGAATTAATAAATATCGAGTTTTAATAAATAACGAATTAATAAACAACGGGTTAATAAATAACGGATTAATAAATAACGAATTAATAAACAACGAATCAATAAATAACGAATCAGTAAATAATGAATTAATAAAATAAAGTTGATATTCTATACTTAATCGATTATTATTTACAGTGAAATCTTTCTATAACGATATTTTCCCTCTGTCCCGATAGCTATACAGAATACATCAACCTTGTCTATAACATTTAAGATAATTTGACGTAGCATTACGCAGATTAGATTTATAAGTAAAGACAACGTTATAAGCGTAAGTAAGGTGCTTATAATGTTGTCTTTATATATAAATATTATCTGCAGTGATATCTTTTCCCCGATCCCATGCGTATTGTTATAGATAGTGGTCTGAAGAGAAGTAGATACACTGTGATGTGAAGAGAAGTTTTATATGCATGGTGAAACCAAAGAAAATCATGCGACTCGCTTTAGTGTTGCGATATGAAACCTAACTCGCAATATTTTTTAAGTATACCTATATCAGAAGTCCTTTTAATCAATGCATTAAAAAAATGAGATACAGATAAACCTTTATTTAGCGAATGCCTATTTAATAAAAAAATTCTTTTGTCAGACGCTGTACTATGAATGTCGTATTTATGAATTTTATCATATTTTTTATTTAACGAAACCTTTTGGCGGGATCTTGCAACTGCGTTAAATGGGGTTTGATTACGTATATCTTTCCGTAAAATCATCCACAGAAACATTACTCTGTAAGGTCAATCGTTTTGTTATTAAGTTCTTCAGAACCATTTATTCAGATCGTTTATATCAAGACATCTTCAATGGCTTTAGGTCGTTTTTATTAATCAATCTTATGTGGAATTCGCCATTGTTAAAAAAAACCAAAACAAACTGGTTGGTTAAAGTCGACCTAGATATTTTTTAGAAGGTTATATGTATTAAAGCATTCCTGTTCTGATTATCTCATGAATTCTAGATTATATTTTTGCATTGTTCCCGTTTTCCACTTCCTAGTTTCATAATTGTTGAATGCTTACTTGATGGAATTTGTGAAACAGGGTTTAAGGTGCGTTACTTTTCACAGACTTGTCTTGGGGGCGACTCCAGGAAAAAAGATCAAGTGCTGCACATGAGATACAAATCACGACTTGAAGAAAAAGCTTTCAAAGTACATCGAGATTACAACAATACGATCATTGTTGAAGATCGAGTTTTCGAAGACGTAATCTTTGGGTTTGAATGCCCAAATATGTCCGTAGCCAAGGAACAAAGAGGGTAAGCATCATCTAGTAGATACTCATACTTTGAAATCATAGGTGCAATTTGAGAGTAAAAGTGAATCATCTTAAGAATAACTGATTGCATAACTAACATTAAACCATTACATGATCAGCAATAGAAATTGTTTGGCTTAGCAACCCACTGACTCGTATTTCATGCTTTTGATATTTACTTGGCTGGAAACATGCAACAAGATGCTGTTTTAATTACGGGCAACAGAAAGGAACCGCAAGAAATTTTAAGTAACGACCCGTACTTAAATGTACGGGTTATACGTACGTGTCTTATAAAACACGAAACACAAACAGAAAGGCTCTTTATCACCAATGTGTATACAGCTTAATATTTTTACCTGTCACAGTCGTAGTTTTTGACTGGGAAATGGTTAACACTATTTTATTTGAAAGTTTTTATTAGCATTGTTTCATTACAATTATTATACTTGATTCGAAAGCAGAGGCGTAGTTAGTCTTGAGGTCTGGGGAGGGCGTTTATAGTCATCTTCAATGATACACACATTATATTCATTTGTTATTTTCGTTTTTTTTAAAGAGGGAATTTTCTACGGAGGTTAAGCTCCCTCCCTTAGCTACGCCAATTGTGCAAAGGGATCAGTGTTGTCTCCCTTTTTCCCCTTTTTCTTTAATAATAATCATTATTTAGTTCGCAGGTATGGAAAGAAAAATAATTGAACGCTAACTATAAAAAATTAAATTTACAAAACAAACTTATGTGGCCATCAGCAAAAAAACAGATTTTAAAAACGCAAGTCCCATAAATGCAAACGGAATCTAGATATATATTGACATGCAACTAGTTTTGAAGAACAAAAACCTGTAAATAAAAATAAAATGGAAATATTAATGTAACTCAATGTTTCGAGAAGATAAGCTCCCATGAATACAGAAGTGCAATGAGATCTAAGGGTTGTTGTTTACTTTTTGTGTGGCAATTTTTTTTTGTTAAGTCCTTATATGGAAATAGGTTCACATATTTTCTTAGAACGCCTTTAGAAGCCCACTAGAATCTGCAAAGATTATAACGATTTATCAGAGTTTACCATAACGAGTAAAAATTTTTTTTGCCAATGGGTGGAATGAGTATTCATTTCGATCAGTGGCAAAAAATGTTATTCTCCAGAATTTATTTGCCAAAAAATTTTTTTGACGAAGTGTCCTAACCATGTCTATAAAGAACAGTCAGCAACGATGATAGCATTCGAAAATTAGCGTCAGACATGCCAGCCATATCATGATAAGATCATTGGAGTAAGTAGGCGTGAAAAGTCTACTCCTGATATGAGATTGGTGGATGCAAGAGGACATCTAGACCATGCAGAAGATCTACAACTTTGCAATATCGTTGTAGATGGAAGCTTGGTTATATCATAGGAAATACCACTAACTTTAATACTCAAGGATCGAAAGTTGGTTATATATAAGAAACACCATTAATCGTGGGTTTCACAGGATCAGAAATTAATGGTATCACTAGAAACATTACACTCTTATCCACGAAGTAACTAAAAAATGTGTATATCTGCTTGTAAGATTCAGAGTTTGTCAACCCACATTAAGTCTGCTTTCAAACTAAAGATTTGCAAAAAGAATATTCGCAGATAGTTTAGTAAAATGTCGCAAAGGTATCTTTTCCTCCAACATATTTCTTAACAACGAAATGTTGTTTTCAAAACCCTTCACCATATTGACAACGTGTGTCAATTTACAACACAGGCGGTCCTCGGCTTTCGTACATGATTGGTTCCTGAAATATGTACGAAAGTTGAAATACACGAAAGCAGAGCAATGTAAATAAAAAACAAAAATTTGTCGCACTTTTAAAATATTTATTTTTTAATTAAGCTTACATATTAGTATACATAATAAATAATACTTTATTATTATCTGGTGTTTTCTTTAGAAAATCATCAAGAGATAGTTGAATTGTACTCTTCTTTTTTTTTTCATTTCTTGATAATGAGTTCTGTAACACGCAATATCTTTGTCTAATGCCCTTCGTACATACATGGGAGGATTTACCATTTTGTCGCCCCCTCCTACATGTCCGCCTCCCAAATCAGTGGTAGGAACATAAAAATTGTTACATTCAATATACGCCAAAAAATTTTGTATTGACAATAAATATGTTGAAAAACAAACTCATAAATTGAAACATAAACATTAAACAATATTAACTTATATTGAAACACTATTTATTTTTGGTATATAATAAATCAAATTCAATTTTATTGAAATAAATTTTAATTTTAGCAAAAAATAAAAGCCTATCGAACACTGGTATTTAAATGGAAAGCATGACGTCTAGCTTTCTTCTCGGCAAAACATCTGATTATATCATCAGATACCATCAGATATGGTATTGATTTTGTTATATCAGACTCAATACACAAAATTTTGCCGCCCCAGTCTATACCTTAGTACAGCCTATTGGGAAATACAGCACTGCGTACATGAGATATATACTTTCTATTGAGATCACTAACAGACGATCAAGACCAAGAATACGTATACTATACATCGTATAGAGGAAAAGAAGGCAAGCTTCCATTAGGGCTAATGTAAAATTGTCGATTGCACTGCCCCTAGCGGGCATGTTAACACGTGTATTGCAGAGCAGCTACCTCGTTCAAGCAACGAACACAGTTTCAATATTATAACTGCCGCTTAAATCAAGCTTTTGAAGGTTTAATGCATATTTTCAGTTGTCAATTCATTCTGAATTGGGTTTATTAATAAATTTACGCAATATCAATTTATACAAGAAGGACTTCGATCAAGAGGGGAGTACATGGCGCGTTTTCACTTTAACTTTTACGAGGGCGAATCAGAAAGTCTTTGCTCCTATTTTTTATTAGCCAAAATAAGGTACATACAGGTAATTACAAATATACGTACTATTCTACGTACCTTACACTATTTTTCCACATAGTCCCCACACCGGTTCAGACATTTGTCCCATCGCAGCACTAAATTTGAGATGCCCCTGTGGTAGAATTCGTCCGGCTGACTGTGGAACCACCATCGGTCTTGGCTTCATCGTTGCACGTGAATCGCTGTCCTGCCAGAAACTTCTTCAGCGGACCGAAAACGTGGAAATCACTAGGGGGCGAGGTCCGGACTGTATGCAATCAGAACCGCCGACAAGCTCCGGTCATTTCACTGGGAGAGTCTGGACCACCCACCATACAGTCCGGACCTCGCCCCTAGTGATTTCCACGTTTTCGGTCCGCTGAAGAAGTTCCTGGCAGGACAGCGATTCACGTGCAACGATGAAGCCAAGACAGCAGTCCGACGGTGGTTCCACAGTCAGCCGGACGAATTCTACCACAGGGGCATCTCAAATTTAGTGCTGCGATGGGACAAATGTCTGAACCGGTGTGGGGACTATGTGGAAAAATAGTGTAAGGTACGTAGAATAGTACGTATATTTGTAATTACCTGTATGTACCTTATTTTGACTAATAAAAAATAGGGGCAAAGACTTTCTGATTCGCCTCGTCAATATCACAGGCCAGTACGGAATACGCACGAAATAGCGAATTGTACTAAAATAGATTGTACGAAAGTTGAGGACGGCCTGTGTTCGTTTTTTTATGATTTGTATGTTTTCGATTTATGTAATTTCTTTGGTACTTACGTATTAACGCCACCGCAGCTACAGATTTGGCGGTTTTTAAGTGCCGCCAATCTACACCTAAACTTTTTGCGACAAATCATAAAATAAAACACTTTATTTAAAATCAAAACACTTTCAAAATTCAAAACACTTTATTTAAAAACAAAGTAGTCAATCGGATTTCGGTGGAAAATGAGCCGATATAGAGTTTAACATAGATTCAAAACAGTCTCTATTTTCTTTCACCTGATGCTGTCGCCATATGAACTCTGATAAAAAATGGCGTCAAAAATCAGCAAACAACAAGATTGCTTTATTACGCATTAGCGCAACTTCAAGTTGCAGGCGTTAATAATGTAAGTACCATTTTTTTTCAGTTATCGTGGAGAATGTGATTCGCAGCCAATGGATCCTAAACTTTTAAGAAAAAGTATTTGGAAATTGCTAGGAAGGTAGATTGCTTTGATTTTTCTTCTTGTATCGTGTCCATTTTAAATAAGCAAACTCGTGGATTATTTTTTAGAAAAGTACTCATCTACAATCACCAAAAATGTGATCTTTGAACGTTGATTAATTAATTATTTAATGAAATAATTTATTTCACATTTGACTTTTGTGTCACTCAGAGCAAGAAGTTCCAGATGCAGATCGGAATTATCTCAAACATTTTGCGCATATCAGTATAGCTCGGAAGGGCTCTGTCTGCCACCTTTCATTCAAAAGAAAGTGAGTGGGTTTATTATCCAATTTATATGTTTATAGCAAGAAAAATTTCTACTTTGCTAAACATTATTATATATAAATTATTAAATTATAAAGTGCAAATACAATGTAGTGGACATGGGCACCCATATGAGTATTTTCATGGTGAGGGGGCTGAGAAAATTATTACTTCCGCTCAAGGCACGTCAACATTTTAGTGAATGTACAAAATACTAAAATGCTACAAAAATAATTGATACTGCTTGACAATTAGTAATGAGCTAAAGATTACTTTATTTTAAAACGGGACTGTAAAATTTTTGAAAGTTTTTGAACGGTTTAGGGGGAGGGGGCTCGAGCGACCCTCTGCCCCCCATTTGGGCGCTAATGGCAGTGGTACATTTAACATTTGTTCGTTAACGAGTGAATAGATAATTTGATATACGTACAAGTACAGTAAAACCTTGATAAATTTTAGGAACATGGCTCTCTGCCCGTCCAAAGCCTGATTCCACCAAGAATGGGACGAAGAAACTTTATATATATATATATATATAAAGTTTTCCTCGCCCATTCTTGGCGGAAACAGGCTTTGGGACGGGCAGAGCGCCATGTTCCCAAGCCTCTTTTTACATCACTTCTTAATGTGCCATGTCTAGAAACTTCCTGACAATGTGACACGTGTTTAGGAATATATATATATACTATATTCTTCATGCTATTTTTTTCGTAATATTCATATTTTCGTATTTGTTTAATCTTATTATTTCATGACATTACAGAACAAAAGTAGAAGGACGTTCAATTTCCAATCTATGCCTAACCCACTAAATGAGAAAGAAAATGTTAGACAATGTAAGTTATTTTGTTTTCAAGATATTGTTTATTTTAATTAATATCTTTAAAAATGTTAAATCCTGCATTACCGTCATGCTTGACGAATTATGAAATTACAAACGGACTTCAAGGTTTAAATGTAAAATATAATATCTTAAATTATGAAATTGCGAATGGAAACTAATTTCAAATAATACTACTGAGGATGGATTTATGATTGAGGATATTTATGTGTTTATAAACATCTTGAAATTACTTCTATTGATACATTCATTTCTTTGGAACTAATTTTCAATTTATTTGTACAAATCGAACCATATAACCAATTATACAAAAAAAAAAAAATCATAAACATCGTTTCTAATTTAATCTGCGTAGTATTCGATTTATATAAATATATCTGCTTCAACTGGTTTTTCGATGAATTCAATACCAATCTCTTTGCAATTTAATGGAAAGAAATAGTCCATGTACTGCCCATTCCGAGAAATAACCGGTTTCGAAAAGTACGCTTTAAATACGTTCGTAGGGAATTGATTGTTTGGTCGTCTGTAGCTCAGTTAGTGATAGCACCTTCCCGGATTGTAGAAGGTCGTGGGACCCCACCAGATGCAAAACACATTTCTTTTCTTTACGAACGTTTCACCATCTAACCATGCCATAACATTGGAGTTACTATTACTATGCCTAAAACGCATTGATAAAAATTGTTTCTAAGTTAATAGAATTGGAATTATTATACGTACATCGAAACTTACCCTAGATGTAGTATGCTATGCGAAACTTACCCTAGATGTAGTATGCTATGCGAAACTTACCCTAGATGTAGTATGCTATGCGAAAATTAACCTGCGAGATCAACGGCTAGACACAAACTTAAACTTGTTCCATTGAAATATAATTGACATAACATTTATAAATTATTTTGAAATTATTTCGTAAAAAATAACTTGAAATTATTCTATTCTTGGGTACAGCGTCCACCATTTGTGTTATCAAACCATTTTGGTGTCTGTCAGATGAAGACATATCTGTTGGCCGTTTGGCATACGACACCATGATAGGGGGCTGACATGCCCCCAAGCCTATTTGAGAGTCGAACCCGAACCCAGCAGGTCTAAAGGCAGAGGACGTCACCACTCAACCAGTGGTTCCCAAGCTTTTTCAAGCCGCGTCCCACTTTTATAGTAGCCAAGTAATCTGCGACCTCTTTTTATAGTAACCAAAATGTCTGCTACCCTCCCCCCCTCCAGTCCGCTACTGCCACATTTGCATAATAAAAGCATTTTTAACAGAGTAAAGAAAACACATTAAATACAAAATTATATTAATTATACATATGTTACATTATGTATATTATAATTATATATATATATTGCATGTATATTATATTAATTATATAAATTAATATATATTACAGATATAAAGTTAACAACCATTAGTAGAATATTGCAATGTGTGTAGCCATGTTGTTGTAAAAGCGTTGGAAACATTTGGTATAAAATTCCTTATAAAAATAATTGCAACTAAAAATAGTTTTTCGACCCCCAGAAACCTGTTTGCGACCACCTTGAGGATTGTGACCTCCAGATTGGGAACCACTGCATTAAACTTTCAGATGCTGGAACTATTTTGAAATTAGATGATCGAATACTTCCAAAGAAAAGAAAAAAAGATTTTTCTACATCTCGTGGGAACCGATCCCGAACCCGTTTGATTGCCGGTCAAGTGCTCTGCCCATTAAACTATAGACGACGACCATTCTCTATCTTGCGAGCTTGTATACGGTTTTCACAGCGGACAAGAGAGCAAAGATGTGCAGATAGATAAATGCTGAAGAAATGCAGTAATTCATCCAGTTAAAATAACATTTCCTAAAAGCTTTAGATGCTTCGGTTAATTCACTAATATGCTAATAAATAAATTAATTCGAATACAACGTTAAAAGAATTTAGTACGCATTTTTGGCGGAGCCTCCGAAAATGACGTGTGCACACTTCGATGGTAAACGGAAGACTGATTTGATTTTAGAATTCGGAAAACAATTATACACACTGTTGCCAAATATAGAAAGTGAAACTATAATTATACAAAATATATGTTGCCAGATGCGGAAAGTGAAATTATGTACCTTTGGAAAACACCGTATAAAAATGAAGCAATTTGGCATTTTGCCAATTTTAGAAATTGAAATCATTAATTTTGCTTCCCTTGCGTTTCTAAGTGGCAACAGTTAAGAAAGCCTGGGAAGTAAACATATTGTTTCTATTGTGGGAGCCCACAGATATTCGCTTCGTTGACTTACCGCCTTGATTTGAAAAGCAGCCAGAGCACTGCACTATTCTTTGCGAACTTGTCTACAGTGAAAGCCTTATACAGGGTGGTCCTAAACTATATGTCAAAAATGTAAAGGCAGGTAGAGGGGACCTAAATAAGCAGATTTCGTATAGGATTGTGTGTGCGGTAATGTCGCCTTGAGCCGGTAGAGAGCGCTGATGACTGCGGCGTATAAAAGCGCTTCTCTAGCTGGATTCATCATTTCCCGCACGGATCTCGAGCAGCATGCATCGTTTCACCAATGCGGAGCTGGCCGACATGCATTTCATGTATGGGGCTGCACAAGGAAATGGATTAGCTGCTCAAAGGATGTACAGGGAGCGATTCCCGGATAGGAATCAGCCGGATCGTCGAACATTCGAGCGTCTGCATCGGGAGTTACGCATGAGTGGATCATTTTATGCTTCCAGGCGTGGAACTGGCTTTGGAAGATATCGCAGAACTCCTGCAGTGGAAGAAAGAATACTGAACACAGTAGAGGATAATCCTTCGACAAGCTCGAGAGCTGTAGGACGTGCGTTGGGTGTGAGCCATCAAAATGTTTTGAGGACGTTACATGAAGACGGAATGCATCCGTATCATTTACAGAGAGTGCAGGCAATGACCCCTGACGATTATCTTCCACGTCTCAACTTTGCTCGTTGGTACCTACAGCAGACTGCAGCCAATCAAACCTTCCCTGCAGATGTTTTATTTACTGATGAGGCTACCTTTACGCGGTCGGGTATGTTTAACATCCATAATTCTCACCTGTGGGCTCATAGTAACCCACATGGCACAATAGCACACGCCTACCAAGAAAGGTTTTCCATTAATGTTTGGGCAGGCATTGTGCACAATAACTTAGTAGGACCGTACATTCTACCTAGTCGTTTAACTGGCCACACATACAACATCTTCATACAGGAGTTCTTACCTGAATTTCTGGTCGATGTTCCTCCAGCTGTTCGCAGACGAATGTGGTTCCAGCACGATGGAGCCCCAGCTCACTTCAGTCGAAACGTCAGGAATCACCTGGACGCTGTCTACGGCCAGCATTTTATAGGACGGGGCGGTCCAGGTCCCTGGCCACCGCGTCCTCCTGATTTAACCTGCTTGGATTTTTTGTTTTGGGGTCATATTAAAAGCCTGGTGTACGAGAGTCCCGTCACTTCTGAAGAAGATCTTGTTGCCCGCTTGTCTGTTGCTGCTGGACATGTGATCGACATGCCTGACGTCTTTTCTAATGTACGCCGATCCATGCGCCGTCGCTGTGAATCTTGTATCGCTGTTGGTGGCCGCTCTTTCGAGCACCTCTTGTAAACTATTAATAAATTTTTGTTTTCTTTTGTCTTTACTTGTCTTTTCAGTTTCCTGTGATTCATACTGCTTTACAAGCTAGCGCTTTAATGTGTCATTACCGCACACACATTCCTATACGAAATCTGCTTATTTAGGTCCCCTCTACCTGCCTTTACATTTTTGACATATAGTTTAGGACCACCCTGTATACGCTTGCAGGGCGGTTAATGGTCGTCACCTATAGCTCAACGAGTAGAGCACTTGACTGGAAATAAAGAAGATCCGGATTCGGCTCCCACCAGGCGCAGAAAAATATTCATTTTTTTTACGTGTATTTGGTCATCTAATACAACTACATCATCAATTACGATGAGGATTACCAGAATTAAATATTTTTAAATTACTGTATGAGATGCATGCAGGCAGGGGTGGACTGAGCCGCCGGCCAACCGGCACCTGAGCCGGTGCGCCCTCCGATAATTCATTAAATGTATGCGCCCTTTAAGAAGACCCAGTCCGCCCCTGTATGTAGATGCGGACTGAGCCGTTTGCCAACCGGCACCTGAGCCAATGCGCCCTCAAATAATTCAATGTATGCGCCCTTTGAGAGGACCTTGTCCGCCCCTGTATGTAGGTGCGGACTGGGTCCTCTCAAAGGACGTATATCGGCCTTGAGGGCGGCCCAGTCCGCCCCTGGATGTATGTTGCAATTATCTATCCAAATTAATTCGAAATCACTTCATTGTTACCTTTTGTTTCAGGCAGACATCAATACTTCTTCAAGCAAAGTCATCCCGGCTCGTTTAGGTTTTATCCTCCTAATACATAAAAATGCACCAGCTGCTGTAAGCACATTTTCTTTCATTTATCCTATATTAAATATGCATATGACCAGAGGCGAATCCAGAGAGGGATTGGGGGGGGTGTAAAAAATAATAGGACTTATAATGATCCCGCATTTAGCGAGCTACCGAAGAGAGGGGGGGGGAAGTCTAGATTTTGTTTTATATAAGAATTAAGCTGAATACAATTTTACCGTTTTTAGCGAACAAGTTTTTTTGGACCCTGGATTTAACGAGCAACTAAAAAAAAGTAGGAAATTAATCTTTTTTGCAAAAATTCCGTCGTTATATGCGGTCGGCCATTATAATCAGCTCTCGTTATACTGGTTTCCACCGTATTTTTATGGATTTGGGGCAGAAAATTTCCCTGATTTCCTCCCACGGATCCGCCACTGACATGATCAACCCCCACATACCCTCGAATTCCAATTTCTTATACTGTATACAAATTATAATTTATTATTATTATTATTATTTGTTATATATTATATGATGTGGGATTATAGAGATGTGTATAAAATTAGGTTCAATTATTAAAGAGCATTTGGAGGCCATATCATTACTTTGCCGTCCATGTCGATAAGAGGGAGAATTCGACACGTGCGGTATGTATGAATGCATTTAATGATTTTGTATTAAAATATAAACTGATAGTGTTATCATGAAAGTCGATTCAACAAAGTAATATATTCAGGGATGAATCTAGAAATCAATTTAGGGTTAGCTGTTCTACGGTTTCTTCGGGGAAATACCATTTTCAATTACCGTTAGATTTATTTTTCTTTGGATACCCTTGAGTTTGCTTTTCTCCTACGTTATTAAAAATACCATATCTCATATCTTTCTTTACGTTTAGGGTCATTTTAGCTCATTCGGAGGCCCTGGGACCGTTCTTTTTTAGGGCCTTCTTCGCACTAACTTTTAAATTTCCAAATTTTTATAATAGAAAGCATATGATATACGATAAACAAACTTCGCCAAGTGGAAACCCTGTGGCCCATACGTTAAGATGGCATTACCTAAATTACTTAAACTGCAAAATTTTAACATTACCTTTGTTTTTCCTTGTATTCTAAAGGTACAACTTACATTCTAAAACTTGGCGCAGTATAGCCCAGATGCTCTTGCGCCATAAAACATCCAAACAAACAAACATTCTAAAACTGTGTATTGCCGAACATGGGCGCCCACACGACTATTTCTAGGGGCGGGGGGGAATGGACTGAGAAAAATTTTACCTCCTTCTCAAAGCTGTCAAGAATTTTAGTGAATGTACAAGATACCAAAACGCTACAAAAATAATTGATACTGCTTGACAATTAGTAATGAGCTAAAAAGTACCTTATTTTAAAATGTGACTGTAAAACTTTTGAAAGTAAATGCATAGCAGGTTCGGGCGAATCAAATTTTTAAACGGCTAGGAGGGGGATGGAGTCCCTTCGGCCCCACATATGGGCATCATGTTGCCGAGCTAGGTTCGATGACGTTTAACGAACAGACAACGCGGAAGTTTGTCCAAATGTCTTAAGCAAATGGACTGCTGCGAAGTATTGTGCTTTCGTGCTCAGTTGGCGTGTGATACCGTTAGCAGACGGGTTAGTCCATTGCAGTTTAGGGAAGGGCGTCTTGCCGAAACTGGTTTTTCGCGCGGGAAAAACCAGTTCCTCCAAGACGGCCTTCCCTAAACTGCAATGGACTAACCCGTCTGCTAACGGTATCACGCGCCAACTGAGCGCTAATGCACAGTAGACCCATTGTCAATCGACGACTGGGCCTCTTTGCGTAGCAGACCCATCGTCGTCTCAATGAGCGGATAGCGCACAGTGTTGCTTATCCAAAACCGTTCAGATTTCCCCCTTTTACACTGGTGTGCAAAAATTAAGGACGAGATGGAAAAAGTAACGTAACAGCGGAACGAACAGGCAGAACCGACCGAAAGACCAATCAGGAGACTGCCTAAGCTCTGTTATGGTAAGGCATTTGTATATACGCATTATGACGCAATGCGGGCGTGAGGGCGGTGTTCGCACAGCATTTCAGTGGAAACTATTACTCAGTGTACATCGGTTTGAACGACGGCAAGTTGCTGTAGCAGTGCGAGATATTCAACAGACAGCCCCGTAGACAACATCTGGATAACTTTACTCAAGGTCGAATCATTGGAAAGTTGGAAGAAGATCGAAGTGTGACGAGTGAGGCCGAGGAGTTCGTAATCGCACACAGCATCGTGTCACGAGCATGGACGGCATTTCGAACGACAGGAACAGCTGTCCGACGATTTGGTTTAGTGGTGATTGTCCACGAGCAACCATGGCAAGGGAGGACCGGTATCTTGTTCTACAGGCGAGGAGGGATCGATGGCTGACAGTGGGTGAAATCACAAGCTACGTGCAACGCACTACCGAACGGCTGCTATGGTATTTTACCATGACTAGGAAACTGCACACAGGTGGTTTATTCGCTCGGCAACCAGTACAATGTGTGTCATTGACGCTTACCCATTAGGGACGGCGTTTTCTGTGGTGCCAGGAACACAAAAATGGGGAGCTCAACAAAGGAGTCGAGTGCTGTTTACGGATGATAGTCGATTTAGTCTCATTAGCGATTCTGGATGTCTATGTATCTGGGGAGAGCGGGGAACACACAATCATCCAAAATCATCGAAAGGGACCGGTTTGGAGGTGGCGGGGTTTTCGTTTGTGGGGGAAGACATAATGATTGGTAGCCGTACAAAGCTCCACATTTTCCAAGAGGGTTCAGTCACTGGTGACCGCTATTGTATCGAAGTTCTCCTGCCTTATACCCATATTTTCCGGGGTGCTGTGGGCCTGAAATTCCCCTTCATGGAAAACAACGCTGCACCTCATTGTACAGCTGCTGTCGCTGAGCTGTCAGAGAGTGAAGATATTCATCGTATGGAATGGCCCGCACGGTCTCCGGACCTGAATCTAATAGAACACGTGTGGAATGTTCTCGGGAGATGCCTGGTAGGCCATCCGCCAACAACGATGCTGCAGCTGCGATCGGCGCTACAAGAGGAATGGGCTATGATGCCTCAAGAGCTTGTCAACAACCTCTTACTGAACATGAACAGATGGTGTACATCCTGCATCGCAATCAGGGGTTATCATATCCCCTACTGAAAACTATGTTTTTCTTGCCTGCTGCTTGTAACATGGACATTTCTGTCTTCTGTCCTCCTGTGCTGAAAGCCCACTTTTGAATAAAAGTCCTTTGTATCCTTTGGATTCCTTTCTTGGTCAGTATCGTCCACATTTTCCTTAATCTTACATCTTGGAAATATTATGGTATGCTTTGTACCCATTTGAAACACTCGGGTGAGAAGTTACATGCGAAAAACTGACCTGTCCTTAATTTTTGCACACCAGTGTATCTAAGATACAGTGTTTAGATATTATTGCCCATCTCGGGGGCTGCACAATGGACCATTCGACTGAGAGAGCTACACGGCATACAAATCCATTGGGGACAATAGCAAGAAGGGGCACCTCTAATTTAATTCACCTTTCATTTTAATGAACCTCCATGTTTTAATTTTACTAAATCCCTGCGATAAAGTAGTGGTAAGATGTTTGAACTCATGAAAATGATTCGGGTTTAATCCCCTACACGAAAGGGGTTCGGATCCTTAGGAAAACTCCAGGCCCTTGCGCAATATGATTCTGGCTGTCCTTGCGCCGCAAAATACAAGTAATCGCTAATTGCGTTAAAAGAATTCGCTTTCAACGTTTAAAGCACATTCAAAGTCGAATCTGGTATTATGAAAGCCACCACGTCTACGTCTAGCAGGATAAAAGGGAGTACGGTGAAAGCTGGCTGTAACGATTATTTTTTCCCGGGTCCCGACAGATACAGGGTGTGTCATGTTCAACCTTGTTTATAAGGATAAATTGTCTATAACGACAGATATTTTGCTTGGTCTTTGCCCTGCCCCTTCAGTGTTGTTATGGACAGGTTTCGTTGTATTTAAATTCTCATCTTTCCGTTTCTTACCCTAGGATTTTAATTTCTGGCTTTCCAAAGAAAAAGCTTATTCAGTAAATGTTGTAGTTTTACCCGAAAGCCGGTCCTTTGCTACATCCTGGGGATCTTACCAGATCGTCCGAGCGCAATTGGAAGTAAGAGGTTTTGCGGCTTATATTTTTGTTATTTATTTATGTGTGTTATTTATTTAGATTATATTTGTGTTGTTTATTTAGATTATATTTGTGTTATTTATTTTTAGATTATATTTGTGTCATTTATTTTTAGATTATATTTGTGTCATTTATTTTTAGATTATATTTGTGTCATTTATTTAGATTACATTTGTGTTATTTATTTAGATTACATTTGTGTGATTTATTTAGATTATATTTGCGTTATTTATGTAGATTATATTCGTGTTATTTAGATTGTATTTGTGTTATTTATTTAGATTATATTTATATTATTTTTTAGATCATATTTGTATTGTTTACTTAGATTATATTTATTTTCTTTATTTAGATTATATTTGTGTTAATTTGGATTAAATATATCGTTAGCAGGCATTCATTTATACTGAATTTATAAATATGGAATCTATATCTATGGATCTATATTGATAAATAATTCACTTCGGTGAAGCGCTATTTTTAAATGCCCTAAAGAGTTACGTTTCATATAAAATGATCTTAATCTTTATTAATTTTTATAACGTATTTAATAAACATATGTTTTTGTATTGAAAGGGTATGTTTGAGTTGCTCAAAATGGATTCATGGGACTTTGTGGTGAATCTCAGCGGCGCTGATTTGCCCTTGAGAGATGTTGATGATCTATCGGCTTCACTTGCAAGCCACAGGGGTAAGCTAGCTGATTCATAGAATAATTAATCATTGCTAATTAACAGTCGTGTAAAGTGATAAGTAGTCGTAGTATAAAGTAATGAGTAGTCGTAGTGTAAAGTAATGAGTAGTCGTAGTGTAAAGTAATGAGTAGTCGTAGTGTAAAGTAATGAGTAGTCGTAGTGTAAAGTAATGAGTAGTCGTAGTGTAAAGTATTGAGTAGTCGCAAAATATCTGAAAGTTTAAAAAAAATGAATCTGTATGAAAAGAAGGAACAGACGAAATGTTAGAAACTGTAAATTAGCCTTTTATTTAAATTTTTCTTATTTGTTTACGATTTTCAGACAGGATCAGTATTCGAAGGCTGAGTCAGCATTCTTGTCTATCAGCACTCCTTTATCAGCTGTCTAGAACTTGACCTTTTCAGGGCACTTCGAAAGCAGCATAAATCAGAATTTTAAATTAGGAAATGATTAAATTATTTCCAATTTTTGTTAACAAATATCTCCATACAAGGACGTTTGTTTTAGGCATGAGGTAACGGATGGAATCATCGGTCAATTAGTTGAAAGGTTAAAAGATGTTAATTCGTTTTAATTAAAAACAAGAAATGTAAAAAAACGAAGGTTATTATATGTATATTAAATTACTAAAGCTTTCTTCTTTTCTTTTTTTTTAATTTACTTCTAATTGTTTTCAGGTGTTTGCACAATCACTGTATACTAATACTAAGTAAATTGTAAATTTTGTTGTTATTATATGATTTAGGCTTTAATTTTCTCCCGTTTGCACACTGGAAGAATAATCCAAAAGAAGCGAATGATTCTGATAATTTGGTTCACAAAGCGTAGTAAGTTTAAATGTTCATTCATTCATTCATTCATTCATTATTTTGATTTTATTTTTTTTTATCATGGAGTTACTTTAGCTCAGCGATTTTCAACCAGTGCGCTAGTTTTTTTTTTTTTAAACATGCAGTACCTGACTATTCAGTCACAGGCACAAACCTCGTTTTCCTGAGATTTTCAAGTAAAAAAATGGCAACAGACAACACAACCATAGCTTCTAATTTTATCAGCATGCTGTAAAATTGTAAAGGGAGTTTTCAAGTATTACATAAGCAATATTTTGCCCATTTTATGCCCACCCCACGGTAAGCAAAAATTAACATTGGCTAACATAGGAAAATAAGTACAACATAACCCCCTTCCCCCCAAAGGTGCTCATGTAATACTTGAAAGCTTCCAAATATCATGTTTAGCAGAAAATATGAAAAGTTTCAAAAATTCCAGTATCAGATAACCCAATTTGTCGACGGATTCAAAATTTGTCCCAGGATGTGGAGTTATAAAATATTACAATAAGCATTACTTACAAGTCAATTAAAATTATACCTATTTTTTATTTACTTGTTGTAATTTATCTATTTTCATTTTCTTATCATATCGACGATAAATATATTTTTTGATGTGTCGCAGAATTTTAGTAATTTAATTAGTTTTGGTGTACCGCGCAGAACCGTAGTCAGTTTGGGGCTACAGGGGGCTGTGCCCCCCTGGAAATGTAGTCAGCCCCCCGGAATATATTTTTCTCAAAGTAAAATATTGTAGAATTTTATTTTAATTTTTGTTTTGTTTTGTATGAAATTGTACTTGTCCACAAATTGTTCATTGACATTAAAACTGTATTCAAAATAGCTCTCTACTGTAGATCTTGTGTATGTAATTTTTTTTACATAGGTTTGAGTCTTCATATACTTTATAATAAGGATTGGGGAAATTATAGAGAGGTATATATATTAAAATTTATAAGTTTTCAATGAAAAGTTTACGTTAAGAAATTTATTTAGTATTATTAAACGTATTAATAAAACACAACGAATCATTTATGAATTTAAAGCTCCCCGTAGCTTTTGGAAATCCATTTGTAACAAGAATCTAGCTAGAGGCCTTGTGCCGCGAGATGAAAAAGGTTGAAAATCGCTGACTTACCTGTTAGTGTAAAGAATACAATAGAATATTATTAATCTGAACTAATTGAGACCGAGATCTGTTCGGATTAACGAATTTTCAAATTAATTGCAATCATTAATATAAAATTTACTGTAAACTATAATCATATGCGTACGCACAAAGTTCGTAAGGTTATAAGCTCAATGTGGGGGGTTATGGAGCTGAAACTCACATATTCCTGTGTTAAATATACAAAATTTCATCGCAATTGGGGGCTACAACCCCATCAACACCCCCCTGCGTACGCCAATGACTATAATTGTCTAGTGTGTGTATGTGTGCGCATACAACATAGTGCATAGACAATAAACGGCGGACGGGCGACAGAAAATTCCCCTTTCTTTGTGGGAAATTCCAATTAATATGATAATAAATTGACATCCGCGTTTTTAAGCTCAGACTAAAGCTATTTAGGTATGGGAGAAAAAGAGGCAGCGTCGAATTGCTCGAAAATGCGAAGAAAAAATTATTGCCCATCGCGAAAATGCGACAGGCATTTTTAACCACAGTTTATTCTCTGAAAACAGGATTTCTCGATTCCAGAATATCCGTTTTGCACTTCAGCGATCTTTTCTTGTTCCTTTTTGTTTCCTCTTCAAAATTCTTAACAGCACCTGTTAAGCATCGTTGATATAAATAATTTCATTGATACGATTTTTCGAGCAACGAAAGCAACTAATATTTTTAGCATTTTGCTACAACTTTTTTCCCATTTTAGCATTTTTGCGACAGCATGTTTCGAGCCAGCTTAAACCCTGGCATGGTTGTGTAAATTGTTGCCACGAGGGCACTAATAAAGTTATGAAAAAATGTGTAATTCTAAATATAAATCAACCAATAAAAAATGAAGAGTTTGCAATATTGCGAGTGTCTTTGTGCAAGCCCAAACACTGAACAACACACCTCATGCCGATATAGTTGCTTATTCGAAGAAACATGTAGGGGCGATATCGTTAATGCATCCCACCAGCAGGACGACGAAAAATGGCTTGGCTCAGTTAGCGGGAGCACCTGCCCGATAAGCAGAAGGTCGTGGAATCGTTCCCCACCACACGCAGAAACGAAAGTTTCACCATCTAAACATGCCATAACATCGGCGTTACTACCACCACGCCTAAAAAACTTCGATAAAAAAATTTCTTAATTTAATCTGAGTAGTGTTCGATTTGTATAAATGACAATGGTTTTTTTTTTTTTTCTTCAGTCACTCATGTGATGATTATGTGTTTGAAGTAAGTGAAACTGCAGGTATGCCAAACCCCGAAAAATTGAGACTATTCAATGCTCCACAGTGGGGCGTTTTTAGCAGGTTAGTAACGCCGTTTTAATAAGCACTTAATAAACAGCGATGAATTGCTAAAATTTCGACAATTGGTTTAAACCGAACTGCAAAACGTTTCGCCACCATTTCCGTGGGAGCCCTATTGCCCCCATCAGTATATATCCAAAAACGTTATAACGGCCAGTTTTTATCTCTAAAATATTTGAACCGAATTGATTCCTTGTAAGAAATAATAAAAATAGCTGATACCTTTATTAATGCACACTGTTATATTCTGATAAAAAAGGTATTAAACGTTCTTATAAAGAAAATATTAAATGATAAAAAATATTAAACTTTAAAGCTACTTATGCAAAAAAATATATTACTAACTTTTATAGAAAATGTAATAAAGACTCTTATAGCAAATGTAATAAAGGCTCTTATAGAAAATGTAATAAGGCTCTTATAGAAAATGCAATAAAGGCTCTTATAGAAAATGCAATGGAGGCTCTTATAGAAAATGCAATAAAGGCTCTTATAGAAAATGCAATAAAGGCTCTTATAGAAAATGCAATAAAGGCTCTTATAGAAAATGCAATAAAGGCTCTTATAGAAAATGTAATAAAGGCTGTTATAAAAAGGCATTAAAGGCTTTTATAAGAAAAGGCATTAAAGAGTTTCATAGAGAAAGCGGTAAAAGGTTTTATAGGAAATGTAGTACATTTTTTTTATCGAAAATGTAATAAAATTCTCATAAGAAATATAATAGAGGTTTTTATAGGAAAGGGATTGGAGATTCTTATGGAAATGTATGGAAAATAATATGTACTTGAAAATATTTTCCTAGTACTAAAATATTTTTATATGTCTTTTTCCTTTTTTATATGACGCACAGAGATTTCGTCAAGTATTTAGTAGACGAAACGCTGAGATCCGAGCATATCAACAAATACCAGTTTTTCCTTCAAACTCACGTAATTCCGGATGAAAGCTACATCGTTACTGTGCTTATGAATTCTCCATTTCGGTATGTCTAATTGATGAAATATATTATTGTAAATTTACATTTAATAACTGCATGCATCTATAAAATAAGGATATATTCTATTGTGTATGATGCTGTATTATGGAACATGATAGTCTGTCATGAAGTATAATATAGTGAAACCAAACATTAAATAAAAAAATTTGCTCGTAAAAGAGAAATATCATTTTGAAGTAGCTAAAATATTACATTTCAATCACTTAAATACTTCATTTCGAAATTTAATTATTTTTGAGCACATAAGACAAGTTTAAGATAACAAACGCAAACGTTTGTTGAATATAACAAGTAAATTTACAACAAAACGTTAAATATTAAAATTTATTTGTCTTATAAAAAAAATTCATCAATAGCTGCTTTGTGGGTTTTATTCACCAGTTCTTCTCTTTCGAAATGTATTTTTTAATTGCGAAATTAAATTCACTAGCTTTCCATCGAGTGATCATAACGATCGTCCTGCTTACAAGATCTGTGTGCTAGTCAAATATACGACAATAATAAATTTGAACTGCGATAGTTTTGTGTTGATAATTGTTTATTAGTTTCGTGCAGTGTATCACTATATGATTTATTTATTATCAAAGTCCTTGTTAAGCATTTTTCATTTGATCCTAGTCAATTTCCTCTCTCTTTGGTGATTGGAGAAAAAATTCTCCTTATCCCCTGTTTATTCTTAATTTTCCTGTTGTGAGAAACTCCGTGAAGATCGAAGTTCAAACGTATTTGATCCGCACAGTCTAATGAAATAAATCATGAAAATAGTGTCCGCGTCCGTGTCTGAGGGTGACCGCTAAGCAAGGGTTTGAAATACATTATTGTAAATCAGTTTCTGCCGGAGAATTTTTATCTCAGCGTAAAAGCGGGGTGATCCTATCTGAAGGGTGTCCTTATGAGAGGTTTCACTGTACTGTATCACTGTGTATAACACTAGACTACGCTAAGTGTACTACTTCATATGCGATTAAACATAATACCATATTATGCTATTATGATATTGAGCAGAATACTACTGGTCCCGGATTTAGCGTGAGTAAGCGCCATGAGCACAGCGGTTATTTACGTTCCCCCTTATCCAAATTTCGTCGATACGCCCCTTTATTCTCGACAGAATTTTGCTGAGTATATGGGGGTTGAGGTCAGGTGATTTTATAGGCCAGTTGAGGTGCGATGGTTCCGTAGAATTCTATTCATTTAAAAAAATCAGTAGTCTTTTAAAAGTTTGCACCCTTGGAAATTTGGCACTTGTCCAATTGTCCAACGTGCCCATTTATAAATTCGATCCTAAATACCACGCTATTGAGTATGATACAGTACAATTCTGCCTTCACTTGACAAAGGGAGCAGTTGGCTCCCGAAACGTCGTGTTTTTAAACCTTACGCCAGTGTCGAAATAACAGTACAATGCTATCATGATGATGTAGGTATTGATTATGTTACTCTATTGAGTGTGATACCATACTATTATAAAACTATACTGATAATATAAAATTTTACTATACTATTGTGATAGTATATAATGATAATATACTATGCTCTTATGATACCATACAATACTCTTTTGGCACTGTGTATTTTATATATTCTAGTGTGCCACTAACTATAATATTACATATTATATCATACAGTGCATTTTATTATTTACCTTTTATAGCATCCACGGATTTTTGTTATCAGATGGTTGTCATTATTATTATTACTCGAGAACGATATTTTTCGCTTGACTTCTATCGTTATTATATGTGACAAATATTTGAACCCGACTTTCTTCGACTGGACAATTAACTGAAGGTGAGCTATTCTACCACCCACGTGATATCGTGATTATTGTTAGGCACGGGACGTTTTTCAATTACTTTCGAATTTATAAGTGACATTTTATTATCTATACAGTCTGAGATACAGAAGTTTATGAAAAAAAATATTCAAAATAAACATGGATATACCCACCGAATTTGGGCTGAAAAATACAACGATATATATAAATTTTGTTATAAACAAGTTTGAGATATAGAGTTCTCACTGTACTCACAAATTTATTTATTTTTTTTTCAAACTAGAAGTTAAGCTAATCGTTACTCTTTTCAAAATATTATCTTATCCGGTATAAATCATACCTATTTGAAGGAACTCAAAGTCCTTAGCTCCACCATTCCATTAACACCGTATAATGATCATTTTATATTCTGTAAGTTATGAACCCAGTTAATCAAATTTGGTATGGTTTATTGTATAAGGTATAGAGTGTTTATATTTAAATGCAATATTGTAAAAGTCGCTCTCTCTCTTACATTTTTAACAATTTTATTTTTCAAAGGGATACTTTCAGACAGTACGCAGTACATACTTCGAAAGAATTTGCATCCAATAACGCCGATCATCTTTGTCGCCATAGCACTGATGCAGACTTCTGTGGACAGGTTATAAATTGCAATTGCTTGCCATAAAGTTTCCGTTTAATTATATTTTTTTAACTATTATTTTAAGAAGCAAGTGTAAATTATTGCCTCAAGAAGTACTGCTTTAACTACAGGTATTTAATGGTGATTCCCATAAAGTTATTTTTATTTGATGTAGGGTCCAGGTGTTTTTGAGCAAGGCGATACGTCTGAATTGATGTCTCTGTCGCACAGATCTTTCTTTGCAAGGAAATTCAGTTCCGATTTGAACGACCCAACAAGAAAGTTTGTTTTGGGGCTTTCCCAGGACGGATACAGTCAATTTATCGAAACGTTCCTGCCGTCAGAGATTATATGGTATTCCACGAATTTGCATCTCCTTTCTGATAGATGTCTTTCAAGTTTTGTTGCACAATGTCTTCCATTTTACATGATGCCTTCGCGAAGCTTCCAATGGCTTTTTCGTTGTTTTTCTAGGGGTTTGGCTGATGTAGTTCTATCGCACTTAATCTCTTCTGTAAATGGCTTTCACAACCACCGCCTTCTTTTGGAAAACGTGATGAGCGTACGAATCCTACCTTCGCTGACACCTCATGACCCATGTTGTGCTTCACCCCTTCTGTCAGGTTTGAGAAAAATGACAGATCATCGTCTATGGATGGACCTAGCGTTAGTGAGTGATTTTTAGCCACGCTTGGAAATAAGTTCCTTTTTGATAAACTTTAATATTCCAATAGCAAAACAATGGTTTTTTTTTTATTTTAAATAAACTGTATGTTTCTAAAGGTTGTTCATGGAAACGAAACCCTTATGTTTTTTTGTTTTTTTTTACGTTTTCAGTGATGTATGGAACAGGTTATGATCTAATATTGATATATGTCTAGCTCTATCTTAATTTTCATCTAACTTGGACGTTATTTTCTTTATTTCAATCAAATTTCCTTCTTCAAAACGTCGATTTGATTACGAAGAGAAAGTGCTATAGCATATTGACACACTAACCTGTTTGGTAAACATAAAAAAAAACCAACCTTCAAATACATAAGCCTTCAAAGATTAAAGAATGATTTAAAATTTGGAGATTTTATAAAATATATTCGGCAAAATAAATTCGCTTTTACGAGCTTAATGATACGAAGCGTAAACTCAAGTTTATATGCCACATAATAATAATAATAATATCTTCAACAATCCCACATTGACAAGAAAACATCGAACACATGGCTAACCTATAGGAACCTTACAACTGGAAACGGAAGGATTCATGATGGCAGTCCAAGACCAGGCTATAAGAACAAGAACTATTAGCGATACATCCTGAAGAAGAATATAGAAAATGAACAATGTGGACAATGTTACTTAGCATCTGAAACAATACAACATGTAACATCAGGTTGTAAGATAATTGCCAAAACAGACTACAAATACCGTCATGATCAAGTGGCAAAAATAATTCACCAAAAGCTTGCTCTCAGAACCAACTAGATAGCCAACAAAAACCCTTACTACAAATACGAACCAGAAACAATACTAGAGAACAAAACACGCAAATTGTACTGGGATAGGGCTATTATGAGGGACAAAACGACAACAGACTAGACCAGACATAACCCTAATTGACAAAACCACACACATCACAGACATAGCAATACCCAACACAAATAACATTCAGAACACATACACCACAAAAATGACTAAATACCAAGACTTAAGGTAGGAAATTAAAGACATATGACACATGGACTAGGTAAACGTTATCCCTCTTGTCTTATCAGCAACAGGTATAATACCAACCACACTCCAAAAGAACTTGGAGACACTTGAAATTGAACCAAACACATATATTGATATGCAAAAAGCAACAATACTAAACACCTGCCGAACAGTCAGAAAATTTTTAAACTTGGCACCAGAATGAAACATATAAAACATTTTCACACTGAAGGTAGACTTGAGAACTTGGCACCGCCCGTCTTAAGCTTAATCCGCCAAGTGCGAGAACGCACACAAAAATAATAGTAACAAAAGTGTTTCACCTGAAGTAAAATTGATTGATTGGATGAAATATATCTTTAAAACTTGACTAATTAGAACGGAAAAAAAAATTCTTCATATACCATAATCAACTTAATGCAATGGTTTCAGTATGAAAAGCATCTCTTTAAAATATGGTAGTTTTTGTGGGTTTACGTTCATTTTATTTGCATCATACAATTTTAAAGCTAACACGCATATATATATAGACCGATCTCCTAAATATAATTTGAAAATAAATACTCAGATAAATACTTGAAATTGAACTCAGTTATGACGACCTCGCTTGTAGCCACAACTTGGCTATCAATTCAAAGGGTTGGAATCCTCCTAGAGAATATAATTTTTGTATTATTATTTATGCAAGATATTAATACCCTTCTCATAGATATCTTACATCTGGGAATATCTTACATCCTTACATACGGAGAAAGAGAGCGTTGCTCCAATTCTTGTTTGTCTCGCGATCAAGATACTCCGGAGAGACCCTCAGATGAGATCAACGGAGGGACCCTGGTTCGAATCCAGGATGGGGACGGCATCTCTTTTTCTCCAAAAACGAAAAAGCTCTAGCTTGAGCTATATGTACGTGGGTGGCAAAAATTATTGTATAATAATCATTTATTGATTATAGCGTCAAAATCTTGGTGGTACCTTAACTGTCGTTGTTACTGAGTTCAACTGTATAAGGGTGGAGAGCTATCGGTTGGCTTGAAGTTGGCCAGTCTCGACAGGTCACTCAAAAGAGTGATTCAGTAGTTCACTGGCTTTCAAGGAGAGTTTAAGGAACAAATGAGGTGCCGTGAAAATTGAATACTGGAAAATCTCAAGCAATGTTTGTGAGAGACGACGATAATTTCCATACGACTGCCCGAAGAACATATATTAAGAATTTTCAGCACTCTGGCTGGACCATAACTTTATGTATCCTAGGAAATAAACTTATTCTATTCCATTGCGATCCAGCAATCTAAAAAAAAAAAAAAGAAAGAGACTATTGTAAAGACCAACCAAGCGAATAGGCATATGAAATGCTTGTAAGATATTATTACCTTTCATAGGTCAAAAATCTTGTAAATTTTAAATACGAAGAAACGCAGTATCGTTCTCGTATCCATGTACTCTATTTGGCAAAGGTACTGCCTTACAAACTGATGGTTTCCGGTTTAACTCCGGGCCGAGATTATTTTTCTTCATTCCAAAAACAATTTTAGTCTAAGTTGACAAGTGTGGGTGACAAAAATACTATCCATAAAGTTTTTTTAAGAATGAACCATATCTTTTTTTGCTTTAGTATACATTTAAATACATTCATCTTGATCGTAATAATAAATTACGCGAATAGCTATTCAGGCCTGTAGCCAAGATGAAGGGGCAACTGGGGTAAGACAATGGTCATATGGGGCTCCTGGAGATTTTTCTATTAACTCCATGGGGCAACTGGAATCACGCCCCTAATGGCCCCGGTTTGGCTACAGGCTTGTACCTATGGTTATTTTAAAAACAATTTTTATATAGCAGAGCAGTGAATACAATAAATATGGCAAGAAATACGGAAAGTGTTTACACATTTTTATTTCGATGAAGGGTGAAAAATTTTTTTTTCTTTTTTTTTATTTGGAAAAAATCTGGCAACAGCTGCTTACTTGAAATGTAAAATATCGTGTGAGACTTTAAAATTTATTCGGCTTTCAAAATGTCGGAAGCAAACAAGCTGTGGATCGAAGGTTGTGTTTTTTCTCTTTCCGGAAAAAAAAAATACTCCGTAATTAAAAAACGTTGTGAAACGCACGGTAATGAAGTTTCTATGTACAAAATAAGCAACATTATTAATCGGAAAGGAAAAATCGTCTATCGTTATTTCCATGTGGAAAGAAGACTCCAAATTAATACTCGCAAGAGGCTCGTCCTGTTACAAATATTTCAAAGTGAAATCGATGGTATAAAGAGAGAATATGGCGACGCAGAGGTCAATTTCAAAGTGTGTAAAGACATCTCTTCCAACAGTAAAGGAAATAATAAATCAAGATTTCCAGCTTAAAAAAGCTAAAAACATAATGTTTACTGGATTTTGCCGAGGCATATAGCTCAACGCAGAACATTTTGTACAACTTTCTATGAAAACCGCTTAGTAGGAGATAAATGGAAATACGTTGTTACCCTTGATGAAGCATGGGTTTACCTAAATGGCTGCATGAAAAAATCTATTTAGTATTTACTATCGAAAACGCGGAAAAAAAATGCAGGAAAGCATGTTCTGAAAAGGCAAAGAAAGCTTTAGTAAGATGTTTATAATTATCGCAAGTTTCTTCCACAGCGGGAAATTAAAATCGAGAGGAGTAGAAAAAATACAAAAATCAACTTATCATAATATCAGATGAATGTTTTACGTCCGATATTGATAGAATATTGATATCATTGATTAAACATTGTCCGATATTGATAGAACTTTATCCCAAAGACTTTCAAATTGTGAACTGCACCAAGATAAAGCCACCAGCCATACTTCGAAATCTACGATTGCCTTCCATGAAAGCCTGAAGACTGATACAGGTATTTCATGTGTACCTTTTCAACATATTCCTGCGAAGTTTCCTGACGTTTCACCTATGTATTATTGCGCGTTTGGCCTACAGAAAAGAGTCCTGTCCAAGGGCAAACCCACCACTATTAATAGCCTCTGGAAAGTAGTGGAGAGGTGTGGGAAGCAATACCCCTACAAATTTTACGAAAAGCTCTTCTATTATCATGGAAAACACGATGCAGACGTATAGTCCAGAAAAGGGCTATTTCAAAACTTGATATTTACATTTTGAACATTGATTAGACGGCCTCGAAATCATTCTACAAATGTGTAAACACCCTCTGTATATGGCAAGCAATTATTATTCTTACAAATTCCAAGAATACAGCTATTATTGTAAACTAACCGCCGGCGTAGGAAAAGGTAGATTTGTGGAGGGTTCAAGTCCCCAATTGGATATCAAGACATATTATTTCTCTAACCTTGCGTCACATGAACTCCTCTAAAGTCACATGACTTCCCATAATTTTTTTGAATAGCGACGCCGCTGAAACCAATGCAAATAAATAACCTTCCTGATCCCTTTCTATTATTGGATCTTTTAGCGTCTAATTTTTTATTTCTTGTGTTTGTAGAGAGACGAGAGCACACAAAATTCATATACCTGCAGGATGTCTTTAGTATGTGACATTTTTTAGCATTTTATTAGGAACTGAACTAAAATCTTAATATTTTTAAATAGATTGTTTGCTTAAAGAACTAAAACTGTTAACATAATTTTCAATAAATTCTTTTTGTACATTGTCTTAATTTTTGAGATATAATTTAAATAATGTTCTATTGTGCTGTAATCAGGACCCAAATTTGAATGGCCGATTTTGCTTCCCGGACGGTAATCTTAGAATGATCTTCGTTTCGCCATGGACGCAACGTCTAGAAGACGATGACGATTCTGAAAGGTATATAAGTTTAGTTTTCTTCAACTTCAAAAATCACTAAAATCGTTTCTTATAATGAATTTAAAATATTCATGAGAAAATCTAAACGATCTTGATGAAAACTTAGCCTTCTTCATTATTTGTTCAATGGAAATTATAAAAGCATTATCATTAACGGTAATCAATTTTCGGCACTGTTTAAATCTCATTCCCGTTTTAGCAGTATTGTTTCAGTGATGTGGGTAGTAAATGTATTTTATTGATAGAAATAGTTAATGAATTTAAACTGCACTTAACGTGTATTTAAACTGATTATCACCAGTGAGATGGTGTTTCGCTTAGAGCTTGATGTACATAATTTGGGCTGATCCAAACAATACTTTTGGGCACAAAATGTACTTAACTTTTCGTAACTTCTAGTAATAACTTTAACGACTGTAATGGGCTTATAACAGGCGTTTTGTATACACTCTTTTGAAAAAAAAAATGAAGAAATTATCTGTTTTCATTGAAATTAAATGCACATTCAGTATATATACATGTAAGGAAATGGGCCCTGCGGTGGCGCAGTGTGGTAACGCGTTCTCCTATTGCGCGGCTAATCCGGGTTCGACTCCCAGCAGTGCAAAAAGAACGCTTACTCAGAGATCTCATAAAGATCGCACTGCTCACTGTAGTCCGGGGTTTGGTTCCCTAGGCCTTAAGAGGTTCGGATTCCTCGGAAAACAGTAGGTCCCGGCGCAGCATGACCACTGTAGTCTTTGAGCCGTAAAACAAACATGTAAGGAAATGGTAAAAAATCTTCCTTAGGACTAGTAGCGCACCCAGAATATTCCCAAGGGTGGGGCAGATGGAAAAAATGGTCAGAGACCATATCAATTACGGTTGTCTTTTAGGCGCGGATTCAAGGGGGGGCATGGGGCAATTCCACCCCACCCACCCCCCCGAGCTGGGATCATATCATGGAAAATGAGATGAAAGGTACCGGACGCTTGGTTAAAAATGCGAATCAGGAACAAATCGCAGCCCGCTTGAAAAATTTCGGGATCCGCCCTTGTCCTTTTGTGTTCATTTATCATTATTAAATTACTAATAATTCTACAATGCAAGATACTTAAATCATTAGAAGTAGTACTAGATTATGTTCGTAAAATTTTACAATGGCCAGCCCTTGTCCTCCATAAAAAATTACCGTTTTGATAATAGGTTTAAGAATAACCCTATTCTGCAAAACTTGCTTTTGCTTGCCCTCTGTCTATTACTTCATCCACAGAAGCCTTTTTCTCTTCCACGACCCTTAAAAAATCATCGCCTATGAAAACCGAATCCTTACGATAGAGAAAAATTTCATGTTGGTTGAACTTCTTCTAAGTCTTTCAATTATTAAATCCCTTTGAAACAAATTGATCCTTGGCTTGTGTCGATCTTAAATCGACTTCATGGGGTGAAAAGAAAACACAAAATTTTCAATAAGCACTGTCTTCTTTCTTTGAGTAAGCTATATACTTATGCTTACTCATCCAAGGTAAGCAGAAATTTCGCCTGTGGTGAGATTTTCCTAGACTTAATGCAGCACAAGTGATAGTCGTGGGAAAATTTCAATTTGCATATGGTTCCCAAAGACTTTTTAGCACTGTTATCCTACCTTCATCAGTGAGGTTAGATTTCTTCACATAATTAGAAATATCTGCAGTCAGAATTTCCACTTCAACTGTGTTTGATATTATGTTTTGCTCTACCTTTACCTCTTACAAAGTTGTTTGAAGACAGTCGCGGGCCACTGCTGTTGCTTTTCTCAAGAGCAGTCTCATCAATGTCACCAGAGTTCAGGGAAATGTTATTGGGATTATCACTATTTTCAATCTTACTTTAAAAGAAGAAATGACCAGTGTCTATTTGAGTAATTATTTTTCGCTTTGTTAGCCCGGGGGGCCCCTTGGCCCTCTACGTAGGTGCGCCACTGCGTAGGATCCATTAATGTCTAGGATATGCACATTAAATATTTAAATCAATAGTTTGTGAAACACTTCCCTCGGGCTGGGATGCATGCAAGCGCGGACACGTGGGGGATTGGTCACAGATGTCATAACCCCCCAATTCCTTTTTTCCACTGTAAAAAATTCCAACTTTCATGATAAACGAAGGGTGTTATTCCAAGACTATGGCAAATTCTGTTCTTGACCCCCCACCCCAAAATGGAAGTCTTTGTCTGCTCCTGGATGTATCCTTCTATATACGTTTAGGTAAGGAGTGATAAAGGTTCTTAATGTCATCCTGTGACACATTCTTAAAGGCATTCCTCACTTGTCACTCCAGATCTGCGATATTTTACGGTGCCCGAATCTGGCGGCCTACCATGTCCCATACATGTTCGATTGGCGAAAGGTCTGATGATCTTGCTTACCAAGGAAAAGTATCAACAGAGCGGAGGCAGCTCACAGATATGAGCCGTATGGTGCCCAGGATTATCTTGTTGGACAACGGCTCCAGGCTGTCGTGTCATGAAGAGTAACGCAAATGGCGGCAGGATATCATCAACATATCGTTGAGTTGTTAAAGTTGGACGTAGGATGACTAGGAGCGTCCTGCTGTCGTACGAGATATAACACACACAATCACACTAGGGGTAATGTCTGTGTGCCTCTGAAAACAAAGAATGGTTGGGATTGCTGGCCCTGGCACATCCACACACGAATCCGATGGTCATCTGCTCCAAGACTGAAGCGGGATTCATCTCTGAACACCATGCGATGCTAATCTGCTGGCAGCCATGATGATCGGCTACGACACCACTCCAGACGACTCTATCAATGGTGTGGGGTTAAAGGCAAACGTCTTAAAGGCCGCTGTGAAGGTAACCCCACCTCAGCCAAGTGTTGTAAGATGGTAGAAGGTGCCACGGGTGGTATGGAATAGACCGTAGCACGTTGGATGGCGGACAATGATGCCGTTGTGTCAGCTCGGGCCTGTTGATCAACCAATCGATCTTGCCTAGCACATTGGCCTTCCAGAGCCTTCATTCCACCTGTGAGTTCCTCCAGCAAACCTTGCTGCCAACATCCTTGCAGGTGGAGGTGGAGGCCTATTGCTTCCAATTGGCTATAAAGTTTTCGACAACGTCGTAACAGCATTACTGGTTGCATCTCCAGGGAATTATAACGCCGAAAACTAAAAAAAAAATAAAATAAACAGCTCTCAAGGGTTTAAATTTCTGAATAAATTCCTTTTTCAAAATGCCATTTTCAATTGTTTTGAATTTCGGTTTACATTTCACGACTGGTCAATGAGTTTGTTTATTATACCACCTTGTATACAGTATATATATATATCCATATTAATCACTTAAACATTAATATGTCATAAAATGTATCATTACTTTATAGTATATTAATTAACATTAGTGAATTTATGACCTTTTTGCAATTTTTTAGAACTGGACTACAAGAAACAATGCCTTTCCCGTATGGCCCTGCGCAAATCAAGAAAATTTCTATATCACTTGTGTTTACAAGGGATGACGATGAAAACTTTACTTGCAAAGGTAAACAAACAAAAGTGGTTGGCAATTGCTCTGATCTTGGGAAGGGTAATAATATCCTAATTTCGAATATTTGGGTCAAAGAGCTATTATTCGAGCTAGAAAGGATGGAGAAGCCGTAAATTCTGTATTTTTGTTAAATAAATTTAAAAATTAACTTAAAAAAGGTTTTAAACATTTTCTCATTTTGATCCTAAATTAAATGGCGATAGAAAAAGCTTAATTACTGTGGAAAGCGATGAAATTTGTAATTAATATTAAGCAGTCGACTGAAAAAAAACAACACTACGCCCTTTTCTTTTTAAAAGTTAGCATAAAGCTAAACTATATTCACGGCAAAGCTAACTTGGTACACTGTTAAGGATACGACGACCTATTCACACCAGTGAGACGAGTATTCATTCGCCAATTGGCGAAAAATGAGATAGCCCTCAACATTATTAGGCTATTATCGCCCAAGTCCTTTAAATTGGAATGCAGAAAAATACGATTGCCAAAATTCCAAGTGCCAAATTTTCCGCCAAATAAACAAAGTCATCTAAGTGGTCAGTTACTTGAATGACATCAGCGCTAGTTATAATGATTCTTTTTCCTAAATTTAATGAATACCAGATTTTAATTACAAACATATGCCTATGTTTTATGTATTTGAGCATTATTTTAATGTTTTATGTCCGAAATGTAGCTTTTATTAACTCTGTTAACGTAAGAAATGATGAACTATATCACACTGGCAGAACCATACTGCTCTGCGCCTTGTACCAGGTTATCCTTGCCGCGAATACAAACATCTCTGGTATCTATTTTTTTTTTTTATATAATCGCCAAACACAAAATTAAAACGTGCCAAAACATCTTTGTGTTCGGGTGTTTTCGCATCTTTTTTTTTCTTCAAAGAAAGTAGGCTATGCATCAACGTAGAGTTTTTCAAAGGTATTGTAGGGGGGCGCAAGCATACATCATGTACGTTTATACATTACAATATACGTAAAATTGCATTTTTGTTTTCAAATTATTGGGAAGTTGGAGAGCACGGGTCCATCTATAGTCCGTTCGCGGAAAATTGGCGGCCAGGTCCCGTTAGAATTGAAAGGGGCTGACGTCACAGGCAGGTTGTTTCATTGCAGTAGAGGGTAGAGCGTCTTTCATAACTCGTTTTCCGCGCGCGAAAAACGAGTTATGAAAGACGCTCTACCCTCTACTGTAATGAAACAACCCATTTGTGACGTCAGTTCCCTTCTATTCTAGCGGGATTTGGCCGCCAACGGACTGTAACTCCACGCCTATGGCTCTCTGTTAGGATGAATTTAAATTACCGAGTTTCAAGTAATTTCGAAAACGTAGTCTTCGATAAATAATTTTGCAAATAATAAAAATATTATTTAGCTTTTTGAAAACGGGAATACGGATTAATTGTTTATTTTACAATAGTTTCCAAGTTGGAAATTAACTTATATGAATGAATTTGGAAAAAAATCTTTTTCGTACGTTTAAACTTAGCTATTTAAAAAATTATATAATTCTTATTTGATATATCTAGTTTATATTCGCCGTTGTTTCACTGATTTTATCTTCCTCTAGGTGGGAATTTTCACTCCTCTCCAATCATAGTCAACGGAATCGACAATCCAATATCTATTTTAGTACGGCTTTTTTATCCCGATGGGAGACTGTTTTGTTCAAGAAAAGAAACTTTTAGAATAGCATCGAAAAAGAATTTCGAAGATAATTCTACTTTAAGCGATGATGAGGTATGCACGTTCATCCTTGTTTGTTTGTGGTTTTACGGCTCAAAGACTACAATGGTCATGCTGCGCCGGGACCTACTGTTTTCTGAGAAATCCGAAGCCCTAGGCCTTCAACTTTTTGAGGAATCCGAACCTCTTAAGGCCTAGGGAACCAAACCCAGACTACAGTGAGCAGTGCAATCTTTATGAGATCTCTGAGTAAGCGTTCTTTGCACTGTTGGGAGTCGAACCCGGATTAACAGCGCACTAGGCGAACGTGTTACCACACTGCGCCACCGCAGGGCTCTTATTTCTTACAACTAGGACTCGAGAAATTGCTGCGAACTGCGCGGGCCAGATAAGTAGAGTACTTGCCCATTTTAATTAAAAAAACCTAGGGACCTATTAGGAAAGGAAAACTTCATACTCGCCAGCTGCATTAATTTAGTCGCCAATGGCATCAATATTTGGTGAACAGTACTATAACCATCATCACTGTACCTCTCAAAAACTGCACCCCCCCCCACTGCTTCTTTATACTACACAGTACTAATGTTTCTCCAACAACCGCACATATTTATTAAACCACCACATCTTTAAAATTATTACTATTTCTTAAACCACAATGCTTCTTAAACTACTATTATTTCTTTCAACCACGTGTATTTTTATTACATCAACATTGCTTTTTATGAAGTTATTTCCGTATTTCTTAAACCATCATTGTTTCTTGAAAACGAACTGTTTCTTAAAATCGTCCATGCTTGTTAAAAGCATTACTATTTCTTATTATTTATTACTTATTTCTTATTACTCATTATTTAAAAAGTTGGAAATGGAGATACAGTGTTTCTTTCCAATAAGGGGCACACACACGGGACCGGACATTTTGTCTCTTAGAGGTGGACGCTTCTACTTAAGGGATAAAATGTCCGGTCTTCTTCAGAGGTACAGCCAGTGAAACATAAATCTGAACACCCGTTTGTTTGGCGCAGTATAGCCCAGATGCTCTTGCGCCATAAAAAAGCCAAACAAACAAACACCCGTTTGCCACTCGCGCAATAATTGTGCTGCACAAAATTCAAAAGTGCCAATCGATAGTGCACAATGAAATCTACAATCCATATGCATACAATTTGCATAAGGGACCGTCTTCATATTAAAATTTGCAGCAACTTTAAAACTTCCAATGGCAACAGCTAGTTTTGATTAAATATTTCGAACCCGCAACAACAACAACAACAATAAAAAAAAATCTAATGCTAAATTTCAATTCATTTGGTTCAAGGTTGGTTGAGTTTTGAATATTAGAAATATTGAGCTCATAACGTTAAAATATTTCATGATATTTTTATCAATATCTCACGAAATATTCATCGTATCTCTCTTAATATGTTTTATTGCGTTTAAGTTTAACAAACCAAACAAAATTTATGCTGTTTTTCATTTTTAAAATAATATCTACTGTAAATTATAAATTATGAAAATCATATTCGATAAAAATATGAATAGAAACATATCAATTTTCTGATGGGAATTGAAACCTTACGGTTTTTTACCTACTGTACAGACATTTCAGCGCAATCCGATCAGTAGTATTTTTTTAAATGCTTAATATTAGTTAAAGCGACGGTTTAAAGAGTCATCGCATAGTTACAAAAAGTAAAAAATAAATAAATAATAAAAAATAAAATAATAAAATAAATTAAGATTATTTTATGCTCTAAAACTGTTGACGGGTGGCATTTCTTGATTATCATTTAGCAGGCATATTGGTAATTTTAATCGATGAGAGAAAGAAGAAAAGTCAACGGTATTATAACTTTTTGATTTCAACAGGTTTGATCAGAAAATTTAATTCTTGACCTATAAATTCATTTATTTATCATGGTGGAAGCCCCCATATGCATTTTATGGAATGTCCCGGCTTTTAATAGTCAGAATGATGCAAAATTTTAAATTATCCTAATGAAATAGTCTAGAATCCGATTATGATATCAAATTTAGGTGTTTGTCATTGGAATTTTCAAAGTTTCTGCAAGTTTAAATATGGAGACGGTCCCTTATGCAAATTTTGTGCACATGAATTGGTAGATTTCATTATTCATTGACGACTGACGCTCCTGAATTTTCTGTAGCACAATTATTGCGCGAATGGCAAACGAATGTCCAGATTTTTGTTTCACCAGCTGTACATGTTTCCTTATTCAAAAGGACTGAGTCCCAGAGGACTCATCCCTTAAATAGAGGCTTTCCTTACAGGATGTAACGCCATCTTTTATTTCAATAAATAATATTGAAATAAATAATATATATATATATTAAAATTTTTAAAAGTGTTATTTTCTTACAGAAAACATTTTTACGTCCATACTTTCTCACTTAACTGCGGTTTAATGGAAGCAGGACCATGGACATTACAGTTAACTGAATATGTAAGTTAAAATGGTTAATAAATTATATTATATTTCACTAAAAATATGGAAAAAAATTAATAACAAGAATATTGGTGTACGCAAGGTTATAGATATTGGTTGAAGTATTTAAATTAATTTGTATATTATAAAAAATAATATATAATATATAATATATATTTATAATATATCTCTAATACACTTGCTATTTAAAGATGCACATTTGAAAAAAAAAATATATATAATGAAATTTAATTGGTACCGTATTCCTTTGCATATAAATTGTAAAGTCTAAAACAACAATATATAAAATGTAATTTTTAATATAAATATTTTTTAATAAATTTTTTATTGGAAATGTGGTTTATGTTGATCACCAGACTCCGAATCGGAGAACTCTCATCCTTTTTCCATTCCCTTGAAGAAGGCTTCAAAAACATCATTATAAATATTGATTTTGTGCAAAATATCCATATATCCATACATTTTTTACAACCTTTTCTTGTAGCATTAAGACGTTTTATATAAATATAATAAAAGTATAGATTAATGAGATGAGACACAGTTAAAGAAAGAAGTTAAAGTTATTGAGGAAGGTGAAGATTATAAAAAAAAAGCATGTAAAAATACAGGAGGGTACGTATGTAACGAGGAGTTTGAAGCAAACGAAAATGTTTACTAAATTAAGTTGCTCTCTAAATCCATTTTGAAATTTAAAATTCCACATTTTGAAAATAAAGTCCGTATAAACAACATATATGCACGCAATATGCCTACAATAATGGTCAACTTTGTTTCCTTAAAATTTAATAAACAACGTATCATATAACAGCTTGAATTCCAGTACAATGGGCTAAATAAAAAAAAAGAAACATGATATAAAGGAACTTGCATTAAAAAAAATTTAAAGAAAATTACATTAACATCAGTAAAATTATTACCAAAGTCAGCTTTATTTGGAGATGCGCAAAACACGGTCTATAGTAGTTTAATTCGTTTTGCCTAATTTTCGCTCATTAAATTTTCATCATAAAATATTTAGAGTAATTACATACATAATCATAAGTATACCCCATTGCCCACAAATGCGCTTATTATGAACTCTTTGTTAATCATTCTGAAAAGGATGCGAGTTCTCAGAAATGCTCCAGTCTCAAGTGCTGAAATTTTTGTTTTATTATGTTCACCTCAGTTGAAAAGGCATCCTCGAATACAGACTTTGTTTATTTGTTTTCGAACTTCGACGGTGTTTTTTAGAATTTTGTAGATTTCGTTTCAAAAATCTCGGCAATTTTTTTGTTCGTTACATCGGGGACCCTCAAAAGTTTCGCTCTCCAACAAACCATTGCATTATTTTCCACCTACTCCTTATACTAAATAAAATCCATATTTTCCTCACTAAATGTGGGCTTGTTAAAAGTGGGTGTTACTGTATTATGGAAGGGGAAAAACTACTAGATTTACACCTATTGGTATACAAAAAAAATGGATAGAGGAGCTTCTGGTATTATGGAATAGTCGGGAAATATGGAATACTAATGTTTCTCTTTGGTAACGTGCTGCTCACAAGAGATAATGTCATAAACTACTTCAGAATGATCTCAGAGTGCCCATCAGAACTTATCGTTCATTTGCATGCATCAGGGGGGCGTGTCGAATGAATAAAAATTTGTTTTCTGTCTTCGCAAAATTTCAAGAGATAAGTTTTCAATGCTTTTTATTCATTATTAGAAGTGACATATTTACATTGAAACAAAGCATAATGTACACCCGAATACTAAGAGTTTTTCATGTAACGCTCGTTTTTGTGTTCACAACTCATCCCGATAAACAGAGGGTATTTTTTTTCCCAAGATGACGTGTCGGGTTATATGGGATTCCAGTATTTCATAATAACCAATATGAAATCATGCTGTTCCATATAACCCGACAAAACATTTACTACCCACTTTAATAGATTTTTATTTTAGATAAAAAATAACAGCAAAATTATGGTAGTATGTACCCGTTCTTTTGAACTTTTCGGTTGAGTTCTTATTAATTTTTATGCTTTTTTTATGAGGTTCTTATCGGATTTGTATTCCAGGTGCAGGTCATGCAGAGAGCACAATATAAACACTAAATCATCACAACTTGGATGTGATCAATATAATAATGGTCAATCATGTCACTCTTGCTTGCTTATCGCCTCACTGCTCATATAAATTTCAATCCCTTGATAAGAGTTTGGTGGGTCCATTGAAATCTCATTACAATGAGGGAGTGAGAACCTTTTAAAGGCACAGCACACGACCCTTGAGTGTGTATGACAAGATGATTAATGGAGCTGTTTGGCCAAGCGTACTTCAAAATTCAAAATGGCTACATAGAAGTTAATGGCTTTAAAGCCACTGGGATATATTCCCTCTAAATAGGAATGTCTTTTCCAGTGAAGATGTTTTTGCTTCCACAATAACGGAAAGATCTGAACCTAACTGTGCTTATGACGATCCCCAAAAGGCTGAGGAACCAAGACCTATTTTGGGCGAACCTGTTGCTTGTTCATCTAAAAGTCTTCTAAGCAGTTTGATTTAACCATCACTCAGAGATATTGCCGCCATCATCGAAAGGTAAAACTTCCAATAGGGGTAGAAAACGCGGGACATCCTTCGTTCTAACCCATTCTCTCTATAAAAAACATTTGGTGATAGAGCTTAGCAACAGCCAAGGGGGACCAAATATTTGAAAGGCAAGAACAAAAAACCAGACACTCCTCACCGAAAAATAAATTTTCTAAAAAATTAAACAGAAATTCTAAGGACGACTTCAGCACTGATGAGGAATCGAGCCGATGGATTATCTGAATTGGACTTCATGTCCTCTGCTATACCAGACGATACGGATGCAGAATGTTCGTTCTTCAATGGAAATTTTTCCGAAGACAACAGTGGAGAGATCTGGATAAAATATTTTGTTTGCTCTCTGTTGGCCCACCTTGATTTTGCTGGCGCAGAGACAGAACTTTACACTTGTGAGATGTGCAAATGAATGGAACTGTATTTTGATCGTGATTTCTTTTGTACCAATAAATCTGGTTTTTTTTTTCGTTTTCTTCATTTTTAACCCCTATTCCATATTTCCCGACTATCTCACAATACCCTCCAAATGAGGGGGTTTTTTTTGTTTTTTTTTTGCATGTGATGAAATTTCGTAAAATAATTTTTGACTGTAAATAACTAATCACAGATAATATTTTTTAAAACATATTTATCTATTGTCAAATGCATTTTTATCATGAATATTTTATTTTATAACATATAAACATCATTTTGTTTTATAACATATAAACATAATTTTATTTTATAACATATAAACATTTTATGTGCATCTCATTTATGTGCATTTTATTTATACAGAAACATTTTATTTTATAAAATGCAATCAATTTTATTTTAAAACTGACTGACGTGAACATATTTTTTGTGTATCACTATCGGAGGTGTCGGAATTGTTTACTGGTACATAATTTTGGATGATAATTATCATAAAAACAATAAAAACATAAAAAAATTCTACAACGTGAGCATTTTATAAATGAATTGTTCGAACAACTGATTTTCTTTGTCTAATATCATCTGGAAAACAAATACCATCTACATTTTCAAAAACGCTTCTTTCGTTTGTTAACTTTGCAACAAACCAAGAGTACTGTAATGTATTCTTAAAATTCGGCGCCGAAAGTTGATTATAAATAAGTGAATGGATCTTCAAAGCATCTATCTGCTCGCGTGTTTAAATGACTATTTTTTTGTAAGCTTTCAACACAATTTTGTAACCTTTTAATGAAATTTTTTACTTGACGGAAGAAGTACACATCACGAGGTTGACAGTATGGGGTACAATCATTGGCGTACGTTTAAGGAGGGTTGTAACCCCCATTGCAATGAAATTTTGTATATTTAACATAGAAATATGTGAGTTAAAGCTCTGTAACACCCCCCTTCCCCCCCATTGAGCCTATAACTTTCTGCGTACGCTTATGGGTACAATGAGGTGGAATTACTTCAACAGTAGAAGAAGAAGTGCCGTCGTCATTTGTAAAAACATTATTAAAGTGTGCTGGATCTACTTAACTACATAACAGGCTGGATGGCTACACCAAAACTTTTTCTACTTTTCAGCTTTTTAATAATCAACAATTAAAATTCGAGTAGAAATTATCACTGCCAATAAGCATACAATTAACTTAATTACATAAATATGAATTTTATTAAAGTAAGTTTATGAACAAAATCCGATTGTAAGCAAAGTATTTTTACTAATAAAAATACATAAATAAATATGTAAAAAGCATACATATTAAAAAATTAAAGAAGTGACCGATTTCCGCGGGCATCGAACGCAAAAACACGAAGCGCTAGGCCGGTAACTTACCAACTAAGCTATCGATTGGCTTGCGGAGGATGTCGTATTTTAAGCTCATATATCGGATGCAAAATCTTTAAAAATTCGTATCGCCGAAAATAAGCTGCATTGGCACGAATGCCGAGACACGTATTTCCTTATTTTGGCTCTACTTTCATCAAAATCGGCGGAGCACTCACTGTGGGTTCCCCTTGTTAGTATTTTCCCGAACCTCTGTAGGATACTGGGAGATTCTCGCGGGCTACAGTTGAAGATTCAGTGGTTTGGATTGACTGTGACTGCGTGATGTAGCCTGTCTTGTGTGGCGTTGTGGTGGGTTTGTGTGGTAACATTTATGATAAGTCTGGCAAGCGAGGACATAGGTGGGGTCACAGGAGTCATAACCCCTGAAAAATATATTTTTTTACTGTAAAAAAATTCCAACTTTCATGATGAATGAAGGGTGTTATTCCAAGACCATGGCAAATTCTGTCCTTGACCCCCACAAAATAAAAATCTGTGTCCGCCCCTGCTCTGTAGTGAGTAATTAGCAAAGATTTTAAATGAGCAGCTGAAGCCACAGATGAATTTCATGTCCTCGTTCTTGATATCGAAGCTTATGATCATATTTAAAGAATAAACCAGGCCATTATTAGAACTTTAACTCAGTCTTCACATAATGGCCACCTTACATCTTTTATCGCAGTGGTTTCATAAGTCGGGTCCTAACATTATAGTAGTTCTATAAAAATATCTAAAAAGTAATTAAAACCTAGTAAACAGCAGTATTTGATAAATTAATAAACCAATTTCGTAGAAAAATGTTTATTTTATTTTTAGAAGAGTACTCGTCACTCTCGTATTTATAAAATTCCCTTTTATCTATTGGACTTGGAGGACAAAGCAAAATTAAGTAAGTCGAATTCCTTTCAGATAAAAAAGAATCTTATAGAAAAAAAATCTCTTAATAATACTGCTATTTAAAATTATTCTTTGCTATTTAAATATAAA
The DNA here is from genome assembly GCA_006491805.2 of Dysdera silvatica. Classification (NCBI taxonomy): domain Eukaryota; kingdom Metazoa; phylum Arthropoda; class Arachnida; order Araneae; family Dysderidae; genus Dysdera; species Dysdera silvatica. The sequence continues at coordinate 30,640,667 of QLNU02015359.1, read as the reverse complement.
ATTTGTTTTTATAATAATTATTTTTCAAATAATTCTAAATTTTATAAATTGACTACATACCGTGTATCAAAGAATTTATTTGCATTTTATGGGTATGTTATGGCACGTCATAAAAGTGCTATTAAATAGACAATAAAAAAAAGTTTCGAAATGAAATAGATGTACAGTGTCATAATTGAGGCTTTGAAAACAACGATGGTACAAGTCCATTTTTGCTTAAAATGAGATATGAAAGGATTTGCGTCCAACGAACCGCCAGTTTCGTTTTGGCCAACAGTAACATGGTGCCATCCTGTAGCCAATTGGTTATACTATGGATATATACGAGCATTGCAGGCAACAAGGCAATCTTACAGGATAAAATCAACTTCCCTGGAGTCGACTCAAAAATTTCATTTCTGTGACTTATACCACTGTTGTTTTTAGCGCCTCGTAGGAACTAAAAAATAACTGATAAAAAATGACTTATGAATTTTAAATAATAAATAACTAATGTTAAATGTTAATAAATAATTAATGTTGCTACTAAATAACTAATGTAGTTTTGGTACTAGATAACTAATGCATTTTTGGTACTAAATGACTGATACATTTTAATTAATAAATAACTAATAAATAAATAATTAAGAACCATCTTTTTCTGTTGTATCGCATGTGCGATATATTTATTTTGTGACACTGTTTAGTTGAATTTTTTGTAACATAAAATTTACAATTTTTAGACCACCAGCTTTCGGACATTCCCCATTTATGGACAATCAAGGAGCATGAAATCTTTTCAAACTCAGGAACAAAATTCTCAAAAACCTTTTCAAAATCAAGAACAGAATTTTCGAAAATCTTTTCAAGATCGAAAACAGATTTCTCGGAAAGCTTTTCAAGATCAAGAACAGAATTTTCGAAAATCTTTTCAAGATCGAAAACAGAATTCTCGGAAAGCTTTTCAAGATCAGAGCAAGAATTCCCGAAAAATGATTTGATCAAGAATATGGTTTTTGAACGATACCAGAGATGAACTTTTATCCTTCTCAACAACGCATATTTTCGTGACGAAAATCGATCAGGATTTTAGAGTAAGTTGATGATTTAAATTACCTTAATTAACATTGGGGTTAATCAATGGATTATAGACTTATTATGTTATTATTTCTCTCCCTTTCGCGAGTGCTTGTTTTGTGTTCCTTTTTTCTTGTTTTTGATCATTCTTTTGTTAAAACAAAGAATGATCAAAATTCTTCTCATGAAAAGGAGACTGCCTCTTTCTCCACGTCTGGCAGAACACGCTTTACAACACGGACACGAACCCGACTGGGACTCAACAAAAATACTACACCGTCACATCACAAACAAGAATAGTAGACTCTTCTTAGAATCTTGGGAAACTTACAAACTACACGGGAAAGCCATTAATACATCACAACCACTTCCAGAAACTTATAAACAACTCTTACTCTGAAATGTATGAGACATCCCCAAATTAGGTAACCCGCAGTGTGGGTTTCTCATTGGTCCCTATTGGGGTTCTTCCATGATTCTATTGGAGGCCTCCCATTGGTTCTCATTGGGTTTTCCCATTCTGCGGGACTACTCTGATGAAGGGTTTTCCAGAAATTTCAAGTATAAAAAAGAGACAGAAACATAACATCGTCATTACTCCTGATGAAGGACTGCTGCTGATGCGTCCGAAAGCTTGAGTGATCTTTTTCATTGCTATTTTACCAGTGTTTAACCTTTTTATGTAATTTCCTCCCTGGTACCCTGTATTTTATTTCTACTTTTCTCTTTTCTGAAAATTTTCAGATTCTTAAAATTTTATTTTAAAAAAAGGGTGAAAAATTCTGATCTCTATGGAAAAACAAATAAACAATAACGTGTTTAGCCCTAGGATGATTTTTTTTTAATTTGAAAAATCCAAAAATTTTTATGAATATTTTGTGTAAAATTTCACTGTCTGAAAAAAGTATGTTCGATCCCAAATTCAAACGTTTTTGCTACATCTTTAGAAATTCATCCGAAATTTCGAAATCTTCATAAAGTTAAATACGAGTACTATATACACAGCGTATATTATAACATAAAATAACGTATTATATATATTATTTTTTGTTATAATATGTTTACCACTATTTTATATTATATATTATTATATATCATCACATTTTTTATTATTACGTGTCTCTTTAAATACGAATTGTTGTTTATTGTTGTTAACGCATTCAGTTGTCTGTTCGCTTTGTTTACAGGGTGACATCCAATTCTATCTTTGTGTTTGTAAGCTTGTTTTCATGTTACGGAGGATTACTTATGTGCGTCGTCATTTCATTCATCTTGCACTCGTGGTAATTATATGAAAAACATATTACAATATAAAATGCTTTTATACACATAAAGAGACTAAATTGTTTTCATTGACTTTTCAGTTGTGCGTAAAAGAGTTTTTATTCAGACTTTATATTAATATTTTAATATATAAATTTGGAGTTACGTAATAATTTATACATTAATTATGTTTATGTGTTATAATATGTATTACAATATACGTTATAAATAATTTTAACTTTAGGTGGGTGATTTCCAAGCATACAGAAAAAATAAAAAAATATTATATGCACAGGAAATATATGACATAAAACTACTTAAAATAATATATGAAAGAGTAAAAAACCAAAAATATGAAAATATAATAGAACTCAACAAAAAAATTAACTATAGTTATCGAAATATCAATAAATACATACCAAAAAGAAGTAAAACTAACAAAAGTCAGGAGAATATTAACTACATAGGAATAAAAAAAGTGGAATGAAATTCCAGAAGATATAAAAAACAGCAAAACGATGCATAAATTTACTAAGAAATTAAAAGAATACTATTTACTACAAAATTAATAGCGGTAGGGATTCATATGGAGAAATCTAAATAAAATTCGTGCATAATTGTTCTTATGCAAAAAATATCAATTTATAAAACGATAAATGCGAATAAATCTATTGTCTATTGTGTTAGTAATGTGTTAATTACGTAATAATATGAAATATGACTTTAATTTAATGGTATCTGTTTCTTAGTTTCACTGCGACAGTGGACTCTATAAAATATTATTATATATTATTGGCATTCCTTTCCTTGTTGATATATATATATCATCATCATCATATTCAACCATTATCTATCCACTGCTGGATGAAGGTCTCTCCAAATGCTTTCCACACAAGTCTATCCTGGGCCATTCGTTTCCACGTCACCCCAACCTGTTTTCTTATTTCATCCACCCATCTAGTTTGAGGACGTTTTCTAGGTCTTCGGTGGTCTCTTGGAATCCAGTTCAGAATTTCTGTTGTCCATCGTTGATCAGTTCTTCTTGCAATATGCCCAGCCCATCGCCATTTCAGCCCTTTTACTTTAACAATGATGTCCTCTACTCTAGTTTGCTCTCTCACCCAAGTGTTTCTTTTTCGATCTCTCCTAGTTATTCCAAGCATGCACCTCTCCATGCTCCTTTGCGTTGTCTGTAACTTTCGTATTGCTCCAACTGTTAGACTCCATGTCTCTGATCCATAAGAGAGGACTGGCAATACACACTGGTTGAAGACCTTTCTTTTTAGACACAAAGGCAATTTCCCCTTCAGGATAAAACTGTTTCTTCCAAATGCACTCCAGCCAAGTTTAATACGTCTGTTGAGTTCTTTCATAATGTTGCCATCCATTGAAATCAGCTGGCCAAGGTAAATATATGAATCAGCAATTTCTAGCTCAATGTTGTCAACTTGTATTTTTGTTTCCTCTACAAAATTATTGAACATGATCTTAGTTTTTTGTAGGTTCATCTTGAGTCCA
>QLNU02015359.1:30615510-30633940 GCA_006491805.2 Dysdera silvatica | reverse complement strand
AGTTATAGAAAATAAGAAAATTGCAAGATAACGCAGATTAAATAAAATAACATATTAACACAGTTTTAAATGTGTTTTATTTAAACACACAATTTAAACTGTGTTTTATTTTATTTAATATTTTGCGCAGTGTGTCGTTTCATCTTTACTATAACGCAAATTATTTGAATCAGAGAATTGTATATTTAAGATTACAATTATTCCAACATTGTAACTGGGAAATTGCAATAAAATTAGACTTCAATAAATCGATCAGTATAAAATATAAAATTAACGATGTCACCTATGAAAATTAATAAAAAGACAAACAGTCGAAACTGAAACCAAAGTAAACACATGCGCTAAAAAAAATTATTTCAAATCTAACGATTGGCGTCTTAAATTCAAATTTATAGTACGTACATAATTCATAGTATACTAATATATTATTATAGTTAAATAAATATAGTTAAATTTAATTAATTTGGAAATATATCATATTCCTCGAGAAAACTGGTTAACAGTTTCATTAGAAAGATGTAATGAGTTCGCTATGAGGGCTAAGCATAGCTGCTAAGGTAGTAACCAGATGCTCTATTAGCATTTTAAGAATTCTACACAGTATATCTTTTATTGTTCTTCCTGCTTTCATCTCCATATTCTTTTAATAATAATAATAATAAGATAGTATTGACAACAAGACAACAAAGACACAAGGGCGGACTGGGTCCTCTCAAAGGGCGCATACCTTGGATTATCGGAGGGCGCGAATCCTTGCCCACTCGGAAACGCGAGTCCTATCGGTCATGAGGGCCCATCTGCCCGGAGGCCGGTTGGTCGGCGGCCCAGTTCGCCCCTACAAAGACAGTATTAATAACAAATACTGCCACAAAATCTAAAAAGCGGTGCTTCTAGGAACAGATCACGTCATGCGCATGTATATACCCAGGGCCGTTTCTACCATTAGGCCGGGTAGGCGACCGCCTAGGGCGGCAAAATAGCGTAAAAATTTTAATTTTAAGTCAAACGAATAAAAAATTGAGCAAATGAGGAGAAAAAATGAAAAAGAAGAAAAATTAAAACATATAATTGTTTTCAAAAGCATACGGAACAATTACTTATAAGTATTTACTGTGGCGGATGAAAAATTTTTGACGTGTTTCATTGTTTAATTTTCCACACAAGTTCTTCTATATCTAATGCATTTAAGCCTTCTAGCTCTGATAATACAACGTTGTGTTTTGAAATATTACTCCTTTAATATCTCAGTTTTCAAAAATATAAAATGTTGAAATTAAACAATTATAACATGTAGCAATTGTTTTACTATTCACAATACCCTAACGTTACAAAATAACTAATATAATTAACGGGTTTAATGATTAAAAATATAATAAAAAATTTACATTAATATACCTCTGGATGTTGGTGGTGATAGAAAGGGGGAATATAGGCGGAAGAGTGATGATAGTAAAAGGGTGGGGCGGTATTTTCAATTCCCGCCTAGGGCGGAAAAATACCTAGAAACGGTTCTATATATACCACCAGTCATCTAAGGTCCTTGAAAAGGATTTAATAATTAAATGGATGAAACCAGTCAAGTACAACATGGACTGTGAATTTGCATATAATAGCAATAGTAATAATTATTTTCGGCATGTTTACACTGGATGCAACTTCCTCCTATATCAAGACACACTTTTTAACAATGACAATGCATAACACATACGTTTTAATCCAATAGCCATAAAGGGTATTGAATACTCCAAAGTTTAACATATTATCTGATAATTTTAAATGCTAACAAACAACATATTTCATTTGTATTTGATGCTTATACTTCCATTCAGCCATTAATTATTCCACTGTTTACACGCCATTCCCATTCAGCTTGAGAATCCCATGTAGGGTATCCCAAGAAAATGCTTTAGCATAACCGGAACCGGACCCCGATACATCACTGTCTATTCTAGCTGTAACCTCCCTCTACCTTTTCTATTAACCTCCTTTTCAATGCCTTCTTAAGTGTTTTCAGGTTATTGAATATCTTGATTTTTCCATTAACATGTTCTACAATCTAGGTCCCCTACAATCGATGTTATATTACGACCTATTTCTGATCTTATTTTTGGTGAATATAATTTCCACTCGTTTTTCAATCTCGTCTTTCCAAGTCTTCAAATTATCTCTACCACTTATTAGAGATGAGTGCGGGCTCAGTTTTCGAAGCCAAAGCCCGAAGACTTGCAATTCGAGCCCGCCCGAGCCCGAAACTTCAACATAGAAAAATTAGTTTTCGGCTTGAATTGCATCCGTCTAATGAGTCCGAGCCCATTTCGGTCCCGGGCTCGGGCTGGGCTCGTCTCATCTCTACCACTTAACCTATTCATAGGAGTATGCAGGACCTGTTCTAGATATCTGGCCGCCTACGTACCACAGGTAATATCGCCCCTGGGTGGTACTATTTTTGAATGTTTGGGCATAGGCGTGCTCAGGAAGTTAATAAAGTGGGGTAGAGATGCAACCCACATATTCATATGTATATACAAAATTCCATCATAATGGTGCTTACCACCCCCATCCACCTCACCTGCTTACGCCAATGTGTTTAGGATTCCCACTCACTTTGGGGAAAATAATTTCTCGACTTTTCAGGTTTCTTCCCTGACTTTTCCAACAAAATTCCCTGACTAATCGCAAACAAAGCTTCGAATTAAACATCGGTTTCGGGGGAAAAAAGCTTCGGATTCGCATAAAATTTAGCTATACAGAACAAGAGTTAGAAAGATTTTTCTTGACTTTTCCAGGTTTGACCAAAAAATCTTGTTTTTCCTGGCGTTTAGGAAGGGTTTCAAATTCCTTTACAATTCCAGGTCCTCTTTTCCTGACTTTTAGGGAGGATATCAAATTCCCTGACAATTCTAGGTCCTCTTTTCCTGACTTTTAGGGAGGATTTCGAATTCTCTACAGTTCCAGATCCTCTTTTTCTGACTTTTAGGGAGGATTTCCAATTCCCTGATAACTCCAGGTCCTCTTTTCTTGACTTTTAGGGGGGGGATTTCAAATGTCCCTGACAATTCCAGGCCCTTCAGGCGCGTAGAAATCCTGATGCTGTTACGGCCACAGGAAGGCTGCAGCTGCCCTACGGCTGTGATCATATGCGTGCCTACATTGCTTACTCGCCACAACGGGCCCTGCGAGTATAATATAAATCGTTGCACGGTAAAATCCCTTATTAACGGACACATACGGAAAAGAAAATTTTGTCCGTAAACGCGGGGTGACCATGAAGAGAGGATATTATTGCGAAGGAATCTAGTGCGAGGGAATTTTTATCTGACAACAGCAAAAACTGCAAAAACGGGTGACCGTATGTGAGTCAAGTCCGTTAAACGTATTTGCTGTGTTTTACTTACAAGGGAACCACTTTTGTGGAAGCTCGTACTTTGAGACAAGACTTATCACAAATGATAGTCCCTAAGTTCCTTATTAAGAATATGAAATCAGTTTTTTGTGAATAGCATATAAATCTTTTTATTAATATTTAAAGTCCAAAAATCGCACTTTTTAGGTGAAGTTTGATATTTTTTATTCGCACTGTATATGAAGATAATAATTTTTGAACTCAATTCGAATAAAGAGGGTGATTGCATTTAACGAATAAAATTATAAAAGTACACGACAGATCATTCAGAGTATTTTAAAAAAATTTATAAAAACTAAGCTTTTTAATACCAATATTTGGCGCGTTTGGCTATGGTTTAGAAGAATTTATAATTAAATACTATAAGAGGCATAAAAAATTGAAATTAAACATTGTAATTACTTCATTGTAGTTCATATGAAAAATTTATCAAATTAGTTTATTACGGACCTTTTATTTTAATTTCGCATTTAGATTTTTTTTATATATAAATTTACACTTTAGAAAAGTGTTAAAACGTTTGAATTAGATACACTTCTATCAAATTTAAAGCTCCAGTTTTACGTACAAAATTGTTTGTGTGACTATTTTAAAAATCACAGAGAAAATACAAGCTTTAAGTGCAATATTAATTGAATGTGTTCAATGCCAATTTATAGAGTAGACAACGCTGTCACTCCACTAATTAACGTATTGGTTTGGTTTGCCAATTTAACATATATTATATAATGGCAATTTAATATAGCATGCAATGTCAAGTTGATATATGTAATGTCAATTAATGCTACATGCAAAAGCCTTCCAAAATTTGTCCCTCCCAACGCGGCAAACTCGTTAAATATAAAACTACATGAATTGAATGCAGAAGTATTATGTGTCATTATCGTTCGCATTAGGGATGCATGTTCTGTTCAAAAGGATGCATGACCTGATCCGATAAAGACACCGGGTGTATGTATGTGTGACAGATGACGACCTCTAACTACAGTAGAAGTGTGACGGACATGCCGAATATCTGTAACTAAAAAAAAAGTAACAAAAAACGTTACCATTGTATTATATATGTGTGTGTTCTTCTCCCCCACCTCTCTCTCTTTCGGTTTCTCTTAAACAGATGCTACTCCGTCATTTTTTGATGTGGAAACAAATTTCCAATGTTGTTTACTTTTTTCTTTCAATGTTTGTAGCTTTAACGCGGGACAATTTACATGTTGCCATTCAAAAAATTCAAAATTCAGTAAACATAACCGTCCAGTCTAGTGAGATTATGCAACTTAATCACAAGCACATTTTACGTCACACCAGGATTCTAAAGTTTAATTAAATCCTACAATAACAGCCATTACTGGAACCATTTAAGTTGTTAAAGTTTCCTTTTGGTCATATACAATCGGGCTTGGTTATTACGAGGATGACCAGATGACTTGAACAGGACCAAATGCACACAAAATAATCCAAGTTTGTTGAAAAAAGAAATATGGTTCATATTGGCTGACAACCACCGAATCGAAGAAGATAGTGGAAGAGAAGTAAAATATTGGGAAATGTGTAATTCAAACTCTGATACCAGTAAAACCAATGTGTGTATCGAATTAGACAACAATTTTTATCAACGCGTTTTTGGCGTGGTGATACCAGCGCCGATGTTACGGCGTGGCTAGATAGTAAAACGTTCGAAAGAAAAGAAAATTTTTTTTACGTTCGGTGAGGCCTGAACCCATGACCTTCCATCGGCGCTGGTATCACTACGCCAATAAACGTTGATTAATATTGTTGTTTAATTTAATCTGCGTAGTGTTCGATTTATATAAGTACAATGTGTATCATTTAAAAGATAGTTCTTAGATAGTAATTATATGATCAGCACAAGAAAAAATGTCGACTAATTATTTTTAATATTCCATAAATTTCTTGACCATGATTCAATTATTAAGATCCTCAACACAAATGATCGATTTTTTTATGTTAATTTTCCAAAGTTCAATTTGTGTCGATTATGTTAATAAAGAATTACGCATATATTAAAACATGCTTAGTTAATTGTTCCTACGTTTATTTAAGATGCTTTACCGTAATAGAGGGACCATGCCCATATCCAGAGACGGTATCTTAAGGACCAGTCCTTGTATATTTGTATAATGGGGCCGGGAGGGACACAACCGTATACAGCTTGAACAAGCTTGCCACATATCAGCGTAAGGTTGCAAGAACATTGGAAGGGTGGGGGGATGAAAGCACATATTATATTTATACATTACAATATATGTAAAATTGCAATTTATTTCAAATTATTGGGGGTGTTCGGGCCTCACAGACCTATGTAACTGTGTGCCTATGCTTGTCAACAACTCGAATAGCATATTATGTGTTCCAATACTATGCAGTGAAATCTGTCCAGAACAGTCCTGAAGGAATCAAAAAAAGGTATAACTATAGACCAGGTTAAACATAATAAACACTCTACATCTGTCAGGGTCGAGATAAAATATAGTTACAGACAGATTCTCGCTGTAGGCAGGTTTCACTCCATGGTTAATAATATGGAAAATGACGATAATTGGAATAGCCAATAACTTACTTTGTATTTATTTTATTATTACATTTTGAATTATATATTATTTCTGATAATCACATTGGAAACATCCAACCATCATCATCTGAACTGCGGATTCGTTAGTGATGCAGGCCTGTATCTAGGATGAAGGGGCAACTGGGGCAAGGCAAAGGACATATGGGGCACAAGGCACCCGGGGATTGTTCTATATATATATAGCTCCATTGGGCAACTGGGGCCAGGCCCCTGTTGGCTACAGGCCTGTAGCGATGATAATAAACAATTTACATATACTTACGTGCATGGCTGTTGAAAAATCCAGCAAATCCACACAAACATAATAAACACCAAGAAAATATTTGCATCTTCTGTTTTGCAAGAAATGGCGACCAAAACAAAACCTAAGTCACTTCGGCACAAAAAACTTCCAAACTGCGAAGTTTTCTCAAGTGCGTTGAATTTTATAAAGGAAGAACAAGCTAAATGTTGCCGACGAGTATAGTTCTTCGCGTGCGGTATAACTGATCACGCAAATCTTAAAAAAAAAAACTCACAGCTTTCCTTAACACTACTGAACGAAACTTAGGGGAAGAAGATGGATATAGAGGTTAGAACGGTATCCAAAATTCACATCAACTGGCTCCGTTTCCGTGCTGACTCCACCCTAGTGATTGCAGCTCCGTTTTGAATGGTAATCAGATCCATCAGGCGACTGGATCATCCGACTAATGTTTTCTCCTATTTTTCCCGTAGTCTTTTAATTCCAGTCAAAACAGAAGATGCGATTCGTTGCCCTTCACCGTGACCGTAACGAACCGCTGAAAAGTAAAGCATTTTTCTTCTTTGCTCAAACCTCTCAACCGAAGAACTAGATCATACAGCCAACTGCTTAGATTTATGCGGAGTTTTTTTTTGGCGAAAAAGGATTCAAGTTTGACACAAATTTTTCAGCTCAAATGGTCGGGAAGAAACTTTCAATCTCCTAAAAGGATGTTTTAGTCTACTTCTGCCATTTTTACAAGGTCTGTTTCTCCACGGTGATAGCGTCCGTGCTTGCAGGCTTGCTTGATAATGAATCGGGGACTCCCTGCGACTAAGCGACATGGGATGTCCTCTTCTTTTAACGCTGTTAACTGATGCTTTACATAATAATACTATTAAACTTGCTTACGGACAAGCGAACACGTTCCACTAAGACATACTCTCATCTGATGATTGAAAAGTATGGAAAATATTATTTATAGTAGAACCTGTCTACCTCGAAACCCTCTACATCTCGAAACTTGTGTGTTGCCCTGCATCTATATGTGTATTGCATACATTGTATATAGAAGCCATTGGAATATGAATGCAACGTACTAGGGAAGGAATTTGTGTAAAAATGTGGATCATTGGTTAAAAAATAGCAGAACGAATCACCCGAGCTTTTGGACGCATCAGCAGTAGTCCTTAATTATAAGTAATGACTATCATCAATAAGACATTTTTTTTCGATTATTCTGATCCATGACAAACATAAGGATAGAGGTTGTAAGTTACCCATAGGTATAGAGTTATATGGGCCGGGGGAACCTGAGTCCCCAGTAATAAAAAAAAAAAATCAATTTTACATATATTATAATGTACAAATGTACGTAATATGTGTTTGGTCTCGCCAATAATTTTGAAAATTCTAGGTTGATGGCGGTTAGCACAAGAGCGGACTAGGCGGCCGACCAGCCGGGTGCCTAGCAGGTACGCCCTTATGGGCAATAGGACTCTCGCCTCCAACTGGGCAACGACTTTTTTATCATTTCTTCTCAATTGTTCCATTTTTCTTTGTTTGATTTGAAATTATTTTTTTACGCCATTTTGCCGCCCTAGGCAGTCGCCTACTCTGGCCTAATGGTAGAAACGGCCCTGGGTATATACATGCGTACAACGTGATCTGTCCCTAAAAGCGCGGCTTTTTAGATTTTGTGGCAGTATTTATTATTAATACTGTCTTTGTAGGGGCGGACTGGGCCGCCGATCAACCGGCTCCCCGGGCCGATGGGCACTCATGAGCAATAGGACTCGCGCCCTCCGATAATCCAAGCTATGCGCCCTTTGAGAGAACCCAGTCCGCCCCTGGGTTAGCCCCTCCTCCTCCTCCCACTCGAATAATAATATAATAAAATAACTTATCAGATAACAAGGTCTTTATCAAGCCTCTCTTTTTTTTCGAAATCCTGTTCACTGGTCAGAACTTCTACAGTTTTCACAATTTATTTATTTTCAGTTCACTATTGACAGGGACTAGGCTATTTATAACTGGCGAAGAGACTTGGATAAATCGAATGATTGTTTTTCAGCAGGGTTTTTTAACTATACGTCGAGGCTCCTTGGAGCACCGCGACCTTAACTGATATTTTATATGACATGTTATATGAAAATATTTGTAATATGTTTTTTGAGCAGTTCTATATGTATATATATATTTGGAAGTCGTCGGCAATCTATGAGGTGAGAGTCGTGAGTCAAAAAAGTTTGAGCACCCCTTCTTTGTATAGTGACGAAAAGGCACTTAACTTTTTAATAAGAATCAAATTATTAGCTTTTAAACTAAATTCATTTTGAAATATTAATGTATTTCGCGTGGTTTAAATACAATAGATCAAACAAAATCTTAAAAACAAGTCGATTTAGCGAAAGAATATATATCCACATACAAATTAAACAATATTTATATTTTTAATTTGTTTATTTGATTAAAAGAAATGGCACCACCTTCGGAGTAATGACATACATACAGGTAAATAGAACGGAAAGAAGCAGTAAACCAAATACCTCATTTTTTCCGTAGTGCTTCCCAAAAATTTAAATATCGTAGTAATTATTCCAGTTCAGGAGCCAGACAAACAACCCCTATTCCCTCAAGATTACCATCATATTAACCCGTGCCAACCCATTCAAGACTACTAGGAGGAAATGCTCTTGATAGAGCAATTACGTTCTTTGAAGGTAAAGATTGGGACGTGGTTATTAGTCACCAGTTTGCCTTTCAGTGCAAGCACCCTGCAGAACAGCATCTATTTGAACAGAAAACGTGTGGTAAATCATATTATACAAGTGATATTAGGATTCTCCTCAGAGTTAACAAAATTCCCAATTGGTCAAGACACAAAGACACAGGAGCATGCTTTTTGTAATTTTTTTTTTAACTTTTTTCTCTTACAAAACCTTGTATATGAAGAAAATGGGCATCCTTCTTGTACCTTGGTAACCGAATTGGTTAGGGCACAGTGACTCTTACTGTGGGTCCCTGGTTCGTCTTCAGACATCAGGGTGAGGCCTTTTTTTTTTTCTATACATGAAAAGTTCTGTTTTGATTTGGTAAACGGGATGGCCAAGGTATTATTCAAAATACCTTATATTGTTATCGCAATGCATTTCTGGCCACAGGGCTTTTAGAGCTTTTAAAATAAAATTATATTTTTTATTTATTTATTTTTTTTAAAGACTGGTGGAAAATTTCGTTGAATATGTGAATTTATCCTTGATTTAATTTTGACTAAACAAGTCAATGTTTTCATTTCAAAGTGAGGAATCCCATGAGCAAATGTTTACCTTGACCCCAATACAGGCGATTTTGTGGTAACGTTTTTGTCAACCACGTAAAGAGACCGGGTTTAAATCTAAATGGCAACGAATACATTTCTTTTTTGAAAAACGAAAGCAAGCTACAATTTTGGACCCTTTTAAAACATTCTTTATTGTAAACAAGTTCACATACATTTATGCACCGTAGTAAATGCTGCTACACTATGTAATTCAATATAAAAAACCTATGGACATCTTTGTAAGAAAGTTTTTAATATATTTAATAATTGATTTAACTGAATTTTCCTTATTACCTAAGTACCATTCACTATACATGCCATTACTGCATTAACACTAAAAATTACTTAAGTAAGGGCAATAAGATGCGGATTTAGCTTTTCAGAAAGATTTCTTTAAAAAAATTTTGAAAATATTTAGCTCCGTATAACAAAAAAAAAATCGACGCACCAAGAAGGAGTTGTCCGATTGTAATGAAATTTCGTATGCAAAGACATTTTGACCGAACATGCAAATGATTAAAATTTGGTGTCCAATGAATGAATAGCGGGAACTCCAGCGCATCGGAACTGCGCATTCAGCAGGTGTATATAAGGAGCGATTCTCAATATGTGGTCAAAATTTCTGTTGCATTTTGACTGCGGATATCTTACGTCGACTGTAACAATGCCTCGCCGAAAGATTCGTGCTCATTACGAGCATATGTCAGAGTTTGAAAGAGGTCGTGCTATCGGATTGAAAGAGGCTGGTTGGACGAATCGAAGAATCGCTGGACATGTGGGTCGAAGCGATGCGGCGATTGGACGGTGCTGGCAAGAGTGGGTCAACAACGGCAGATGTCAGCGTAGGGATGGCAGCGGTCGACCTAGGGCCACAACAGAACGGGAAGACAGAGCGATTGTCAGAGCAGATGTCACAGCACCGGATTCGTCGTTATCAACTATCCAACGTGTGGCCCGCACACATGTGTCCAACATGACCCTCTGCAGATGACTGAGAGAGCGGAATTTATACTCGCGCCGACCTTTACTCCGCTTACTTCTCACGCCTTTACACCGTCAAGTCCGATTACAGTGGTGCCGGGCTCGATCAACTTGGAACTGCGCTGACTGGGGACGTATAGTCTTTAGTGACGAGTCCCGTTTCCAACTGTGTCCTGACGACAACCGCAGACGTGTCTGGAGACGTCCAGGGCAGCGTGGGGATCCTGCCCTTACTATCGCACGCCACACATGCCCACAACAGGGCGTTATGGTCTGGGGTGCCATCTCCTTTGATAGCCGGACCCCTTTGGTGGTCATTTCTGGCACACTTACAGCACAGCGGTACGTAGACGACATTCTACGACCGGTTGTGTTACCGTTCCTTTTGCGACACCCTGGACTTACGTTTCAACAAGACAATGCCCGGCCGCACACGGCACGTGTTGCTATGAATTGTCTTCAAGCTTGCCCAACACTTCCTTGGCAAGCTAGGTCTCCTGATCTCTCTCCCATAGAGCACATTTGGGACGCTATGGGAAGGCGATTGCAACCATCCAGGAATGTTGACGATTTAGACCAGCTTGCATCCAGGCCAGAGGTGGACCAACGCCTTATTGACTTCCTCCCTTTGTAACGGTCAAACTCTGCAATAAATCATTCAATTGTTCTGAAATTTTAATCCTTTCTTTTTCTATGTATGTTCTTCACATCCACCAATTTTTATCGCAATCGGACAACTTCTCGGTGCGTCGATTTTTTTATAAAGTGTGTGTGTGCGTGCATGTGTGTGTATATGTGTATGCATGTATGTACGTATGTACGTACGTGTGCGTGCGTGTGTGTGTTTTATTTAACATGCACCATAAAATATTACATGTTTTGATTTCCTCAATTAAGACATATATGTTACGTTGTTAATAAAATTTACGTCATATATATATGTATATACACATACAAAAATATATACAAGGTATGTACAAAAACAACAACAATCAATTGGAGTAAGAATGATCGATGGGAAGTGTACAGAAAAAATTAAATTTGCATGATGTCCAAACTCTTAGCGAAAGCTAAAAAGTCGCCAAAATAACGTTCCGAGACCAGTTCTTTTAATTCTGATGGCCATAGTTCACCGTGGGCAACTGTTTTCTTGAGTAGGCCAATTCTAGCTGCTTCCAGAGTTGGGCAGCGTAGTATGACATGATCCACGGTTTGTTCAACAGTTCCATCACAGGAGCATGCTGACGATTCTCGAATGCCAAAACGTCGAAAGTACTGACCGAATCTTCCATGTCCTGTTAGGAGTTGCGTTAGCTGATATGTGATTTTTAAGTGATTTGCGTTTAACCTATCTTTGACGGAAGGGAAAAATCTTTTTGTGAGGCTTCCGTTCTCAGTTTGTTGCCAATGATCCTCCCATTTGCTGGATAATGAATCTTTGATCATATTTTTTATTTCTATGACAGGGACTTTTTCATATATTAATGGTAAATCTTCTGATTGGGCTACCAGCTCGTCACACCGCCTTGTACTGCGATACAAGCATCAATATAGTCTGGCATGGTACATGGTATGGAACAGATGTCTAATGTTGTCTTGGATTAGACTAGTCCACACTTTTGGCAGAGCCAACGAGAGGGGAGGGGGGCGGCAGCAAGGTCTGCAACCCGGGGGCCCGGATAAAGTCATGGGACTGCTCGAAGTGAGCCTGCTGGCTCACGTTGGCTCTCGTTGTTCCTGACTGTTGTACGTTACGTTCCAAATCTCAGAGATTGAGGCAACGAGGTAATTGGCATTTTAAATGGTCCCACACATGCTTGATAGGGGAAAAGGTTTGGGGAGCGGACAGGCCATGGAAATGTCTGGACATGATGAAGATAGGCCTGTGTGGCCGAGCATTATCATGCTGAAATATCGCACTTAGGATCCCAGCTACGAATGGGAACACATGCGTCCGTAGAACCTCATCGACGTGCCACTGGCCAAACAAAGTTCCAGGTACCACTACTAGAGAGGATCAGCTGACATTGGCTATGGTTGCCCAGACCATAATGCCCGTAGTGCGGCTGCTGTGTCGCTCGATACAAGGTTGGAATTGTGGCGTTGTCCAGGGGTCCTTCAAACCCGGACACGGTGATCATCGGTCCCCAAAATGAAGCGGCACTCATCGCTAAACACCACACGTTACCAATCTGTGGCATTCCACGTTGCTCTGGCCTGGCACCATTGCAAACGAGGACGCTAATGATCCCGTGTTAACGGCAACACACGTAAGGGAAGCTATCCGTTGCATTGTTATCATTGGCGAGAACGTTGTTATCGTTGGCGAGAATGTTGTTTTCAAGCAATAGTGACGGGGTGTGGTTTAATTGTTATCCCCCCTTTTTTGAAATTCTAGTTAGTTTACGAATAAAATATACTAACTTACTAGAGTATTTCTCAGGAGGAAAATTTCTTCATTCATTTGCTAATTTTCTTTCATGCTTCCCAAGAATGTCACTAGTTTGAAATTCAAGTATTCTAGGACGTCAAAATATCGGAACTTGAGAATCACTTGTAAAAAAGGGTCTTCTTCCATTGTTGAAGCGCAGATTCATATCAGAATATTTTTGTTCTTTTGTAGAAGTCATCAGTTTGGCCAAGGAGCAGATTAGAAAATTTATCAGAATGTTTTAATCCGTAAGTCCGAAGTCACCAATTGCAGAAATAAATTTTGAAGAAATGCGATTATTCCATTCAGTTAAAATAATATTTATTAAAACATTAAATATTTAGAATAGTTAATTAGGTGGTCAAAGGGATAAATAATTAAATACAGCGTTGAAAGAAATCTTGTACACCCTTTTGGCGTAGCTTCTGAGGATGACATGTGCGCACTTCGATGGTAAACGGACGACTGATTTGGCTTTAGAATTAGGAAAACAATTACACACACTCACTGGCGTACGCAGGGGGTGTTGATGGGAGTTGTGACCCCCCCATTGCGGTAAAAATTTGTATTTTTAATATAGAAATATGCGAGTTGTATCTCTGTAACCCCCCATTGAGTCTATAACCCCCTTACGAACTTTATGCGTACGCCTATGCACACATTATTGCCAAATATAGAAAGTGAAAATATAATTATACAATATTTGAAAAATATGAAATAAAAGCACACGATTTGGCATGGTGTCAATTTTAGAAATTGAACTTTTTAAGTTTATTTTCTTTCGTTTCTAAGTGGCAACAGTTAAGAAAGCCTGCGAAATGAGCATTTCTATCGAGGAAGCAGAGCTGGGCAAAATATTTAGAAATATGTATTTTCGATACAAAATGCAAAATGTATTTTAAAATACTTTTCGAAAATACAAATTACATTTTTCAAAAGTTTTTTTTTTATCTGACCTTAGCTGACAGCAACCTAATTTAGGTTTAATAATTTCATTATTTTAAACATATTATCATAATTTTATACAGTAAAACCTCTCTATAACAATATTATACGGACCGAGAAAAATTATCCTTATATCGGATATTATTGTTGGGAGGTTTCACCGTAGTAATATGTAACTACATATTTCCATAATATGTCACCATAATTCCATAATATGTCACTATAATTTCATAATATGTCACCGTAATTTCATCTGTCACCATAAATTCGCATTTCACCATTATTTCACATTGTTTGTAAATTCACAATTACAATTGTAAAAATATTTGATAAGAAATTAAATCGATTTTTTTAGATCTTGCTGACATAAGACAAACTACATGTTCTATACAGCGTATAATTCGTTTTATTCCTAGATATATATCTGGTGGTGAATATAAGGTTATGAGCACTCTGAGAAGAGAGACACTAACAGAGTAAGGCGATCTGAATTTGAAAGAGGAGGGAGAGCAGAGAGTCCTTGATCTAACAAGGATTTAAAATCAAAATGCCCACGTTTCTGTCCTTGGTTATAATAGTAAAATAATTCATTGGTTAGAGGAAAAAAAAAATCAACAATAAATTGAAAAAAAGCTCAGAAAAATATCGAATAAAGTGCAAGGATATAGACGTCAGTGGCATTCATCTCAAAGTTGGCACTATAGTCAGTGGTGTAGCTAGATATTTTGCCGCCCGGGGCGAGTGACTGTCATTTCCGCCCCCCCTCCAATGGGATATCAAATAAATTTTGCGTTTTAAAGGATAATTGCCACCCCCGAATTGTTGCGACCGTCCTCTTAGCTACGCTACTGACTGTAGTGGCTCTGAAAAACTCTGTACTACAGAAAAATATATTTGAAACAAGCGCACAAAGTGATGAGGAAGTCAACATTTTATGGGAAATGTATATTATATTTTAGAAAACATGATATAATAAATATAAAATTTAAATTTATTTATTCAATATTTCATTCCGTTTTAATTCTGGGTTATATTTTATAAATAAATATTTAATCTGAAGATAAAAGTAAAAGGCAAATTATCCTTACGACGCGCACATGAAAATCCAATAAGAACAATTAAAAAAGGGGGTCTTTAACTGACGGATCCCATGCTTATGAAAAAGTACAAATTGTTTCAGACAAATATAATGCCCCTTACTCCCTTCGAGTCTTAAATCCATGTGTTTTATTTCGTTCACATTTCGTAACAAATATCTTAAAACGCTGGAGAACTAAAGTAATACTCAGTCTTCTTCTCTCAATTGTATTTTACCATCGGCGCGGCGTGGGTTTCCAGCATCCGGGGCGAGTTAAGTATTGCGCCAGCTAAACCCCTTTGGCACTAGCTTCCACCAGTCCAACGTTGAACCCCCATGCACACACACACACACACGGCCCAAGCAAGTGTATCGCATTTTAAGAATATACTGATGTATTTAAAAAAAGTTTAGGCGTAAAATATTATTAAAATAATATGTATTTAATGCTAGTATCTTCTAATATATTTACAATCGCCTTGTTTTAATTCCTGAAAATTTTTCAGACGATATTGAAATCTCTCTCAATTAGTACTGTAGCAATACAAACTCATGAAGGGATCAAGTGGCTTTAACGAATATTATGTGATGTGGCCTTCGAGAAAATTGTGTGTTTTGATCCCTAAGCTCCTCCTATTTCCTATGCTATACTGCTCTCGATTGATAATGTTGCCTGGTTATTTATCCTTCTTGACTCATTGTAGATCTTTTGTAGGTTTTAATTACTATCAGGTTTGAAAACCGAATGTAATTGTTATCGAATATGGGCATTTTATCAATTGAGAGAACTATTTGTAAAAAATCAAAATACTAATATGTTTATTGAATTTTTTATAACTACTATAAGTAATGGGTAATCGATTAAATGCAATGAATAAGCAAATGAATAGATCATATCCACTACGTTTATTTTAACAAGGATACGCTATGACCATCGATACTAATTGGACATACATATACATTATAATTATCCAACATTAGGCGTTGAAATACAGACGATATTCTTAATTCTGCATACTGATTTAAATAAGACAATGATATAATAAAAGTAATATTACTTACAATTGGTTATTTATAAGCAGGGAGCAGTTAAAATCGATCACGTCAGGGAATCAGATGTAAATCTCAGACCAAATATCATAATCCTTAGTCACTAAAACCACTCGGCAGGGAGTGTTTATTTTAAGACGATATTTTTAAGAACTTAACTTCAAAAAGACATTTTCAGAGAATGCGAGATCTCTCGAGTTTTAATTTTTAAAACTTAACATAAGCACGACCTTAGTGACATCACTACGTATGAATTGCTATTTGTATTTGTTTATTGATCACCTCCAACTCTTCCCTTTCGTAATTAGTCAGTTTGGCTCTATGAAAACGCCCTCATTAATTTGTCAATCAAATACTTAACGGCAAATATACACACCTTGGGGCAGTCAGGTTCGAGTCCGTGAGAAATCAATACCCCAATCTTTAGTAGATAAGTGGTTACAGCTGGTTACATTCTACGACGGAGTTCCACTTGCAATTGCATTTTCCAGGAGAACTAAAATTTACATGAGTAGTTAGCTAACTTTTTGTCGGAAGAACTCCTGCGAATAGCCCCTTACTGATTAATTTTCAATCGTTTGAAGGTGCTGCGAATCCAGGCAAAATGTCTTAAAGCAGTAAGAGGGGGATTTGACTACGGCCTAAAGTGGTCGGTGAAGCAAGCGCGGCGTTCTTTAGCTCCTGAGTATGGGTGAGAAAATGCCCATTCTTGTCCCTCGTCGCTGTCCACCTGTTACAAGTCTTTTATTTTTATTACATTTTTTGCCCTTTTGAAATTTTACGCCGGGGCTTCACCACGGTGCCTCACTCCACAACACTTTGCTATTTACTTCGACAGCCCACTCAAGTTGATCATGAAATTGACTTTTGGGGATCATCTGTTTAACCAAGTGGCTAAAACTGGAAGTTTCAAATTACAAACTAAATGTATTTTCAAAATACAAAATATGATGAAATCTGTATTTTCGATACAAAATGCATAAAAAATTGCATTTTAGATACAAAATACCTAGAAATTTGTATTTTCGATACAAAATACAAATGTATCGAAAATACGTATTTCAAATACATATACTTTCGAAAATGCCCAGCTCTTCTTGGGAGCCCACGAAGTCTTAAACCTAAAACGTTGCCCAAAAGTGTGAATATCCAACTAAAAGTTTTTAAATCTTTTTTATTTCAGAAAACAATCTGAAATGAAACCACTATCGTGGCAAAGCTAACCTGATACATTGACAAGGCGCAAAGCAGTATGATTCCGCCAATGCGCTATAGTTCGCCCCTTTTTATGTTAACAAAGAAAGTTAAAAAGATAAGTTAAATTAAGTTAAAGAAAAGTAATTAAGATACTTAATAAGTATTTAAAGTAAAGTAATTACTGTACTTTACTTAATAAGTACTTAAAGTAAGTAGTTAAAGTAAAGTAAATAAATCTAAAAGTTAAAAAGAGATATTTCGGCCATAAAGCATTAAAATAATGCTCAAATACATAAAACATGGGCATATTTGTGTAACTTGCTATTCATTAAATTCAGAAGGAAAAAAAAAAGACTCATTATGTCGAGCGGTGATGTCATTCAAGTAACTAATTACTCAAAAGACATTGTTTGTTCGGCGGAAATTTTGGCGCACTGAATTTTGGCAATCGCATTTTTCTGCATTCCAAATTAGGCGATAAATAGTCTAATAAGGTTGAGGGTTACCTCATTTTTCGCCAATTCGCGAATGAATACTCGTTGCACGGGCGCGAATAGGTCGTCGTAGCCTTAGTGTACCAAGTTAACTTTGACTCGAGTATAATATACATACAAACTAAGGACCCTGTTGTTGTTATACTCAGTTTTAAAAATCATAAATTTCACTAATTTAATTTCTACAGGAGTAAATATTAATTTAAGCTAAAAGTATAAGAAACTGATACATAATAATTTTTATTGATATTAAGATATTTTTCTTTCATAATCATTCAAGTTACATTATGCATTAAATTGACAACAATGTGGTTAGTGATTGACGACATTTCACCACTTCTGGAAATACAGTGTCACCTGCTCGGCTAACTTTTCCAATAATTTCCACATGCACACGAACAAATACCAACGATACCGCCACTTATTTTCTTGGAATACAGAACCACACTTTTGGCCACATTTTTTAATCGACACAATCATGAAAAAAACACTGTCCCCAAGCAAGTCACGTGATTGGTTATCTTAAAAAAACAACACTGCTTTTCAAGTCACGTGGTTCGTGATGTAACACCGCTAAGGCCTTAGCGGCTACTGGTTTAATAACAAGTTAATAACACACTTTGCCACATACGGTTTCGAATGTTAGCAGGTCATTAAAATTCTTAATCAAAATATAGTTCAATTAACTAGATGATTTTAGCAAAGGAAACACTTTT
>QLNU02015359.1:30588371-30608892 GCA_006491805.2 Dysdera silvatica | reverse complement strand
TTTTCAACTTGGCACACTGCTAGCAAAAGTTACCCTTTCTACATCCCTTGTATTCGCCATGTTCAGTGGGCGGGGAGGAAGGGGACATGTCCAAAGCACTACTGGCTTTGTTCCGGAAATATTTTTTTTCTTCACAAAACTTGAAAGAAAGTTCTTAAGAAAAATTCAAGGACTTTTCAAGGACCAACCACATTTTTGGCAGTTTTCAAGGGCCCGACTTGGCACAAAAAAATTCAAGGACTTTCAAGAACCGTGGGAAGCATGGATAATTCCTGTTGAGCTGAGTCCTGTAAATGCCTTTAAATCATCCATCCATTTCCTGCCTCTAAATCTCTTCCCCCAATGACGTTCCCCCCTAGTGTTAACTAAGATATTTTGTATTTTTCACATTTCATTGAGTCCATGATATGTTTTCTTCTTAATATTCCAACTACAGGAGATAAAGCACTAAAGTTATATGTAAAAGGTAAAAATGTTACTCACTGGATATTCGATCAAACTAACGGGTTTGCGAAATGGGGTAGAATCATCCAACTGAAATATTTCATCTAACAGAGCAGAACACTGAATTTTCCAACTCTCTGATGTATATTTCTGGCTCTCCAATTTCCGTCGTTTATTGGATTGCATCATACTTTCTCGTCTCTGTAAACATGAGGCAATCATCAATAGTAATAGATACTCAATGAGAAATATAAAATTATAAAAAAAAGATAATGCAATCAAATAATGTTAACAAAAAGTCATTACAATTCTAATCAAAATACCTTTTTCCTTTTTAAGTGTGTTGACATTGTACATTCGGTGTCTAAATCACTTTCACTGCAAAGGACATCAAGTTCACTCTGCGAATCCTGAGATCTGGAACGTTTCGTTTCGAGCATCTCATTATAGAAATCCATAGGATCTTCACATCCTACTGAACTATGTAGAAAAACAAACGTAACAGGTCAGGAAAACGATTTCCTTATATAAATGTGATCACAAGTATTAATAAGAAACTATTTTAAAACAGCTATAAAATAGCATTTTGGTATATAGTGGTCTGGAAACGCACAACCACGGCAAATAAATTTAGTCACGAAACAGACACATGGTTGATGCTGAATTTAAATAAAATTATAAATGTACTAAAACACCAATTGCTTATTTAAAATTGCCAAATGATCTATTAAAATAATTATAACTAAAAATCAAGACTCAAACTTTATCTGCGTTAAATATATTTATGTTTGCTATACACAAAGCTATTTGGCGAGACAGTTTTTGACCACCACCCCTTTTTGGACATCAAAACTCATAGAGAACACTGATTTTGTAAATGTTATATTATCTGTGGTCGGAAATAAGAGTTACACTAACATCTTTCTTCATTTGGGGGATGAGATTCTAAAAACGGCCTTTAGGCAACCGTTTTCCTGCCCTGTGATACTAAAAGTTAATGGGCTAAAGTAGTGTTTCCCAACCACTGGGCCATGGCCTGGTGAAAGGTCCCAGTATCCATTATACTGGGCCACGAGAGATTCTCCTAAAATTTGTAATTTCAGTTTTCTAAGCATTTCTCACGAATAATTTTTTTTTTTTATCATGGAAACGTTCTGAGTAGAATAATAGTCAAGAATGCACCGGAAATCTCAGACCCAGAATGCCTAAATGACATCTATGCAATAACTGCCAGTGACCAAACCATGTGTTTTTAAATATTTAAGTATTCACGAATGATCGAGAATTTTCAGACATTGAAATCTTTTATCACTCAAGAAAGGGTATACCGCTCACTGTGACCAGTCACAAAAATGTGAACCGATTACAACGATGGGCAGTGTCTCCCTCATTCTTAAAATTGAATGAAATAACATCTATGTTGCAAATGTCAGTGCCCAATCAGTGAAGAAGTGTATCAGCAAAGTTCATATTAATAGAAAGAGTGTACTAATATATTCTTTATGATTATGTTATAATTATTAGAGTGTATTAATTCTTTATAATTATGCCATACTATTAGTGTACTATATACTTCTTTATGATTATGTCATAATTATCAGAATGTACTAATTCTTTATATGTCATAATTATACGAATGTACTAATTCTTTATGATTATGTTATAATTATTAGGGTGTACTATATAATTCTTTATGATTATGAAAATTATCAGTGTACTAATATTCTTTATGATTATGCCATAAATAATTATTCATACGTATGATAGTTTAATGTGAGAAATTTAAAGAAAAGTGGAAAGGTATTTACTTCATCCAAATCATCAAAGGTATTACTCCGAGTACTTCATCCAAATCATCAAAGGTATTACTCCGAGTACTTCATCTTGCAAAAAAAGGATTTACTATGTTGCGGCTTCATAAAGGTTGAGAAGCACTAGGCTAAGGTATACTCCATTTGAACTGTTTTACTGTGTGTGTATCCATGTGTTATTTGGCCTACCACTCTTTCTTCCTTAGGGGTTCCAAACTAGGACTTTTCTGCAAACACTATTAAGTTTGTTTATGAGTGTACAACCCAGCCAGCTATATTCCGTTTGCTTTATTAATTCTAATGCAAGTCACAAATATTCCAAAGTTCCATATTAATAATCTTTCTTTCCCACAGTGTATGCTCAGTACTATGTGCAAGCATTTATATATAAAAACTTAAATTTAGTTTGTCATTGCTTTGATTATTTTCCGTGTTTTAGCATGCATAAAGAAGCACTAATTTAACCTTGCTTTGAAATTTTCTTAGTTTTGTTATTCCTCTAAGTCGTTGCAAGTGTTACAGATGTTTTTCAATTGTGCAAATGTGCCTTTGACTTTCCCAATTCTCCGTCTTGCATCATCTTTTACCCCTCCCTTGCTGGACATAATGATGCTAAGGTATTTCAATGGTTCTGTATTTGAGTATCTCGTATTCAGGGTCTGTACAAGTTTGTAAAATCAAGAATCCATTGTATAAATTAAAGCAAGTGAAGTGTTTGACATATTGATAACACAAAGTTCTAAGTGACAAAATAATGCTTACACAAACAGCAACAAAATTAAATGGTATTTCTTAGTTTGTGTCAATTGTATAATTATGAAAATTATTACAGCTTTTGTTTAGAAATCATTTTTTCTCAAAGGATCGACGGCTAAAACATTAAAAATGCCCATATTAAATGACAATAAGAGGATATGTCTAAGAAATAACTTACTCGAAAAACTTCAAGCACAACTCCACAAGGCATTTCGCCTGCTTCACAATTCGACTTCCAGGTTCATTAAATTTGATTGCATTTTGCTTAATGCATTCTAAGTCAAATTTAGCAGCATCAAGTCGCCTATAAAAAAAAAGTTAAAAAAATTAGGCACATAATAGTTAATAATGATTATTAATTATAAAATAAAGTTTAGGATATTTAAGTACATACCTATAAAATCTATTTTGTAATCGAGCTTTGATGGTACCAAGATCCATTGGATACGCAACAAGCATAGCATAAGAAGGGTAGTCAACGAGATCTACCGGTGATGTAAAGGATTCAGCAATTGACAGTTCCGATATTTTATTTAATCCCCGCACAATGCGATCGATATCATAATCCTGTCCAAAAGAAGACCACTCATGTCTGCTTGGGCAATACATCATCGCCTGCCTTTCTTCCGGAACAATATCTACACTTCCACCAACTTCATCTGGCATGCCTAAAGATAAAGATTATGTAACCAAAGAAAAGACGGGTATTTATGTTTCATGTATGCTCAACGGAAAAATATCCTCATTTTCTGGCACTCAAAAACAAAACTTTTACAAACCGCTCAGTATAATCAAATACTTTAAATTTTCAATTAAAAAAAAAAAGAATATATATATATACATACTACAATTATGGAAAAAAACGACTTAAAAACAAGGAACACAGCTTTGAAAGAATATCTTTAAAAAAAAGTAACCATGCCAACTTCTTACGTTCAGGGTCATACGGCTCCAAATCCCATGGACTCATACACTCTTTTTCGCCGTTGTCCCATTTAACAAGAAAGCACAAGAATGGAGAATCAGGGTAATTTTCATTATATGGTTTTTGAGCTTTAATTGTACCCAGCCACCATGCTTTATCAATAGCAGCACGAAACCGGTCACCTAAATTGAAAAAAAAATAATAATAATATGGCAGAATTAAAAATT
Source organism: Dysdera silvatica (assembly GCA_006491805.2). NCBI lineage: Eukaryota > Metazoa > Arthropoda > Arachnida > Araneae > Dysderidae > Dysdera > Dysdera silvatica. Next base: position 30,604,729 of record QLNU02015359.1, on the reverse strand, counting down.
ACTCATGAAATGATTAATGAAATGCATTCAGCAGAGTTTATGAATGACTGAGCTAATGAATGATTATATTTGAATTTATTTGGAAAAACATACAAAAGCAAGTTACTCTAGGACTGGGCGAGTATCGACATATCGTGAAATATTGATATAAAACACACATTGTGATACCGATTTCCCGATTCAGTGATATATCGCGATGTTGATTGAACGATGTGCACATGCGTGATATCAAACCGATATGTCCCAATGTCAATATCAGCACTTTTCATTCCGATGTCAATATCAGTGACTTCCATTACGATGTCAAAATCAGTATTCTTCATTCCAATGTCAATATCGGCACTTTCCATTCTAATGTTTATGGGTGTTTTCTGCACATTGGCAATTGTTCTTGTAGTGAAATCGGTTTGTGTTTACTGAACATAGGCACGGACTGCTGATGCAGGACCTGATTTGGGTCATTTTTTGAGGCCCCCTTTTATATAAGTATATAATAATGTCACATGTCAAGGGTGTATCGCGGGGAGAGAACCCTATCCTTTTCAAGGCTGCTATTGTAGCTACGACCACGATAATTCTGTATTCCGAGTGTACATGAGAGCAATTTGAAATGTCACATGTCAGGGCCGTATCGAGGGGGCCAGAGGCCCTATCCTTTTCCTAGGCTGCTATTGTAGTTATGACTATGATAATTTCGTATTAAGAGTGTACATGAGAGCAATTAAAATGTCGCATGTCAGGGCCGTACTGAGGGGGCCTGGAGGCCCCATCCTTTTTTCAAGGCTGTTATTGGAGCTACGACTACGATATTCCGTATTCATAGAGGGTACATGAGGGCAATGAAAGTGTCGCGGGTCAGGGCCATATCGGAGGGCCCGGAGCCTCCATCCTTTTTCTATGCTGCTATTGGAGCTATGACTATAATACTTCCTATTCAGGGAGTGTACATGGGGGCAGATGAAATGTCACAGGCCAAGGCCATATTAGGAGCCCCGCAACCCCATCCTTTTTCTAGGCTGCTATCGGAGCTATGACTACTATATTTTATATTTATAGAGTGTACGTGAGCATACTTGAAATGTCGCATGTCAGGGAGCCCCCATCCTTTTTTCTCTAGGCTGCTACTGAAGCTACATACTACGATATTCCGTATTCGTAGCGTAAATGAGAGCATTTGAAATGTCACACGATAGGGCCAGATCGGGGAGAGGTCAACAGCATATTTAGAATGATTGCAATCATTTTATATGATTACAGTTACTCCAAGTAAGGTTTTAAAGAGAAATTAAAGAAACTATTGTACAACACATATACCTATGTTTGTGATTTAATGAACCAACTAGTAACCAAATAAATGGGTCTCTTGTAACTACTAGGAAGGGTTTATCAAAGTTATTGGAAAATGAGGATGATACTTTGGATGAGCCAGCTATGAATTCAAAGAGAAAAGCTGAAGTAGAATTAAATAACTATTTGATAATGCTGAAAGTGAGAAACAAATCCTTTAATATGGTGGAAATTACAAGAAAGCTCCTTTCTAGAGTTAAAAACTTTTTTTTTTCTTTTTTAAAGCAATTCAAGGAACAAGTGTTCCTTCAGAATGAATTTTTAGTAGTGATGGTGATAATGTATTATCTAAACACAGAGTATCATTGTTACCAAAAGATGCAAAAATGCAGGCGTTTCTTGCGCAAAACGAATATATATAAATAATAATAATTAAATATTTAGCATTACATGTAATTATTTTAGAAGTTCCCTATTACATGCAACAGAAGTTTTACAACATGTTCCGAGAATTTTTATTAAAAATACTTTCCAAATATTCTGAAATTTACAAAACACCGATTGAAAAGTATAGAGAATTAATAATTAGTTATGCTACATGTAAGTATGTATACCTGTTTTTATTATATGTATTTTTAGGTTCATATTTTATTATATGCACATATTCGTAAAATAAGATATTTCATAAAATGGTTTTAATGTGCATAAATTTAAAATTAAAAAGCACACCAAATTAATTTTATGAGAGCGATTAAAATAACAGCATGCTAATATCGTGATTTTTGTTTGACGATATATCGCGATGTAAAAATTCTGATATCGCCCAGCCCTACTTACAAATTACCCACCCCTCTTTACACCCACTTAAACCAATAAGCATTGCAGCATTTATCTTAAAGAATGACACAAGAGCTAATAAAAAGTTGTAAGATATTATTACCCTTCTTAGGGCTAACACAATTGCCAAATAATGGTCAACACACAAAGCCACCAAGGAAAGTTTTTTGTGCGAAACTTATTAAAGTTAATAACTTCGACACTGACACTTGAGCTCAAACTAAAGCTTTTTAGGTATAGGTGAAAACGGGACATTGTCCCCTGGCCAACAGTTAAACTAGGGCCTCTCTGTTGAGCCTGGGATGCCTTAACTTCTAGGCCACCGAGGACAGGAACAATGTGCCCTTTCTCCATATATAAGGTTGCAAGATATTATTAGCCTTCTAAGTGCTAACACAATAGCAAAATAATACATAATAATTCTGACACCTACATTTTTTAGCTCAAATTAGAGGGTTTTTTTTTTTTAACAGGAGAAAAGGAGGCATAGTTCACAACCTAGATTCGAACTAGGGTTTCTTCATTGAGCTTGGAGCACCTTAATCACTGGGCCATTGAAGACAGGAACAACGCTCCCTTTCTCAGTATATAAGGTTGTAAGATACTATTACCCTTCTCAGGGATAACACAATTGCCAAATAATGGTCAACACACAAAGCCACCGAGGCGAGCTTTTTTTTTTTCCCCAATGGGGAATTTATTACGTGTAATAATTTTGACACCCACTTTTCTTTTTAGCTTAAACTAGAGCTATTTTGAGATTGCGAATTTTTTGCAATTTTTCGTGGTGAATTTTTTCCCCCACGAAAAATCACAAAAAACTTGACCTGGTGGTTTTGTGTTGACCATTGTTTACACTCCTCCCCTTCCTATATGACTTTCCATTGCAAAATATTTTCTTGGGTAACTAGCTTAACTTTAAGAGCCAAGTAAGATGGTTGGTCCTTTTAAAAATGACCAGGGTATTCCACCAACACTGTATACATATAAACAGTACAGAGTAAAAATTTTTTTTTAAATTTATATAACTATGATGAAACATACTGTGTTAAAGGGGCACAAAAAGATCGCTGGGCCTAAGGCACCTCACACTTTAAATCCAGGTTTGGGGGTGAGGCACTGATCTAGGGATTCCACTCTTTCTCCAAGGTAAAAAATAGTGGGTTTCTAAGGATCAATTGAGGTATGCCAAAAACCATATTGCACGTTCACCACATCACTGTCGATCAAATTAGTGGTTCTCAAAGTTTTTACCACGGATTTCTATCATACACACACTCAGTTTGGCCTACTTCTGCTTGCGGCCCTACGATAAACTGGAACATGTGTAGTTGACTTTACACTTACTTAATGCATTGTGTGTATATGTTGCCGGCAAAGCATGAATTATGCAAAACGTTGAATATTTTAGTGTTTCCAATTTCCATTGACTGGGATGCCAGATGTATGACTTATGTACTAAAATGGTGCTTTTTAGTGAAAACAAAGATTTCTAAACTTTTTTTTTTTTGCGCAAACTTCATTAAAATTCCCTTCTTGTAGCAGGATGGTACAAGACTTTTTTTGGCGAAATCTGACGTCACTGTATTACGGAAATAATCAGCAGGTCAATGCATCATAACTTGGCATCTATAGGATATGGAAGCAGAAGATTCATCAAAGTACTTTTGTTAAAACTACAACATCAGATATATCACCTCACATGGACTTATGAATACGGTAACTGGACTTCAGACAATTCGTAAAATACGATGTGATCCAATGAGTCATGATTCCAGTTATATTGAGTTGACGATAGGGTATGAGTGTTGTATGAACCTCATGAGGACATGGATCTAAGTTGTTAGTAAGACACCATTCAAGTTGGTAATGGTTACATAATTGTGTTATGTGACATGGCTTTTTGAGAGATCAGTGCATCGATTATCTAGGGAATCCAACTCCAGATTGTCTACCCAAATTCTATTTCAAACTTCCCTGACTTTTCCAGACAAATCTTAATCGATTTCCAGTCGCTAATTACAGTAAACAACACACAATGCATTAAAATTTGTGTAAACAAAATAAGTTTCATAAGACCATAAAATCCATTAATGCACACCCCAAAGCCATTTATAACTCAATTACAGTGAATTTACAAATACAAAAACTGTATTAAAAAGTGTATTTCTTTACACTAAAAACTTGCATTAATTAAATATTTACAGCAACATTTCCATTTGGCCCTTTTTGAGTTCATTATAAAAGAGTTTAACTATATAATCGCAAAGCTGATGTTTTATCTTCCATTCCATTTAAAGTGTGTATGACTATCAGGCAAAGAAGATTGGCATGACCAAAATCCAGTACAGATCAGATAATTTAGCGAAAAAAAAAAATTTTTTTTTTTTTTCAAGTTTTAGTTATATATTTGGCAAACATTTTCTCCTGAAAAATATATGGGCTTAATAATTTTATATAAATTATATTAGTTTTGGTGCAAAATAGTAGGCAATGTGGTATGAAAAGCACAGTTCAGGAAAATTATTTTAATAAGTTATTTATTATAACAATGAATTTCAAATTTCCCTGACTTTGGCCTTTGTATTTCAAATTTCCCTGACTTTTCCAGTCAGAAAAAACTTCCCTGACTTTTCCAGATCTGTAGACACTCTGAGATTATAGCGGGGAAAAAATTGGTATGTATTTTACTGCAACACCAAACGCATGGATTTCAGAGCATTCGGGAACCCCACTATCCCTATGCTATCACAGAGCAACACCTTCAGCAAGCAATAGATATTGATGGGCAAATCAGCTCAGTTATTTTTCTTTTAGCAAAATTGGGCACAATTCCTAAAATACGCATGTGGATGTAATGCTAACTATATCATTCAGATCAATATATTAAACACACCTGCTTTCCAATCATGTTGCATTCCTTGATCATAATATTGCTTGAGCACTAGAAAATCCACAACAGCGGGCATGTCGTGATACTTTAAAGTAAACACTTTCTCGTCTTCATCAACAGGATTAAGGAGCTCCAACTTTAAGCAGCAAAGCCTTGGCACATGATTTTCGAATGATATATGGATAACTCTGACAACTTCCTGATCCTAAAAAAATAAAAATAAATAAACGTTTTTAATCTTATTAATTTACGCAGGAAATGCCTTAATATTTAATTTATCATGAATGAAATGATTCGCGCTCAGTTGACGCGTGATACCGTTAGCAGACGGGTTAGTCCATTGCAGTTTAGGGAAGGCCGTCTTGGAGGAACTGGTTTTTCCCGCGCGAAAAACCAGTTTCGGCAAGACGCCCTTCCCTAAACTGCAATGGACTAACCCGTCTGCTAACGGTATCAGGCGTCAGGTCTGCGCGAACGCACAATAGAATGAAAAGTAGTTAAAATTATGTGTAAAAGTTAAAAGAGTTTTAAATGTGGACATTACTCTTAAATTTAGTTGCCGCCAGGGTTGGTTTCTCATAAATATTTCGTAAAGTCTATTTCTTCGAACAGCTTGCACATACAATTCATGACCTTGTTTAAAGTAAACCACCTCATCTCCAATTTGGGGCACATATGGGACTTTGTGGGGCATTACGTCTGTCAGCCATTCAGGTGGACGGTAACGTTCTGGCAATTTCTTGCTAGGCTGAAAAGAAACACAAATCAAAACTCATTTACTAGAACGAAAATAATAAAAAAATCAGTATTACATATTTTGAGGTAGTTTCATTAGATATATTTTAAAAATGTGGCCAAGTAATTAAAATTACAAAAGAAAAATTTATTTTTTTCAAAATGACATAATGCTCTTACTGTCTTCTTTGTCTTCCGCGTTTCTTTTCGAACAAGTTTTTCATGTTTTTCTTTCCGTACAAGTTTTCTTTTCTTAGGTTTTGCTTTTCCCTTCGTAGAAACTGAATCAGACTCAGATAGGTCATCCTCTCTATCTTCTTCCTCGGTGTTGTCATCGTCTCCGTCAGAAGAAACACATTTTCTGGGCCGTAGTGTTGCACCTCCCGCAACAGAGGTTGATGGCTTTGGATGGCGCAAAGATACCTTGTCCGTCCTATCATTGGTTTCTGCTAACCAATCTGAATCATCACCAGAGCCAAAGCTACACAAATAATCCCAAATCAATTAACTAATTCTTAACCTAATTTTTGCTTTTATATGGCAAATAATACGGAAACAAAATACATGCTTTTCGGTCAAGCACTCTATCATTAAGTTACAGGCATCATTCCCTTGCATGAATATAAGGTAAAGCTTAAAACTCAGGTATTTCATTAGTCGCCACCGGCCAGCAGGACACTTTTTATTACCGGCCATTTCATTTCAGTTAATAGCCACTTTCGCGTGTCCACAAAACCTTTAAATACTGCAGCCTTAGGAGGGTTCGTTTGAGCAAAATTTTTCATGAACAATAATACGTAGTTTGCAGTTTCAGAATGTAACTTTCCTGCAAAGTCAAAACGGACAGGTAGGCCGTTAAGCCAACACACCTATCGTTCAGCTTCGTCAGTCATCGAACTAGTTTGTATTTTAGCACTTTGAAAATTAGAATATGTTGTTTTAATTTGAAAAACCCAATGTTCCAAAATCAAAGAGGTTACATTATTAATTTACGAGATTAAAAGGAATGCACATTTTAATCGTTGCCAACCAATTAGATTCCTCCTTCCATTTGCTGCAGACATGTACTACTGCTGTTCTTGACCAATAGAAAGCTGTTTTGCACCTGAGATGTTACAGTACTGCCAACAGTAGGGTACATCCCTACATATAGGGATATATGAACTGTTTTTCCCTAAATGTGGCCTGAACCTATGTATTCCATTTTGATAAAAAATACCTCTCTACGAGCACAAGGAAAAGACTGCCAAAGCATGAAAATCAGTGATCAACACACTTATGTATAAAATTAAAACATATGATTTCGAGACGTGTTAGTATTATTACAAAAGTAAAAAATAAACTAATGTAGGAATATTTGGTAAACTGTAGGGATTTGTATTACTGGCAGTAGAGGCAGACTGGGCCATTGAAAGCGGCCCGGGCATTTTTACATTTCGGCGGCCCAATACTAGAATGCTAATTAATTAAATTACTTGAATTAATTTAATTATTACTGTAATTATTGAACTAATTTAATCATTGAATTAATTTAATTATTGAGTTAATTGAATTAAGGGTCATTCCATGGAAAAGTAAACAAAACCTCAGCGACAAAATATAAATTTAAAAAAACTGTATGTGCAACCTGTTATTTTATTTTATATACACTGGTTTCCATAAATTAAGCAACAAATGGAAAAAAACGTGATAATTTGGCCAAATGTAGTTCAAAATGCACGGAATTTGCGTATGTTACTGGAAAAGGCATGTAGCATCGATATACAGGATGCAAACGAGTGGCGCTGGTGTCGATTTATGCAAATGCGAAAAAGCTTAAAACTAGCTGTTTTGCAGTGAGTCGCCAATTAATGTGCGATGGTGAATGAAAAGATTTCGAGATAGCCAATTTGTAAAAATGACGTCGAGACGTCATTTACCAGTGGAATTACATTACGCAGCTATACGCAGACTTGAAGCTGGCCAACGGTAGACGGACGTTGCAGAACGTCGACCATTCTGTGATCAGCAGAATGTGGCAGCAGTTCCAAACCATAAATTCAGCCTCCCTAAGATACAGCGAAGGTAGGCCAAGGGTTATGACCTCCTCAGATGACCGATACTTGCGGCTTTCTGCAAGGCGAAACAGGACTGCTACTCTGACTCATCTCAGATCTGCGCTTGTTGCAGCTACAGGAAAGACTGTATGCTAGACAACCAGTATTATGCGTGCCCTTAACTTCTCGCACAGGAGGAAACGTTTGAATTGGGCATATATGTATGTGAACTGGACTCGAAATCAGTGGAGGTCCGTACTTTTCACGGATGAGTCGAAATTTGCTTTGCAGAATGATTCTCGACGAGTTTTCATTTGGAGAGAGGCTGGTACTCGATATCAGCCCTCTCTTATGTAGGAAAGGGACACATATGGTGGAGGCAGTGTGCTTGTATGGGGAGGCATATCTTTAGGCGGACGTACTGACCTCTATGTGTTACCACATGAAAACCTTAATGCTCAGAGGTATAGAGACGAGATCCTGGACCCTATTACTCGAACGTAGGCAGCAACTATTGGCGATACATTTGTACTGCAGGCAGATAATGCCCGCCCTCACACAGCTCGTCTCGTGCAGCTGTAAATTGAAGAGGAGATTATAGTTCAAAGGCAATGGCCAGAACGCTCTCCCACCTGAATCTCATAGAGCACGTTTGGGATGCTCATGGGGGGCGTGTTGCTGGACTCCACCCCCTCCCCGAACCCTACAGGGGCTTAGAATTGCTTTGCACGAACAATGGGAATTGCTACCCAATAAAACTCACTGACAACATCACTAGCAGCATGGAACAACGCTGTCGGGCCTGTATTACTGTTTGAGGTAACCACATTTTGTATTGAGATACTTTTTACTATTTCATTGTGACACCTGTATTTCTGACTTTTTTTTATTTATATAGCTTATACAAAATGTAAATGCTTTGTATCACATGTTCTTACATTTTTTAGTTACATATGGTATGATAAAGATTTTCACCAAATTTCATCCAAATTGGTTGTATATTTTATGAGTTATCACGTTTTTTCCATTTGTTGCTTAATTTATGGAAACCGGTGTATATTGTAGTATGAGAATCTAGTAACAATTTGGAAATCATTTGAATCTGGCAACAGTTGGAACACAAAAAGCACATGGCTTGTGAAGTAGGCCAAACTGAAGATTAAAATTTTATTCAAAATTTTTAAATTGTAGCGGTGGAGCTATCAACATATTGCCAGGAAGAAAAAAAGTGACATCCACTGTTACAAAAACTTGGGGAAAGTATGCCATGGTTCTACATTCACTGCAAGAGTATTTGTGTTTTACCACACAACAAAAGCAAGTCTCTGAGAAATCTGAACCTTTGATGCCTAGGGACGCAAACTCTGGATGGTGAAAACTCTATGGTTGGTCGAAAAATGGCACATACTCTAAGATATAATTGGATCTGTATTAATGGCACAATAAGCAAACATGTTACCAACACATCACTGTAGGACAGTGGTTCCCAACTGGTGGTCCGTGAGACGGGTCATTATTTAAAAAAAAAAATTATTGAAAACAAATACTTGTAAAAATTATTATTATTAAATATTAAAATTAAATTGAGGGTACATTTGCAATATTTCCCCTACCCTATCCCCCTCTTGAAGAAAAGCTGCTACGCTGTTGCATGTAGGGACTTTCTGGTGAAATGTAGAGACTTTCTATTGCTGCTACTAGGGATTTCACCTTGACAGCACTGTTTTGTTTGGCTTTACTGTTGGCAACACTGCTTTGTTTACTTCTACATCTTCCCCCCACTCCCCCCAAAAAAAGACCCAGCTCCCTTTTTTTATTAAAGTTTTACAGTCAACTCGTGCAGGGACAGATTTAGAGATAATTCAGATTGGGGGGGGGGGATTAATGACTTGATTTTTGAAAATGATACCTCATTAGATACCTTGTATCTTTTCAATGTTAAATTTTCATTTGAGGGGGGCGATCGTCATCCCCGCCCCTAAATCCGCTCTTGAACTCGTGAGAAGTTTTCTAAATGGTCCGCGGGAAAAAGTGAAGTGGAAATGTGGTCCACGGCTTAAATCGAGTTGGAAACCACTGCTGTAGGGCAAATGCTATTGGATTTACTTTTAGACCACACTTTGGAAATTTGAGTATCAAATATCTAACCTTTCTTCTGCTCCTGAACTATCACCAAATATATTCTTTTGTTCAGTTTCAGTTTCCGAACTGCTACTAAATGTCCTATGATTCGGAAGGTCAGTCTGTAAAAAAAACACGTATATATATTTCATTCGCAAAAAATTAAAAGAAAATATATATAGCACATAAAATTATTAAATTCTATTAAAAAAAAACGAAATCAGAGATAATAATCAATAGAAAATAGTTAAAAATAACCTGGTTGTACCAACACCATTACTCACCACAAATTCATTGAATAAAGCAGCTGTATTTCTTGTGTTGCGATTAGGCCTTTGATGCTGTTGTTGTGAAAGAGCATGTTGCCTGGCATATTTTCTAGCACTTCTCTCATCCATTTTACGTGAAACGGTCTATGGAAAAAAAACATAAGTTAGTTAAAAGAAGTTATGTAATTTTCTATGCTCATATTACATAAAACAATGTTCGTCTTACCTCGCCACCAATAGTTAAACATCGTTTTCTTTTCTCTGTATTGTAGAAAGCTATTTCCTGCTCTGCTATGACTAGACGATGTTTGAAATATGAGGCCGACAGAGACGGGGACATAGGTTTGACGATTACTTTTGTCAACAAAGAGGGCACTTCAATCTGGTTTTCACGACTCTGCCAATTACCAACAGATTGACGCACTCCTTCAATATCTCCTGTTCTTCGCATTCCAACTCGACTGTGACCTGCATGAAAAGATACAGTTACGTTTCAGAGTACAGTAATTTATTTGTAAGTTGTATGGCACAAGGACAGAAAGGGTGGTGCTTCTCAGGGACTTTACAGTTTCCAAAGGATTCTGAACCTGTTAAGACCTAGGGAAACAATGCTCAGACTACAGTAAGCACCCCACAAGGCCAGAATACCGTTACCAAGGCTACCTGGAATTGAGGCAGACCCAAATACTTGGAAAGTCTCATAATTGGGTGTAATACACCTGACACGACAGTTACTATGATGGTTACCAATTAGGTGTAATACGCCTGACATGACAGAGTATCAAACAAGTAGACACAAGGAAAGTAAGATTAAGATAATTAAAAATAGCATCATTTAGCAGAAAATACACAAAAATCAAAAACAGATTTTACATATCACAATACAGGGTTTGGTGACATATGTAAAACCTAGCTTTTATCTGGTATGCTAACTAATGAGTGGAACGATATACTGTAGTAACCTGCGGACACAGTTAAAAGAAGTATCATACCATACGTAGAAGCTAAAAATGAATTTCATTAAGCAGAACGTGCTAAAAAGTGCGATGCATGTTGCAGAACGAACAGCTTCACCAAAGAACAATCGCATGATAAATCATTTTTTTAAAATAAACAAATAAAAAACAGCAGTTAGAAAAATGTTTTGTGTATTTCTATTAAAAAAGGAATTTACATTTTATAGAATTTAAAAACGTGTATATGTAATGCACATCGAATAGAACCATTTTTATCAGCTGAAGGCTTGTTGCAGAACATTGCAAAATATTCGGTTTTGGGACGTAAGGCAGAAACTAAACAAACAATGGATATTTTGCATGCAAAAATCCTAAATTCTTTCTTGTGCATCGAATTCTTTAAATGTCTGTTAATTTCCTGGTTATTGTTGTTGTTATTACAATAACAAACCTGTTGGATTCCTTTGTGAAGAACGTGGAGAATAAGCATCGGATACGCTTCTCTCGTTATTTGAGACTCGGGGTGACCTTTGACCAGATCGAGATGAGAGCACATGATCATTGACATCATGGCCATTGTCAGGATTACGGAGGAGAGTTGATCGTTGTAACCGTTCAGTTTCCTGTTGCAGTCGCTCAATCATGTCATCAATCGTTGGTCGGTCGTTGTCATCAGCCGGACGAACAGGCTCCAAAATCCCAGCGTCACCTGGGAATATACAAAGTTTTCTTTTTTCTTACCCATACAGACACAAGAGAAGTTTTTAAATTTTCGTTAACGGAGTGAAAATTTACAAACCTTCCGCTGAAACAGAGATATATGGTATGAGCTGCGAATCATTGCAATGTTCCCGCCCAGGAACCAATCTTTGTAAATTTGGAGGGTAGGGGTTACCATCGATATCAACAAGAAAAGGTGGTGGCAACAAGTGTGGAGGCATTTGAGTTTGTTCATCAACAACATTGTGTATCGGGTCTCGAAGAAGAGGACGGTAATCGGTATGAAAAAATTGTTCTTCGGGAACCTAAGGAATAGTTAAAAAGACCGATGCCAAATATATAAAATTCATAATTGAATCTTTGTGAATTGAACATTTGTAAAAGGCAAAATAGTTTTCAAAGCTATGCATAAAGAGGAGAGGGTTGGGCATTAACCAATCTCCCAATTTAAACAATATTATTAGTTATAAAATAAAATTCAGTATGAAAGAAAATTCTGATTCTATCAACCCCACTTTCTTTAAATACCGTGCACAGGCTTGCCAATTTCGATAACTCTGCAAAATTATTTTACCTAGCCATTATATAAAATATTGCCAAATAAGGTTGGTTATCTAATTCAATTATTGAAAAACAAATTTAGCAAAAAATGGCTCAATCTAGCCATAGAAAATTCCCCCTTTTTTTTAGAAATTTTCAACTCACTCTTGAACAATCTCAATGGCCAAGCATTCAATAAGACCACCTGCCTAATACATTATAATAACAGAATTAATTTACTGTTTGTTTGTGGTTTTACGACTCAAAAGATTACAATGGTAACGCTGCGCCGGGACCTACAATTTTCCGAGGAATCCGATCAAACCCCAGACTAAAGTGAGCACTGTAATTTTTATGAGATCTCTGAGTAAGCATACTTTGCACTGTTGGGAGCCAAACCCAGATTAATGGCACACTGGGTGAACATGTTACCACAATGCACCATCGCAGGGCAAAATTAATTTACCTGCTGAAGAATCAGAGTTCTGATGCCTTAATTTATACCAATCACTTTTTTTTTCTTTTTTTTTGGCAAGAAGAGAAAAGCTCATACTGCACTGAGACTTTCAGTTTTCTGAAAAAATTGAAATTTTGTTTACAAGGGAACCAAATCCCAGACCTATGGTGGGTAGAAAAATAGCATGAAAATTCTACGATACCATTGGGAGTCAAACCTGGGTTAACGATGTGATTAACGGTAATGCTACCATTATGATCTATAGGGCAGTGAACATAGTTTCCCAAGGAATTCGAACTGCTTACAAGCTAGGGAACCAACCCTCTCTATGACTAGAGTGTACGATTAGTCAATACACATGCTCCTTTGGAGAGATTGGAACTGTTGGATGTAGAACCCAGATTAATGGCATACCAGGTGAGTGCAAATATAGTGACACCGCAGGCCTATGCTAATAAAATATGAACTTAACTTTTACTCACTCGCGTTGTTTTAGTTTTCAAATGAAAATTAATGCAACTTTTAAAGCTTGGTCCTGTGGATCCCAAGCCAAAGATGCTCAAATGACCATGTGGTCAGTCAGAGGCAAACATCTGACCATCAGGGGCGAACTTACAGTCAAAAACTGCTCCATGTCCCTGTCCTTCAATCTAAAAATAAACAAAGAGTCAGGCAACTGTAGACGCAAAATATCATTTCCACTTCACCAAAACATCCCTCATCAGTAAGTTTACGTAAAGCATGTACGTTTGTCTCACAACACAATGAAAGCAGGTTCAAAGTTTATCTTATTCATGTAATTAAAGAAATAAAAAGGAATTGCTTATGTTTCATGGCATACGGAAAGCCAAGGACATGCTGCACTAGGACTTTGTTTTTCAAGGACTCTGAGCTTCTGTGTCTGGTTCAAGGAATCAAATCCTGAACGACGAGTAAGTAGTAAAAGGGCCATAATTTGATACGCTTTGTATTCAAAGGCAAGTTTACTGCATGGTAAATATACATTGCACCCTTGCAACGAAAGTGTTACAACTCAAAATTCGGTGAAAATGACTTAATGTTACACGATGTAGAAAACAGTACCACATCCTCCCATACAAAACGGTAGGCCATAAGTTATTCGGGTTGCCAGTAGTTGGCACATATCATTAGATGAACACAATATCCCTCAATTCAGTCAGAAGCAGTTTTTTGCGTTTTCTGAAGATTCGGAATTTTTTTAGATGTAACACTTTTAGCACAAGAGTGTGATATGTTACTACTATGCGGCACAATGAAAATCATCTGACAGGCTAGAATGAGCAAATTCAACGTTTTTATTAGATAAACGAAGACTTCATTACCAAATTAAAATGACTTTTTATCACAGTCCCAGTATTTAAGTCCCAGAGATTAATTCGACCATCATGACCACTGCTCAACAGAATGCGGGAGTCTAACGGATGAGATTCGAGAACAAACACTTCATCTTCATGGCCCTTGAAATAGAAAGAATAAGTCACAGCGTTAATAAACCTTACATCAATGCTAAAACACACAAGATTACCATACACTTTTATGTACACCACTAAATTCTCCTGGGAAGGGGGGTGGGGAGGAAGTCCTCATTTCCAAAACAGTACATGCAAAGATACTCTCGTGACAATATAGTGCCTATTCAACCTGATGGGATAGTATGAAATAATAAAAGGTTACAGTTAAAACTTGTTAACGCCGTAGGGTTGTTACGATCAGTGACTCCAAAAGAATCAGAAGGATTTGTAGAATGACAACTCCATACAAAATAATGTCCTAAATAGTTTGATTAGAATAATAAAAAATCACACAGCAAATCGAAAAGAACACTGAACTTGAGACAAGAATAAGTATTTTTTACTCAACAACAAAAACCTCTCCAAAACAATCATGAACTGTTTTTTTTCTTTTCCTTTTAAATTCGAACGTACGTGATTTTATCGTCCTAAGATCACGTAAATAACTAATACATCAATATTTATACACAAATATGATAAATAATATTTTAACGACAAATTAATAAAACTGCATTAAACAAACGACGAATTATTAAGTAAGTCAAGTCAATGATAATGTCCCTACAACGCAAACACACTTGATCAAATTATTTTTCACATTCACGAATCTCCCATTCAAATGTATAACTTATAATAAGATTACATCCTTTCTATTTTTATATCACAACGAGTGTTCGCATTAATGAGGTTTGGTTGTATTGATATGATCAATAGCTGTTGATAAAATGAAGAACAGTTATTGATAAAATGATGTGTGCGAATGGTTATTGATTTTCATATATCAAAAAGTAAAGAATATGCATAGAAACAATTTGTTTCTAATCAGCAAATCGTAAATGGAAGGGAGAATATAATAGGAAAGTGAGGAGTCCTAGCTCTTTACGAGACTCTTTCACAGTAACGAGTATCTAAAATTAATAAATGAAGCACATTCGTTTACCTTCAGGATGTGACATAATACACCTTTCACAGAATCCCACACTTTCACGGAATGATCACTGACAGCAGTAATAATCATGCCATCATCTAAGGTCCAGCCGACCATAGTCACCCTTAGTTTTAATTTTGAGTCGTCAGCTTCATCTGGCTGACTATTAAGACAAAAAAATAACATCGTTAATTATGAGCCACTTTTGATATGCAATAACTCAAAATCCAATTGAATAAAAATAAACAAGTAATTTTCAATGATTTATAATATGCTACAAAAATAAACAGCAATGACGTTCGCCCTTATAAGCACAATATATATATATGATATATAGAGGAACGGAAACTGGAAGAACAAGTGGTGTTGGCTTCTTAATCAACAAAAGAATTAAAGACTGTCTTCTGGAAGTTGAAAGTACATCAGATCGAGCAGCGAGGCTTGTTGTTCAACTAACCCAGCGATACCAACTTCAAATAGTACAGGTATATGCACCAACATCAAGCCATACCGACGAAGAGGTTGAAGAATTTTATGAAGAAATCAAAGAGTTACACACCAAAGGGAAACAACATATCAAGCTCATCATGGGGGATTTCAATGCAAGAATTGGACAACAGGAACAAGGAGAGACATCGGTTGGTAAATACGGATATGGGGAAAGGAATGAACGTGGCGATCAACTCATCGAATTTGCAGAAGCTGAAAACCTTAGCATCATGAATTCATTTTTTAAGAAGAAACCGCAAAGAAAATGGACATGGAAACACCCAAATGGGGGAACTAGTGAAATTGACTATATCCTGGCAAACAAGAAATCAATTATTGAAGATTGCAGTGTACTGAACAGATTTAATACTGGAAGTGATCATCGAATGGTGAGATGTAAAGTGCACTTAAATACTAAATTAGAACGACAGAAGCTCATTAGGAAACAAGTAAGTAAGAGGGTGGATCTAATGAAACTGAAAGTAAATACCGAGGCATTCAAGTTGGAATTAAAAAATCGCTTTTCTGCACTGGAAGGACTTATTGATGAAAGTGATA
>QLNU02015359.1:30575404-30588271 GCA_006491805.2 Dysdera silvatica | reverse complement strand
AGGATGTGTACATTGACATGGTGAAACGTGTGTATAAAAATGCAAGTGCAAAATTTCGGTTACATAAAGATACCGAAGCTATCAAAATTGGTAAAGGTGTGAGGCAGGGAGATACCATTTCTCCAAAACTTTTTACTTCAGCTTTACAGATGATTTTTCAGCAGATAAATTGGAATGACAAGGGAATAAAAATAAATGGTGAATATTTAAATCATTTGCGGTTCGCTGATGACATTGTTATTTTTTCAAGAAACCCATCAGAACTCCAAGACATGGTACAGGAGCTTTCAACTAGAAGTAAAGAAGTTGGACTGAAGATGAACCTACAAAAAACTAAGATCATGTTCAATAATTTCGTAGAGGAAACAAAAATACAAGTTGACAACATTGAGCTAGAAATTGCTGATTCATATATTTACCTTGGCCAGCTGATTTCAATGGATGGCAACATTATGAAAGAACTCAACAGACGTATTAAACTTGGCTGGAGTGCATTTGGAAGAAACAGTTTTATCCTGAAGGGGAAATTGCCTTTGTGTCTAAAAAGAAAGGTCTTCAACCAGTGTGTATTGCCAGTCCTCTCTTATGGATCAGAGACATGGAGTCTAACAGTTGGAGCAATACGAAAGTTACAGACAACACAAAGGAGCATGGAGAGGTGCATGCTTGGAATAACTAGGAGAGATCGAAAAAGAAACACTTGGGTGAGAGAGCAAACTAGAGTAGAGGACATCATTGTTAAAGTAGAAGGGCTGTGATCAACGATGGACAACAGAAATTTACCAAGAACTGGATTCAAAGAGAGACCACGAAGACCTAGAAAGCGTCCTCAAACTAGATGGTAGATGAAATAAAGAAAACAGGTTGGGAGTGACTTGGGGAAGCGAATTACTCAGGATAGACTTTGTGTGGGAAAGCATTGCAGAGACCCAACCTTCATCCAGCAGTGGATAGATAATGGTTGAATATGATGATGATGATGATGATGATGATATAAGGAAAGATCTTCATCATCCCGTTAGTCATCTCAGCAACAGGGATAGTACCAAAAACGCTTGCGACGAATTTGGAGATACTCAACATTGACCCAAACACCTACATTGAAATACAAAAAGCCACAATCCTAAACACGTGTCACATTGTCAGGAAGTTTCTAGACATGGCACATTAAGAAGTGATGTAAAAAGAGGCTTGGGAACATGGCGCTCTGCCCGTCCCAAAGCCTGTTTCCGCCAAGAATGGGCGAGGAAAACTTTTATATATATATATATATATATATATATATATATAAAGGAAGCCATTGAAAATAACAAGAGCCTTAGGGTTGTTAAAGGAAGTTTGTCTGTTGGGAAGAAACACATCATTGCATTAAAAGGAGAGGATGGCACCGTAACAAGAAATAGGGAAGAAATACTTAGAAGAGTTGAAGAATTCTACAAAAATCTATACGAAAGTAACAGTGAATTAAACGAAGACATTGAAATAGTCGAAGGAACAGCTCCTAAAATCTTAAAAGAAGAAGTTTCATTTGCAATAAAAAGCATGAAGAAAGGAAGAGCCCCTGGTGATGATGGTATTACATTAGATATCCTAAAAGAAGCTGGAGAATATGTAGAAGACATACTTGCAAAATTCTTTACCAAATGTCTTAACAGCGGTAACATACCAAACCAATGGGATTCTGCAACAGTAATTCTTTTGCATAAAAAAGGTGATAAAGAGGATTTGAAAAATTACCGACCAATTAGCTTGTTACCTGCTATTTATAAAATCTTCACAAAAGTGCTAACACATCGCCTGCAGAAAAAATTAGATGCAGCTCAACCAAGAGAACAAGCTGGATTTCGAAGTGGATTCAGTACAGTGGACCATATTCAAGTATTAAGAGAATTAATTGAAAGAACACATGAATATGAACTTCCATTGTGTGTTGCATTTATTGACTATGAGAAGGCCTTTGACTCTATTAAAACATCAGCAGTCATCAACTCTTTAAGATCAACAGACATTGAGGATGTGTACATTGACATGGTGAAACGTGTGTATAAAAATGCAAGTGCAAAATTTCGGTTACATAAAGATACCAAAACTATTAAAATTGGTAAAGGTGTGAGGCAGGGAGATACCATTTCTCCAAAACTTTTTACTTCAGCTTTACAGATGATTTTTCAGCAGATAAATTGGAATAACAAGGGAATAAAAATAAATGGTGAATATTTAAATCATTTGCGGTTTGCTGATGACATTGTTATTTTTTCAACGAACCCATCAGAACTCCAAGACATGGTACAGGAGCTCTCAACTAGAAGTAAAGAAGTTGGACTCAAGATGAACCTACAAAAAACTAAGATCATGTTCAATAATTTCGTAGAGGAAACAAAAATACAAGTTGACAACATTGAGCTAGAAATTGCTGATTCATATATTTACCTTGGCCAGCTGATTTCAATGGATGGCAACATTATGAAAGAACTCAACAGACGTATTAAACTTGGCTGGAGTGCATTTGGAAGAAACAGTTTTATCCTGAAGGGGAAATTGCCTTTATGTCTAAAAAGAAAAGTCTTCAACCAGTGTGTATTGCCAGTCCTCTCTTATGGATCAGAGACATGGAGTCTAACTGTTGGAGCAATACGAAAGTTACAGACAACACAAAGGAGCATGGAGAGGTGCATGCTTGGAATAACTAGGAGAGATCGGAAAAGGAACACTTGGGTGAGAGAGCAAACTAGAGTGGAGGACATCATTGTTAAAGTAAAAGGGCTGAAATGGCGATGGGCTGGGCATATTGCAAGAAGAACTGATCAACGATGGACAACAGAAATTCTGAACTGGATTCCAAGAGACCACCGAAGACCTAGAAAACGTCCTCAAACTAGATGGGTGGATGAAATAAGAAAACAGGTTGGGGTGACGTGGAAGCGAATTGCTCAGGATAGACTTGTGTGGAAAGCATTTGGAGAGACCTTCATCCAGCAGTGGATAGATAATGGTTGAATATGATGATGGTATAAAGTATTAAAGATACAATAATTAAATCAGAATTCCACTTCAAATCTTTTTCTATAAATAATTTTTTGAAATCAAAATATTTGTCATTGTGCAAGAACACCTACGATCATGTTGCACCAGGACTTACAGTTTTCTGAGGTATCAAACGCCTTGATACAGATTGGTAAAACAACAGCAAGTATTAAATACAAAGCAGGATTTATACCCGAGTTTTCTGTATGGTAGACAAGAATATTACATCTATGCCACTGACTAAAACAAAAAGGATAGCTGCCAAACAGATTGAAGTTCTTTCTTAAATTTTTCACTCATAATCTTAGAAAAATTTTTCAAAATGTCATATATATAGCATATGTAATTCATGTGCACAAGCAAAATATATGCATGCACATTACAAACTCTCATATAGAAATCTGTAATATTGCGTATAATGTGATTGTAACAAGATGTGAACTCCATTTCTTAAATATTGTGCAAGATACGAAATTTCCGACTTTCTTACTAATCTCAGCACTGCTGAAATAATGAGACAAAGAAGAAAGTGCCTCTGGGCATGTTTGTCCAGCTGACACTTTTATTGTTGCCATTTCAGCTTATTTAAATGCAAGTCTTCATGAAAATATGGCTAAAAATTCAAACAAGCAACAAAAAATTTAAGCATCTTTCGATTTTACCATTTTTTTTACAGTTAAACCACATAGGATATACATAATATTCAAATGAAATACATAAAAAACAAAATAAATAGTGTGAATGTGGACAAAATGCAAGTACAATACTTTTTGGAAATAGAGTAGTCGGCTTTTTTATTAAGCTTTCACAAATGCACAATAACAAGGAGAAAAACTTACAAAGATAAGTAAAAAAAACCAAAAAAACACATAACCTACTCTAAACACCCACAACTCAATATATTACCTATCCAAAAAAAAAGAAAATTTTAAATTCATGGCTTCTTTACGATTTTCGTGCGGAATGGGATTCCTTAATCGAAAATGCCTTGCAAAGTGTATTAAGGGCAATTTGCGTTGGATCCTTTGTGGAGGCACTCAAGACTAAGTCTAGGCTCCTCCTGCAAATGTTATCGGTCACTCCCCCACCACCAAATTTTTTCTCAAAATAAATTATTGTAGAATTTCGTTTTGTATAAAATTGCACATAACAATGGATAACAAATCATTCTTTGATGTTAAAAATGCATTTAAAACAGATTTTCGTGATAGATCCTGGTGAATAATATTTTGTATTAAGGTTTGAGTCTTTATCTGCTTTATAGTGAGAAAGAAAAGAAGGGAAATTACAAATTTTAGTATACCTCTGTAAGTTTTCAATGTAAAATTTGTTAAAAAATGTATTCATTCACCCTGGTTCGAATCCAGGATGGGGAAAGCGTCTCTTTTTCTCCAAAACGAATAAAGCTCTAGTTTGAGCTATAATCTATACGTGGGTGGCAGAAATTATTGTATATGTATTCATTAATGCCAAATAATCTGCTTATATAGTATTATTAAATATATTAATAAACTATATCAAAGCATTGATTTTTAAGCCCCTCCCCCTCCACTTATGAGTTTCTGAGCCCCCCCCCCTCCCGATAACTTTAGGTGCCTTGTAAAAAGTGACTAGCTACAGCCCTGGCTCTACGATATCATTAGAATCTAACCATTAGAGACAAACGTGATACCATTACATCACCACAGGTCGAAATGCTTCGATCCGCAAATATTTAAAATTTTTTTGGATTTTAGAATACATGGCATAATGAAAATAACCATGTGATCTTAACAACGCTTCCCTTAAACATCTATGTATTTAATTTTCAACTGGATCTCATCTCTCCTCCTTATTCTCTTATACCTATAAACTATAAATACCTTACCAAAAAGTCATAGTAATTGACAGAAGGTTGTTTATTTCTGGTTCATTAATAAATAACAGTAAAATTCAGATTGTCAGAAGCGATCTCCTCAAAAACCAGGATAATGGAGGAATAGGAATCAAAATTGGCTTAAATAAGACCATAAAATTTATAAGCATCACCAAATGTTTAACCAGTATATATATAATTAAGTCCTTTAACGTAGATAAAGTAATCCTTCAAGATAACAAGCATCCTCCGAAAAAGTTATAGGACAGTAACACCTTTTCATTATTCACATACAGAAATTATAAAAAAATAATAATTTCTCACCCAGGTAGTTTTGTTGCCATTTTCAGAGACACACAGTGCCAATTCTGCCTTTCGTATCTCCAGATCTGTGCTGTACCATCTTTACTGCCACTCACAAACCTGCAATCTAAATTGCTGAACTGGATGCTGTCAACTCGATCCTACGTATGGAGGAAGAAAAAATATATCTGTACTCCATATGCATGAAATAGCCATTTAAAGAAAAAATAGTCAGATACTGGCAAAATATGTGAAGTATCGTGGTAATCGTTGCCATTCTATATTTAGAAGTAATACAGCAGCATACAGAAAACTTAATAACGTAAGGAAAGAAATATCGTCAAAAGGACAACTTAATTGCATCGTAAGGAAGCATTTTTTAATAACACAACAGCATTTCAAATTACCGTGTGAATTTCCCTTTCCAAAATCTTTTCAGGACCAATGGATGCAGCGATGTTATAAACGCGAACGTTGTGATCGGTGCTACCAGTGGCAAGAAGAACACCACCTATATGTATAATGTGCATAATTAATTTAGCATTTACATTATAACTAAACTGTGGATTATACATGCTAAAAGCACAGAAAAATATGAATTTAAAAACCTCAAAATATGCATGTATATACATGTAAAACTAAATATGCACTTAAATATTTTTACTTTACTTGTAAATCACATGCCTTGTGTTTTATAACAAGTAAATTTATTATTAACTACAGAGTAGAAATATTCAATATGTACAAAATGATAGGCTTTATTTACACAGCATAATTTTTATTATTGCATATCACAATGTGTCGACATATTGAACAACTAATCTTTGTTTTCTATCATTCAAAATTATCTTTTTGACCAAAATTATCTTTTTAACCTTTCGAGAGTAGTCACTGGACAATATTTACAGAATTTTGTGGATAGTTTACGTCTATTACAGGCTATGATCCATGTCTATCGCTGATAGATAATAATGTGGAATTTTACCCTACATAAATGTATGTTTAATCTGACCTTGAGTCCCTAAAGCAGGATGTTTTGCAACATAAACAAACCTTCAGCTGATTAAAAACGTTTTGCAGGAG
This sequence comes from Dysdera silvatica, assembly GCA_006491805.2. Taxonomy (NCBI): domain Eukaryota; kingdom Metazoa; phylum Arthropoda; class Arachnida; order Araneae; family Dysderidae; genus Dysdera; species Dysdera silvatica. The sequence goes on along the minus strand of QLNU02015359.1, from coordinate 30,582,006 downwards.
ATGCATGTATAAATACATGCATTATACATATACATTCTACAAAAGAAATTCCTTCTTTAATAGAAATGTAGAAAATATTTGTCGGAGTGATATTTGTTTTTATTTCTTTATTTTAAGAAGAAAAATTTATTCATCCTATGATTGTTCTACAGTGAAGCTGTTCTGTCACGTGTGTCACACTTTTTAGCACATTCTGCTTCGAGGCCTTGAGTCAACAGGCAGTCTAGCACAACATAACTAAATCTTTGGTTTCCCTAATACGGATTTTGGCTATAATTTAGCCATGTTTATATTTTTGGTGCTCTAGCACATATAATTAATGTATATGTTTACAAATTTGTTTGCCTTTGCGCTCAAATAAAGACCAAACGAAAGGTTTAGTTTTAGTTGCAGGGAAAATTTTCCAATAAAGGAATAATAAAATTAAACCAGGGTTCATACTCTATGGGTAAAAAATAATTCCATGACTATAAACTAAAAACATTTCGGGGCCGTAGAAACAATTCATGTTCACTTGAAATATAATTTTGACTCCCAGTATTAAATTAAATTCACAAATAAAAATGAAATATTAATTTTGAAACGTATTCTACTGCAAAATATATAAAATAATGACCAAAATCAAATTATTATCCATTATCCTATATTAGAATAAACAATGAAGTTAGATTGAAGATTATTGCTTACACCTTGTAATGTATGCACACATTGCTTAAAAAAATATTCACACACTAATGCTGTTTGCACTAGGCATCTTTTAGTTTTGCACACTTTTCATCAATTTGCACTTGCACGTTCAAAATTTGAACCTTATTTTTGGATACAATTCTATACAAACTATTTGATTTTGAAATTGATGTGAAGTCACGGTCAATTTCTGATTTAGAATCAAAATTGTATGCAGATTTTTCGAGTTCTAAAACGTCAGATTCTAAATATTTCAGCTATTTTCTTAACTTGGGGTTTGAAAAATACCGGGCGGTTACTACGCCACACGTGTGAGACAAAGTGCCCGAATCCGAAGTGTGTGGTCACGTATAGAGATGTCAACCTGAGAAAGTAGTCATCAGTAAAAAAGTCAAGAATTTTCAGCAGTTTTCAGTAAACTCGTGCTCTTTTATTTCCTGCAAAAAAGATTTTTTATAAGTAAAGCACCTGCATTGTTATAGAGTGTGCCCCCCACCTTGAAACAACATGAAAATATTCCTGATAATGTGACTCAACTGCGTATGTTTATGTACGTACAAAATGATCACACTCTCACCAATACCATTTGTATCAGGTTCGTAACAGGAGAAATGAACTTTTGTATTAGTTTCGTAGAAAGAAAAATGGCTTTCGGTATCAGATAGAAGAGAAAAGCTTTTGCACCAGTTTTGTAGAAGATAAACACCAAAATTCTATTTTGTACAGAAAAATTAGTTTTCATATGAGTTTTGTAATGCAAAAAAAAAATAGTTTAATCAAATGAATGAGAATGAGTATGATAAAGATGAAAAGTAAAATGTTTCATTGAAAAAGTGGAACTTCATGCACATCAAGTTCTTTGTTTCGTTTTTTATAATTTTGAAACCTCTTCCCTATTCTTGAGAAGCTAAAATTGTTGAAATACGCAAATTAGCCTCTACAAAACAAAAAATTGCCCACTTTCCACTGCAGACGTATTATTTCTTTGGATGGAAATTTATAGGTGCAAAATATGGCTAATTACCACCAATTTTGTACCCCACCAGTAGGTGGTATATTAGGGCTAAATTCTTTTATTTTGATGGAAAAATACTAAAAAATGACCAACAATCGTGAATTAAGCACGTTTAAAAAGTTCATAATTTTGCCGATAGGTGGTGCATCAAGAACGAAATCATACATCAAAAATATCATTACTCGTTAACTAACGTTAAAGTCGTTTTTTAAGTCAATTTTTTAAGTTCCAGAAACAGGCACCAGGTGGCGTTTTTTCACAGAATAGAATTATAAATTACGTAAATTAATTAAATTTATTTAATAGGTAAATTTACTTTTAAATTAATCTGCAAGCCTCTGCATGTGTAGATAACGAAAGCCAAAGTAGGAGATTAACCGAAACATGTCGCAAAATCTTGGCACAAATCGCACGCTATTTTTTAAAGTATGATGAGGAAATTTTTCTGAAATTTTAATAAAATGTTGCGAGTAAAAAGTTATTCAAAATATGGTAAAACTGCGAGTTCACATAAAAATTTAAAAACTTTCGATGCTTTGTAAAACAGCCATTCCTTACTACATATCATGATACACTTGCAGATAAATTTTTGTTTGGCGATTTTTTTTTCCTTAGTTATCTCACAATCACAGCTGTGTTTCATTTCGTTGTTTTGATTCAAATGCCAAGCAATTTTCACACAGCTAGACTAGCAATTTTCATAAAGCTAGATGAAAAAAAATAACAGAGAAACAAGAAGAGAAATTGGAAGCATCGCGTCCAAACATGGAAGGCGCGGGCCATCTGCAAAGTGCGGTTTTTTTTACCAAAAAACTATAAAAAATAAGAATTTTTGAGGGGCCGGTAGAAAATTTCACGTGAGGATCTTGAATGAGGTTTTCCATAGTTTTCTTGGTATCGACCGTAATACAGTAAGGTGGAGTTAAAATCCGTACAAGTTGGCATCTCTGCACGTGGTAACGCTCAGGGCAACGCAGGCCACAAGCAGCGGCTGATTCCACTTCGAACCAAGAACAGACGGATACTCCCTCCCTCCTGCGTTTTGTGAGTTACGTGGTCACGTGCATTAGAAGACACTCTGGTGCCGCAAAATGATGATTCGATCTCACAATGCAATTTTCACCACAGGCAGCATTTTTAATGTAGAACTTTAGAGTTTTAGGTTAAATTGCTTCCAAACAAATATTTCATGATTTCCATTTTTTTTAAAAATTCCATAACTTCTCCAGACCTGGAAAATGCAAAATAAAATTCCATGACTTTCCAGGATTTCCATGACCTGTACGAACCCTGTTAAACAAAAATTACTAAAAGCCTTAAAATATCCATTTATTCTTGAAATTAACTGTTTTTATGCATTTGTATACACTGATGGCGGGAAAAAAAAGCGCTAAAATATGCAATTACATATGCGTTTGTGAATAATCCAGGCTCTAGTTGTAACAATAATTTTAAAATTAGGATATTCTCAGTATTTTCACTGAAAGGTAAATACTTAAAAATGCACTTTAAAATAAGAATTTTCAAATCCCATCTAAAGAAAATATGTACATGCATGTGTATACCAAAATATGTGCATGCATGTGTATACCATACTTGACAAGCTTACTAAGCATGTGGACGACTTTTGGATGGTGCACGGAGTGATTTGATAATAAAACCCATTGCAAGAAGCCCCTCCTTGAATACAAATTTCTTACTCGCTAAATTTACTATTAATTTGTATGCTCTTAAATAACTAATTATTAATTTTTATTCTCTTAATTAACAAATCTATTAATTTTCATTAATAGTTAGATGTTAGTTAACCAAACTTCCACGATTTGGGTGGGCGTTGGCTGACACATGGAAGGAGATTGCAGTATTACTTTGACACACCTTAAAACAGTTGCTGACCCCTGACATCAAATCCTACATGGCGAATCAGTACAAAAACGCAAGCGTTCATTACCGTTTAGATTCAAACACATTTTGTACATAACACACAATTACATCATCACTACGCTACTACAGGGCACATTGGAAATGGATCAATGTAAGTAAAAATAAATTACCTTGGCTGAAACTAGAGCAAATCATTTGAGCACCTGCTCGGTTCCTCTCGGTAAACTTAAGAGGCTTTGGGCTAAAAGGAGAGAGAGAGAAATAAAATCAAAGCACAACGGCAATCGTATACGACATCAAAAGTAGGTTTTTCCAAACTTTTAAAATACAAGAGAAAAAAAACAAAAAAGAAATCTTTACTTGAAATAATTCTCTCTTGTATCCCATTGCCAGAAGCAAACACACCCGTCGTTTCCGGTCGACACTAAGTAATTGTCTTTGCCCTTTGAATATGGACAAAACTGGAACGGACAAAAACATGTTTATAACATTATATGAAATAGTTTTTAATGAAAATGCATTTACACATTAAAAACAATTCGCTCATACAATTTATTAATGTATAAAATAATAGATATGGGCACAATGGTTTCTCTTAATGTGTTACTGTGCAAGGACAGCGAAGGTCATACTGCACCAAAACGTGTAGTTTTTCAAGGAATCTAAGCCCTGGAGTATGACGAGCAGAAAAATCAGAATACACCCCATGATATCATTGGAGTCACAGGATTCCAGCTCACATTGGAGAAAAAATTCCCAGACTTTTCTACTAAGCTTACAATGCAACCAAATATACATAATATTATAAATGCTTTATTAATGGTGCTGTGCTCAGACGACGACAGCTATAGTCATACTGCATAAAACAAAATCCTGTGAAAAAGCAACGAACGGTTAAATATTTTAAACAAAAATAAAGTTATACACCTGTACACTGAAATTCGCTGCCTCCATAATTTGAACATTTGGAAAATACCGATTTAAAAAAAAAAAAAAATATTGCACGAGTACATAGGAAACGTATTGATTATTAATAAAAAATTATACCAAATTTGTCAAAAAAGTTACGTGTTATGTATTTTAGGTATTTCTGTCATTTTATGCTCACCTGGATTGAGGTAACCATTGCTGTATGACCAGTAAGAATAGCAATAGGAGCAGTTGTACGAACACACCAAACACGAATTGTTTTATCGCAGCTCCCAGCAGCTAAAAGGGTATTTTCATAATTAACAGCCATATCTGTGATTTCGGCCGAGTGTCCTCGCAGTGATGCCATCAGACGACCATCGGTTGCACTCCAAATTTTAACGAGGTGGTCATCAGCACCCTAATGAAAGCATAAGTACAAAATTAATTTATAAGCAATTACTAAGTCGGCAAAGAATTTGCCCTTTAAATATACTTGCATTAAATCACACACTAATGCTCATACAATAATTGAAATTCTTCAAAACGATGAGAAAAAACGTTTTCCTCAAAACAGTGATTCCCAAACTTTCTAGAAATGCAATTCATTTTTAGAACGATGGTCATTTGAACTTACATTTACTGAATAAAGGAGGGTGAAAGCGATACTTTTTAATTCAATAACATTTTTACTACTATAAATAACAGCATATACATTTACATGTGTGATATAACCACAGCTACCAACTTTCTGAAGTGGCTTTCTATAATCATCACATGGAGAGAGGGGGTCAGTTGGACAAATTTCGAAAATAAGATTTATAATAAATAAGAATATATATAATTTATTATATTTTTATATATTATGTAGAAATTATCATAAATAGAATAATTTGGATTTCAATACATACAGCCATTCTTTGGAAAATTCTACTCTCTAAATCTCTGGGTAACTTTTAATCACTTAGATTTGCTTGTATCAATGAAATTAATTCACCGTGTAGCATATTTCAACTATACTACACAACTAGAAAAGCGATAAACAGTAGCACATCAACAAATACCAACAAAATACATGCGGTCGAGTAAAACTAATGAATGCAGAGTAATAATTACTTGCCTGTGAAGTTACAGATCATGAAAATTGCAAAACAGACAGTGAAAATAATATGGTTGAAAATCAGAACATTTTCCTAATATGGTATCTGCAATGACTAGTGACTGCTCAAATTTCGTAATAATTATGGGTAATCCGTAACGGTTGGTAATATGTATTACATACAGGCACAGAGCATGTACCCCAAAGGGGTACATGCTCTGTGCACCGCATACTCTCAAGAAATTTTGACTCAATGCTCTTTGATTGAGGCAGCAAACACTGCATACTCTCAAAATTTTTCTTCGGGACAGTCCTGATTACATATACGGTATATCATCAAATATTGTAAAGCCTCCTTTAGCAATCGACTCTGAAGAGCAGCCAGATATTAATGGAGCTGAATATGCTCCATAAAGTTAACATTAAAACAAACCTCTGAATAAAAGAAAATTTAATAGTCACTAAACCAAGATTTTCAAAATTACCTGCAACCCAAAGTGTTAACAATACAAAATAAAGCTTGCTTGACTTGCCTACAACTGTTGCTGTCAATGCTCTTATGTCACATTCCAGGTCATTTGTCAGATTTTTGGCTGACAAGTCATCTTTTCTGAAATCCACACTCTCTCTACTAGAATTATCCCCCCCACTTTAAATGAACTTAGCTTTGGGCTCTAGTATACCCTCTCTAAGGTTTTTTTGAAGTTTTATTACCCTTCCCTTTCATCCCTTCTTTCAAGGGACTCTATTCAAACATATGTTCACTTTATATCTTCATACACCCCTTTCTGTAAGTATGGTTGCCATTTGTAACTGATCATCTCAATTTTTCTTTTGCATAAATAACAACTGTCCACTAGAAACGGATTTTACAAGCTTTTACTCCTTATTACCAAAGAGATCCAAAACTTTAGCTTACAGGTGGGACAGGTTATAACCCAGCAGATTTGCCTCTGAAAAGAACAGGGCTGGGATAAGCCCTATCTCAGTGTGATTTTTCCCTCACCT
>QLNU02015359.1:30547173-30575304 GCA_006491805.2 Dysdera silvatica | reverse complement strand
TGGCTGCAAGCGTGCATATGTTTTGCTTGGAAAAATATGGCGACATGATAATGGACCACTATACTCTCTACTTATGAGAACTTTCGCTGTGGGAGAAAAAAAAAATCAAGAATTAGTTTTATTTTGTTTACTCATTTTTATTATGCATTCGACTATAGCCAATAGTGATACTTAGCATATAAAACTACAGAATAGTACATAAGGTACTTTGCAATTTATGTTGAAAAATAAATAAAAACTTAAATTTACAATTGGGGGCAGGAGCAAGTTAAAATTAATCAAAGGGGACTTTAAGGCATTACGTGTGAAAGGTCATATTTTGTAAACGATTGAAGATTATGAGACAGCTGCATTTTAAGTCACTCATGATCGAAAGCTTTTTGGTAGTACAATTGAAAGAACTGAGTGTTGCGGCTAATTGCAAGGTTCAAACTCATTGCAAAAGAAAACCCTGACTTTCTCAGCAAAATTTCTTGACTAGTTTCTTGGACTTTTCTCTATGGATTGAACTGAACTTCAGTTGCAGGGAAAATAGCTTCACATTCATGAGACAATTAGATATTCAATACAGAAGTTAAGTAAGTTTTCTTTGATTTTTCCATGTTTGACGAGAAAATCTTGTTTTACCCCAACTTTTAAAAACGTTTTCAAATTCCTTGACAAGTCTAGGATCTCCAGGTGTGCGCGGAAACCCTGCAAGTGGTTCTATTAAGACTGCACAACAGCTCACATGTCATGCAATATGATGGAATGTTTAAGGGCATTGTTTCCAAATCAGTGTATTTCTTAACTGGTAATTTAAATTGGCCTTCTGATTCCCTCACTTCAATACCCTCAAGCAAACACGTAAAATGGCACCCCTACCACAAAAAATTTTTTTTATTGATACTTGTCATTTTGAATTACTAATCATATGGACAATACGAGTATATACATTTTTAACTCGTATTTATCTTTTACTCGTATATACATTTTTACTCGTACATCTTTTACTTGTATATACATTTTTAATTCTATCATATGAACATTTGTCTAGAACCACAGTACACTCCTACATTACCTCATTGGATGCCCCTTTTAGCATTAGGCAACTGCCTCGTTTGCAAGACCTTCAGCATGGCCCTGCATTCAAACTACTCTTCCTGAAACTATTTCAAAGATAACCTTTTTCATAATAAACCCTGCACCCTTCTGAGACTAAAAGCCAATATTTCCCCAGGCAATAAACCACAGAACACTTGATGTTTCAAAGTAGTTCGTGGAACATGCTATAGAAAAAAACAGCTAGTTGTGAATGTGCAACAGAGACAGTTATTTACAAAATACGACCTTTTATACATGGGTCACAAAATCAAATTTTATATGCCACAACCAAAGTTTTCAACTGAACTTAGGTTGCAGGGGAAAATGACTTTGTAGGAGATTTAGCTATCTAGAATAGAAATCAAGAAGGCTTCCCCTACTGAGTTTTCCAGATGACTAAATTATCTCATTTTTCCCTGATCTTTAAGGACGATTTCAAATTCCCTGACAATTACAGGTTTTTCAGGTGCATGGGAACCCCGTATAAGGTATGATATAATATGTAGGGGTGATTGTAAGTCCAACCTAGATTACTTGAACTTAATTTTAATTATATATATATCTATACATATATATATACACACACACTGAAGTGCCAGAAAAACTGGTACAGGCGTGCGTATGCAAATAACGGAGCTTTGCAACCAATCAGCGTAACGCGATGCGGTCGGCAGCGCCTATATAAGACAAGAGATGTCTGGCAAAGCTGTTAGATCGGTTCTTGCCGCTACAATGGCAGGTTATCAAGATTTAAGTGATTTTGAACGTGGCGTTATAGTCGGCACAAGAGAGATGGGACATAGCATCTCCGAGATAGCGACAAAATTTGGATTTTCGCGTACGACCATTTCAGGGGTAAAACATCAAATCTCCGACAGCGGTGCGGCCGGAAAAAGACCTTGAAAGAACGGGACATTCGACGACTGACGAGAATCGTTAAACGAGATAGACGTGCAACACTTCTTCAAATTGCCGCGGATTTCAATGCTGGGGCATCAACAAGTGTCAGCGTGCGAACTGTTCAACGAACCATCATTGATATGGGCTTTCGGAGCCGAAGGCCCACTTGTGTACCATTGTTGACTGCACGGCACAAAGCTTTACGCCTCGTCTGGGTCCGCCAACACCGCCATTGGACTGTTGATGACTGGAAACACGTTGCCTGGTCTGACGAGTCTCGTTTCCAATTGCATCAGGCGGATGGACGTGTACGGGTATGGAGACAACCTCATGAATCCATGGACCCTACATGTCAACAGGGGACTGTTCAAGCTGGTGGAGCTTCTGTGATGGTATGGGGCGTGTGCAGTTGGCGTGATATGGGACCCCTGATACGTCTAGAGACAACTCTGACAGGTGACAGGTACGTAAGCATCATGTCCGATCACCTACACCCATTCATGTCCATTGTGCATTCCGACGGACTTGGACAATTTCAGCATGATAATGCGACACCCCACACATCGAGAGTTGCTACCGAGTGGCTCCAGGAACACTCTTCTGACTTTAGACACTTCCATTGGCCACCTAAATCGCCAGACATGAACATTATCGAGCATATCTGGGATGCCTTGCAACGTGCTGTTCAGAAGAGATCTCCAACACCTCGCACTCCTATGGATTTGTGGACTGCCCTGCAGGATTCCTGGTGTGAATTGTCTCCAGGATACCTTCAGACATTAGTCGAGTCCATGCCATGTCGTAGCACTTCTGAATGCAGGGGGGAGCTACACAATATTAGGTGTACCAGTTTTTCCGGTACTTCGGTGTATATATATATATATTGGCCAATAACCTAGTGTCCTACTCCGCCTTCAAGTGGTGCGGGCCATGCTTTCTATCGATGAAGCAAATTAATATTTGCTGCACGGATAGAAAGACGGAAAGGGAGGGCTAATTCACCAACCTTCTTGCCAGCGTGGTGAACTGATGGCTAATTCCTCCATTATGCTTATACACCAAAAACCATGGCCCCTAGTCTCCAGGTGCTGGAGTGGTGCTGATCAAGGCAGCGGTCGGCGTGGCATGAAAGCAGGAGATGCTAAGAATCAGTGGAATAGCCCAAGATGCCATTTGTTATTGACCTTGGCTATGTATAATGGACGATCATTTGCTTCTGAAGCAAAACTTCAGGAATTGGAAGAACTTGACAAGATCAAATGTGGCATTGTAGGACACAGTGAAGTCAGAAGGAAGGGTGAAGAGTTGATGGAACTTAAAAGCGGGCATTTGTTTTATTTTAGAGGAACGGAAACTGGAAGAACAAGTGGTGTTCGCTTCTTAATCAACATCAAGACGAAACAACTCATGAAAAGGCGAAGACTTATGAAGGTGGACAATCAAAATACCAGTTGCAAGATCGAGTATGTAGAACTTTGCAAAACTTTGCGCAAAAACATGAAAGAAGATATAAGAAAATTCAATTGTGAGTTAGTAAGGAAGGCCATTGAAAGCAACAAGAGCCTTAGGGTTGTTAAAGGGAGTTTGTCTATTGGGAAGAAACACATCATTGCATTAAAAGGAGAGGATGGCACTGTAACAAGAAATAGGGAAGAAATACTTAGAAGAGTTGAAGAATTCTACAGAAAGCTGTATGAGGGAAACAGTGGATTAAACGAAGACTCTGAGATAGTCGAAGGAACAGCTCCTAAAATCTTAAAAGAAGAAGTAGCATTTGCAATAAAAAGTATGAAGAAAGGAAGATCCCCTGGCGATGATGGCATTACATTAGATATCTTAAAAGAAGCTGGAGAACATGTAGAAGACATACTCGCAAAATTCTTTACCAAATGCCTTAACAGTGGTAACATACCAAACCAATGGGATTCTGCAACAGTAATTCTTTTGCATAAAAAAGGTGATAAAGAGGGTTTGATAAATTGCCGACCAATTAACTTATCACCTGCTATTTATAAAATTTTCACAAAAGTGCTAACACATCGCCTGCAGAAAAAATTGGATGCAGCTCAACCAAGAAAACAAGCTTGATTTCGAAGTGGATTCAGTTCAGTAGACCATATTCAAGTGTTAAGAGAACTAATTGAAAGAACGCACGAATATGAGCTATAATTGTGCATGGCATTTATTATTGACTATGAGAAGGCCTTTGACTCTATTAAAACATCAGCAGTCATCAACTCTTCAAAATGAACAGACGTCGAGGATGTGTACATTGATGACATGATGAAATGTGTGTATAAAAATGCAAGTGCAAAATTTCGGTTACGGAAGCATGGAGAGGTGCATGCTTGGAATAACTAGGAGAGATCGAAAAAGAAACATTTAATGAGAGAGCAAACTAGAGTAGAGGACATCATTGTTAAAGTAAAAGAGCTGAAATGGCGATGGGCTGGGCATATTGAAAGAAAAACTGATCAATGACGGACAACAGAAATTCTGAACTGGATTCCAAGCGACCACTGAAGACCTAGAAAACGTCCTCAAACTAGATGGGTGGATGAATTAAGAAAACAGGATGGGGCGACGTGAAAGCGAATTGCTCGGGATAGACGTGCGTTGAAAGCATTTGGAGAGACCTTCATCCAGCAGTGGATAGATAATGGTTGAATATGATGATGATATATACATTAAAAGATATATTATGAATATTTTTGGTAAAGATACGGATTTCGAAAGGACTATAAAAAATTATAGGAAACAGCTCATTATTTATAAAGATAATGAGGTTCTACGATGCCAGGATTTTTGGACAGTTTTCCCAGGATTCCGAATCTGTTTCATCCAAGAACTCAAACCCTAGACCACAGATCCATAGAAGAAAAAATTTCAAGCACTGGGTAACTACTAGAGTCAAACCCAAATTATTCACATGGTATCCAAGCACATTACCACTGAGCCACAGCAGAGTTCAACACAAATTTGTACATGATATGTAAAAGGTTATCTATTAATCCTATTATAGTCTTAAATACAAATCATGAACAACAGGCTTCAATTACAACAATCTTTTTTATGCAACCCACCAGCAATGCACAGTTTTTAAAATTATTGGGGGATGCGAGTACATATTATATACATTACAATATATATGAAAATTTTTATTTAAAATTTGTTTATTTTAAATTATTGGGAGGGGGAGTGGAACTCAGACCCATAAATCACACTCACAAAATGAACTTCTAGTAAACCCAAAATCAGATAATTAGGACTATAGTAATTGAAAAATATTTTTTATCTCGGTATTTAAAAAAAAAAAAAAAATGTAAGTATGTAAGATTTATAAATACTATGTGCTTACATGTTTCAAAATGAACATTAATACCCATTTGTTGCACACTTTAATATGTGAACTTGCACTTACCAATATTTGGTGGATATGATGCCTGAATTGGAAGGGAGGAAAGAAATGGCGCTCCATTTTTACGAGCAATGAGGTAATGATGGCTGACTTTGGCTTTATTCTTATCTGAAAAACAAAATTTCTGTTTACTAATATGAACATGCATCATTTTGTATTTCAAACACAGTAAAGGAAGCGAACAATTTTTTGATCAGGAAACTTATCAATCACATGCGACACAAGAATTTTTCTTTGATCTTTACGTAAGTTCTACTAATCAAACGAACGAGCCATTTAACCTTATAATTATGACTGCCTTTTACATTCTAAATGACTGCCCAATAACTCATTGCAGGTGTGATTACTAATTCCAAGAGACTTCTGAACATTCATAAATTTTCGCAAATATTTAAATTTACCATCGCTGGAACTTAAACTAGTTTTGTTTGTAAGTTTTATGGAGCAAAGACAGCAAGGGTCATGCCACACTGGGACCTATAGTTTTGCAAGGAATTCACTCCTCTTAAGGCCTAGAGAACCAATGCTTAGACTACAGTCAATAATTATTTAGCATTTTTGGCACCGTTGGGAGTCAAACTTGGGATAACGACACACCAGCTGAACGTGTGACTGCTCTACCATACCAGGAAAGTTTAACCAAGCGGAAGAATACACAAGGAGCTACAGAAAAATGAGTCAATGTCAAGATGTCATAGGAGTTCAAAACAACAGACGAGAAGCTGCTAAATTAAAAATGTGCACTTGATCAATAGGAAAGACGAATATACAATGAGAATGTAGTACATTAAAAATTCACTGAACCAAAGATAACTCAAAATTCTTGCAAGTACATATTCAAAACACTTTTCTGTTTGTTGTTTTACGGCTCAAGGACTACAATGGTCATGCTGCGCCGGGACCTACTGTTTTCCGAGGAATCTGAACCTCTTAAGGCCTAGGGAACCAAACCCCGGACTACAGTGAGCAGTGCGATCTTTATGAGATCTCTGAGTAAGCGTTCTTTGCACTGTTGGGAGTCGAACCCGGATAAAAGGCGCACTAGGCGAACGCGTTACCACACTGCGCCACCACAGGGCCAATGCTTTTCTGTCCTAGCAACAGAAAATCAACTATGGAAAGGAAATTCAATTTTTTTCAGCATTTAAAATAGGTAAGTCAAAGTCAAAGATAATTTACAAACAATGAAAAAAAATATACGTAGTTTTTACTAAGTTCATCTGCATTATTATTAAACCATGCTACAATCTAATGAGAAAATTTAAAACATCCAAATTTCTTTTCCAGCCATTTAATAAGAATAACAGATTACATTTTAAAAATAGCATTCATTAAAAAAAAAAGTTAGGAGTTAGATATCATTGTTTTCATTTCATGACGCAAGTACAACTTAAACCATGCTGCATCAGGTCCCACAAGTGCTTTTTCTGGTCCTACAGTTTTTCAAGGAATTGGAAACTCTGTTCTAAGGAAGTAAACTCTAGCGAGTAGGAAAAAATGTCACACGTTTTACAGTACCGTTGTAAATGAACCTGAATTAACAGTATAATGAACATGTTAACCATATGTAAGGGTACATAAGTACAAAACCAAAGCAAAGTGAAACGAAAATGTAGTCATCTCAGCCAACAGTAAATGAGCTAAACTTGACCAATACATAAATTACAAATTTTAAAAACATCTAATTTTAAGACATCTCCATATGCAAATACAGTAACACCTTATTTAATTAATTAAAATTATGGGTAAATTAATGGTAAAATTGTGAGTAAATTAAGGGTAAATTGTGAGTAAATTAATGGTAAAATTGTGGGTAAATTAATGATAAAATTGTGGGTAAATTATGATAAAATTGTAGGTAAATTAATGATAAAATTGTGGGTAAATTAACAGTAAATTAATGGTAAAATTGTAAATCAATGCATGAGAAACTCGTGGAAAACTTCTTTACCATCTTTTGTCCGCAGCAAAGATTGTCTTCCAACACCAAATAATGATTGTAGACCAGGCACTGTAGGAGGTATTTCTTTGTCCAAAATGGGACCAATCCTTTGACATATCTTTAAAAGATGATCATCTGACACTTGTCTGAGAATATGCTCCTGAAGAATAAATTAGATACCATTAAGAAGCAAAAAATTTTACACTTATGCAATATAAAGAAAAAAAACATAAATTATAATACATGCACCTTGTCTATATTTATATCCTACACATTAAAAAGATTACGTAAAAAATATGAAATAAACCTTCCTGAATTCAAAAAAAATCAATTCCTAGAGAAAGCACATTCAGAGACAAGTTTTTTTTTTTTTCCTGTTCTTCAGAGTAAGTTTTGTCCAGAAATGGAACTACTACCACAAGACTTTAAAATAAAACTGAAAATTTTTCATCTTTTCCTTATTATTGATAGATTTTGTGAACTTATCGTTTTTGATATAGTGAAGCCACCATTCTTGCTATTGTAATTCCATCATTCTTTATATTGTGATTCCATCGTTCTTTATATTGTGATTCCATCAATCCTGGTTGATTGATCTTAGGAAGGACAGGTAGGCATCAACTTACCTTTGTGCCAAAAAGGGTAAGGTTCATTTCGGGTTCGATTACTGACTGAACTTGCAAAGCTAGGGTTCCCAAATTGTGAGGTAGTCTTTTTTTTCTTTTTTTTTTCTAAATTGACTTTTGGTTATTCACTTTTGATCACAGTATCTAGAAAATATGTAAGTAAAAGCTTATTTTTTGGGGACATTTTGAGAAGTTCACCCCAAAGTTGAGTTTAAATCTATCACCTTGCTTAAAGCCCCGCCCTCCCCCATATGATACTGTGTGTCTATAGCCCCCATTTGTCTTAATCGGACCCTGGGTTCATTATTGATATGCATATATATATATATAGTGCTTACATCAAGCTCATGCATAGGATAAGAAAGGAGGGGTTTTGAGGAAAACAAATTCTTCTCTCATAAAGAATTTTATTTCACGGCTAATACTATTGTCAAATTGGGGAAATTTAATCTTCTAACACCTCTTCTTGTGCCTTAGGCTATATCGTTCTTGATAAAGATAACCTACGACTCTTGTAATATTGTGATCCTATCATTTTCGATACTGCGAAAGAATCTTTAAAGAATAATACACTTGTATTTTATACATTCTAAAATTGGTATTAAATATTTTAACACCCAATGAAAAAATATTAATAACAATCTAATTTTTTGGTAGAGCAAATAAACACACCAATTCCATTTTAAAACCCAAATATATTGAACAATTTTACAATTTTCCAAATCTGCGTAATCTCATATTGTAAAATGAAATTATAATACTGATGATGAAACTGAAATTACTTTGTTAGTTAAAAAAATTGATTAATTTTACAAAGGGAGAACCCAATTTTTAATAAGTATGTGGAAACATTTTCTTGTCTCCTTTTTACATCAAAATCTATAATTTACTTATTTTAAAAACAAAAATATATTTTTTAAATTTATAATATTCCTCTCACTGCATGTGTGTGTGTAAATAAAACATTTTTTTTATACAATTAACACAAAATTGAGGAATATAAATATGTACATTTTTCATTTATTAAAATGCTAAAACCTATCAATAGCTCACAGGCTGAAGTTCCAGTAAAACCTGTAGGCTGGAATCAAAGGAGATAGGAAACTTGCATTTAAGAACACATACATACATTGAGATGAAGATGGCAGAAATTTCAACTCCATGAAAGTTTAAAGGCTAAACTTTACAAAAAGCTCATAGGTTGAAATTCAAGAAAACCTGCAAGTTGGAATTCAAGAGAAATCCACAGGTTGAAATTCAAGGAGAATCTACAAGTTGAGATTCCAGGGTGGGGGGGCTTCTATACATAAAGCACACCTGTAACTAAATACTTGTTATGGGGGGTTTAAAATTCGTTAATGTTTTGATGTATTTTATTAATATATTTAATAATACTAAATAAGTAAACTAATCAGACCTGTAGCCATGATGAAGGGGCAACTGAGGCCAAGCAAAGGGCATATGGGGCATAGGGCACCCAGGGTTTTTTCTATATATATAAGTAGCTCGATGGGCCATGCCTCTCTGGCCCCTACTTGACTACAGACCTGAGACTAATGTACTTAACATCAATGAATAAATTTCTTAACCTAAATTTTGCATTGAAAATTTAGAGAGGTATACTAATATTTAGAATTTCCCTTATCTTTATTATAGAATACATGAAGACTCAAATCTTTGTAAAATGCATGATGTACACAAGATCTACAGTCGAAATCTCTTTTGAATATATTTTTAACGTCAAAGAACAATTTCCATTGTCATGTACAATTGCAAAACATTTTGTGCAAAACAAATTTAAAATAAAATTCTAAGATAATTTATTTTGAAAAACTATTTTCCAGAGGTGGGGAGGGGCTCAGCCCCCTCTAGCCCCAGACTAGCTACGGCTCTGATATAAAGACTTATTTTACAGAAGAAATCCTACGTCATTTTATATGATTATTATATTTTCAATTACCATAAATCCCTCCACTTTTAAAAAATTCAACATTTTACACATTATTAAGTATTATAGATTCTTAGATTTTAATCTCATTTAGAACAAACTAGCCACATTAGATTTGAAGAACAGAGAGGGGCATGGGAGAATTTTAAATTAAAATATTAAGCTTTGATTAGACTTTGTTTTATTATTATTAAATACTGGCAATTGTATGAATCAACATACTAAAATTTGTCATATTTATAAATGAATGAAAAAAAAAATTAATTAAATACTATATCCAAGCCCCACCCATCTCTTATAAGCAATCATCTCCCAAGAGCCACTGTATATTCCTTCACCCCCCAAAAAAATTATAACAAATACTTTATAACATTCATAAGTGTAATTAGTAAATAAAACAAATATTTTATGTTGTGATTTATTTAAAAAAAAATCATAAGAAAATTTATTAGTGAATGGCATTTAAAAAATAAAAAAAAGGCAAATGAAGATAATAGTGAAAGATGGGTTTATCATTAAAATATATATCTATATATATTTCACAAATTAAATTAAATAATTACAAGTATTGGATTTTTCAAGGGTTATATTATGATTTAATTTAAATAAAAATTAATTATAGCAAAAAGGATTTAATTTTCATTTTGAAATTTAATAATTGAAGTTGGTTAATAAAATCAATATTTTTAATAATTAAAATTACTTAAAAAAATAGATTTTGTTCGAAATTAACTCATGACCCATTATCAAATGGGGTCATATACAACAAAGGCAAATCTGAAAATAACGTAAATTTAAAACGTTCTACATTCAAATAACTTATAGTTAAGTAATATTATGATTAATGATAAAAAATTTTAAATAAACTTCTTATTAATTAATAACATTTTCTGTTTAATAATTTAAATATCTAAATTAAAATGAGAGATCATCGATCCCAAACAAAATGGAGAATGAAAAAAAAAAATCAATTCAAATCTCATTTATTTTTTTTCAAGCAATGATACTTAAAAGAAAACAAAATGGCGCGAATGAAATTTGTGTTTTGTAATTTTCCAGGAGTTCATTTTTTCCTGTTTTCCGGGTTTCGTTATTTCTGGGAAAAATCGAATAAAGCGGCGCCAAAGGGATCGATCAACGATCACGAAAATCCGGTTTTACAACACACGGCTCTCCGGGCTTCGGCGCCAAGCAACCGTAAGTCTCCATCGATGGCAACCCTGTTTCGCTACGGCATCGGAACAGACATCTTGGAGTTCGCATTGCAAAAAGATTGATGTGAAACATATCTCTTAAAATCCATCTTTCTTACATATTTTTTCAATTTTTTCGACAAAACTCGAAAAACGGCGTCGAAATAGAGGTCGAAAACCATTACAGCATAGAATAACGGGGAATTATTACGCAAAATGGCGTTTTCGAAAATTTTTAATTTTAATGTTTATTTTCTAATTAAAAGTCGACAATTAATGCGTAAAATCAATAAATCAAAAGTTATGGCTAGGAACATTATTTTGGGATTTTCGGATTATCTCTGAAATCTGATGTTTAAAAGTCGTTGCATCTCCATCTATGCAAGGTTTCCGAAAAGTTCTCCCAAATATGCTAATTTGGATAATCATTTATTAAAATTCATCTAATAACCGATTTCCCTTAATAGCTAAACATCCTTTCAGTTGAAATGCCTGCGGAGGGAGGGAAGACTATTGTCGGCGAAATCCCACAGAGAAGCTAGCCAACGTAAGGTTGCACTGAAGCTTGCGAAATAACACCGTCCTATTGGCGGAGAGCTATTACGTCAGGAAAGAGCAAATTATTTTCGCCCCCCCCCCCACATTCACACCCTCCCCTGAACATTGAAACCATCAAAGATTCTAAAATCTATGAAATGGTGTAACAAACTGAATCGAAAATTGCTACTACATATAGTGAAATACCCGTTCCAACAATAGCGACACACTGAACAACATCGACTCCCGTAATACGAAATCGCGCAACATTAATAAACTACTTCACACAAAATATCGTTATATTAAAATATAATTAACTCACCATTTCTCCAAAACTCCGTATATGTTTTTCGCCATGCCAGTCATAACGCTTGGGTAAAAGCTGAAAAATAATTTTAAAAAAAAATAAAATTTAATAAAAAAAATTATTATATTGTACTATGGTTTGACGGTTTCTTCTGTTTTGTTTCCGAAACCCAACCACGTGTAGTACACGAGGTTTTGTAGCAGACAGCTATCAACTAAACTTACCTGATGTTCTTCAATTTCTTTCTTCAAAACCTGAAAGAAATCAGGGCGTAAGATTTCGATCAGCAGAATTTAATTATCTACGATTTATTAATTGAAATCCCGCTTACCTCTGAAGCCCCCTTGCACACCCCCGTGTTTAGAAATTTCACGATCAAAAGGTACAATTCTGCAAACAAACACGATTATCGTAGCAAACAGTAAGCCTACCAGGAAAGCACTTGGCATGTAATTTAGAACAATTTATTTTCAGCTTACCTGATTCCATGTTGGACAGTTGATTGTTTGTATTTGAAGCCTTGGACGTTGGTTTTACACTTGATGATTCCATTGGGTCACTCATCTCCGGATATCTGCTTCATTAATCAAAATAACGTAAAACCTTCCCTCGGACTCCGTTCACAGCATAATCAGCGACATTGCCTTTTTGGCCATTGTGTAACGGACGAATACGTGTCAAGATATAGTGCACTACTTCCGCGCTTTGAATCCCCTCTTAAAATTGGTTTAAACGCTTGATTTTTATGAATTAGGAAAAAAATACTTTTTGTTTTCAGAATTCGTTTTAATAAGTGACCGATTTTTAGTGAAAAATGAAAAAATTTGGCGGATGGATCTGTGGTTCAAATCTCTCATACGGCGCATGCGCTGTTTGCAGCTGTGCCGGTCCAGTTCTGTGTTTTTTGTACTGGGGCGACTGTGCTGGAAAGTGGTTTGTGTACTTTTGATTTTTTTTTTTTTTTAATAAATCGTTCCTTCTCGGGTACACCAGTATTTATCATGGCAGTAATTAATTTCATTTATTATAAGTACCAAAAGGATTGGTGCACTGCACAACTAGATTTGCGGATGCAACTTTCAATATTAATAACAATGTATCATGTACTTTGTATTAAGTACATAGAGAGTTATACGGGCCTAGTCCCCGACCCCCAATAGAATTTCAATTTTACATATATTGTAATATATATATATATAATATGTGCTTGCGGCCCCTAATTTTGAAAACTATTTTCATAATTATATATTACCCAAATACAGTATAAATCTGACCCATATTTCCATTAGGAAACTGCACAAGTGCTTAGTGATCATGGGATTTTTTTTTTTTAAATCATGTAATTAAAATCCAAATTTATGCTCTGGCCTTTATAAAATCAAGGCTTTCAATTAAATTTTTTAAATTTATTTTTGAAATACGTTTAAATTAATTTTTTTTGTCTAAATCAATGGTTTAAATCTGGTTTAATGAAAAACAATGATTTAAATTGATTTTTAAATGCTTAGAAAAACTAATTTAAAATAAAAATGACTTTCTTTTTATCACTTTGTAACACACAGTTCCAAATGTTATAGATGCAAAAATAAATTCAAAGGTTATGAACATGGGTATAAAGAGTAACGTTGAAAATCTCTTTCAGTTGAAACCAATTTCTGTTGCTTTTAATAAAGTTAAAAAAAAGTAGTTTCAGTATTTCTAAAGTAGCAGAAGTTTGGAAAGATCTAGAGAACAGTATAAAAGACCTTGCTTTTGACACTTCTTTGTACATTAAGACATTTAAAATATGCTATGAGCAAGCTTCGTCTCGAGCTCACTATTTGGAATATTTATTATCACCAAATTTTAAAGCAGAATTCGTATCAAGAAATGAGAAGGAGCAAGCAATAGATTTTGTGAAAAAGAAATTCAAGGGTATCTGATTATTCTGTCATTTGTTGTCCGTCACCACCTTTCAGTGATTCTTTATTTGAAGAAGAGACAGTTAAATAAAATTCCACATTTCCGTGGTGGAAATCGCTGGCCCTCATAAAGAAATGTGTTGGCCAAAAAGGAACTTGATGCTATTTTGGAACTATGATTAGCTAAGGGAACCCCTGCTGGGGTCGAAACCCTGTGATAACGCATTCGCCTATTGTGCTGTTAACTCGGGTTCGACTACCAACGGTGCAAAGAACGCTTACTCAGATATCTCATAACGGTCGCACTGCTCACCGTAGTCCGGGGTTTGGTTCCCTAGGCCTTAAGAGGTTCGGATTCCTCGGAAAACAGTAGGTCCCGGCGCAGCATGACCATTGTAGTCCTTCAGCCGTAAAACCACAAACAAACAAAGCTGGAGTTGAAAGGATGTTTTCCATATTTGGACTTGCGCATATCAAGTTACGAAATCAGGATTTAAGAAGGTACCAAAGTTGGCACTTTTATTTAAATCCTTAAATGTTGGTTTTTAATAATATCATAATTGGAAAGTCCATTGTAGTCTGAACGAACAAAAAATCGGGATACTGAATGTTTGTTTTTTATGCTATTAAATATTTTAATTACTCATTAACGTTTAATTGCACTTTTTCATGTTTTAAATAGTAAGAACATAAACTTGAATGCTGTTTAATTTTGGATCACTTGAATTCCTGACGAGGGATGGCCAAAGCACGTTCGAAATGTACGTTGATTAATGTGTTTAAAATTTTCTCCTATGCATAAAACTAAATGTTAGAATTTTACATAAATAAGTGAAAATTTTGATTTGTTTCTGAGGTATGTAGTCTTAACAAAAAACAAAAAAACTTAAAATAAAAAATCAGTTTTAATAAAAAAAATTTAAATCATGATATTTTTTACATCACAATATGATGTGTTATTTGGATAGGATTGGTGACTTAACCAGAAATTGGCAAAAATATTTACTAACACAATTCTCGCTGTCAACAAATGACTTATTGAATTGAATCAATTAGTTCAATGAATGGTTTTATCTGTCTGTATGCTCCATGTATCCTTTGAGTCATAAAGTGTTTTCCACACAAAACCAAGTTTACCAGCAATCTAATCAAAACTGGCGAACTTCAAGTTCATAACCACTGAGAGCATATCATTGAAAAAACTCTAACGATTCTTTATACTTTACATAGACTGATAATAACAACCCTAGTCTGTAAGCAAGGTTAAGTTCAATCCCTGGTGAGTTTGATCATGGATAAACATAATGTAATTCAGATGTCGTGTTAAACTGTAGGTTCCATCCCTATGGTTCCGTTCTACAATGGGGGGGGGGAGGACATAAATATAGGTTCCCAGTGGTTGTGGCTAGTGGTAAGATGCCTCGGAAAAAATATAAAATTTGGGAGAGACTTCACCCCCGCCCCAAAGGTTTTTTCCCCATAGGAAAAAATAGAAATTTATAAAAAATAATAAAGTATTTTAAATTTTATGAGAATTTTATTTTATGTAATGTTCTTCATTTTTCTGCCATACCTATCTATTCCTTTATGTAATCATATTTGGATAATTTTTCAGCAAATTTGTAACATATAGTAGAAAAAAAGGCATGAATATTTTTTCAGGGGAGAAATGTTTCAAAGATGAATTAAAAATGAAAATAAGAAAAAAATAATATACAAAATTGTACACATAATAGAAATCAATAAAAATTTTAGACATAAGCTTCATATAACTGGCTGTCATTTGAAAAATTGACTCTTTTTTTTCCCCATATATGCAGTTTTGCTGTAATTTTCAATATAGATAGTAGAATGTATGTCTTTTACTAAAAGTAAATTACAGCTAACAGTACTTACTTATTCATAGATTTTAATATAACCGTGACCTTGAATATATTAAACTTGGCAAATGGTAAACTTTTGATTTTTAATGTGGAAAATTATATGAAATTGAATTTTACACTGAAAATTGATCACTCTGCTATAGTTTTTAGCAACATGTAAACAGACACTATGTTTCTTCATTTCGTAAATTTCCTATTTTTGGACTGACATTTCAATAATATATATACAGTCACCATTGCAGCACCTGAAAAATTTTACCTGATGCCTGAATTTTTAAATTCAGTTCTAAAAATATTTTTTTAATATTTCAAGTTCCCTTACAGAAATTTCAGCACTATCGTCAAAACGCCAGAATCACAAATGAAATCGTAGATTGCTTCTTAACATTTAGAATTGTTGTCATAAAACTTGCAATTTTTCTCTTTTTTCAAGTAAACATATACGAAAATAATGGTTCACTATTGCAGTTTCTTTAGCTTATGTACGATGCTGATAATTGATGCAAAACATCCAAATTAACGGTAGCTTATCCAAGTAGATTTGTGCACAGATATCAATTTATTAGGCAAAATTAAAAACAAATGGCACTTTAAATGGGCCTCCAAATTTGGACTTTGATCCAACTAAATCCATTGATAGTTGGTATTTTGGTGGAAAATCAAATAGACATATATAATGTAATTTTGTACGTCTGTGTAACAGTTGACTGATAGCTATTTGGTTTAGTGCATTTTAAAAAATTAATTACTTTTAATCCCATCTTGTATAACATTATATACATATCATCATCCATTATCTATCCACTGCTGGATGAAGGTCTCTCCAAATGCTTTCCACACAAGTCTATCCTGGGCCATTCGTTTCCACGTCACCCCAACCTCTTTTCTTATTTCATCCACCCATCTAGTTTGAGGACGTTTTCTAGGTCTTCGGTGGTCTCTTGGAATCCAGTTCAGAATTTCTGTTGTCCATCGTTGATCAGTTCTTCTTGCAATATGCCCAGCCCATCGCCATTTCAGTCCTTTTACTTTAACAATGATGTCCTCTACTCTAGTTTGCTCTCTCACCCAAGTGTTTCTTTTTCGATCTCTCCTAGTTATTCCAAGCATGCACCTCTCCATGCTCCTTTGGGTTGTCTGTAACTTTCGTATTGCTGCAATTGTTAGACTCCATGTCTCTGATCCATAAGAGAGGACTGGCAATACACACTGGTTGAAGACCTTTCTTTTTAGACACAAAGGTAATTTTCTCTTCAGGATAAAACTGTTTCTTCCAAATGCAATCCATCCAAGTTTAACAAGTCTGTTGAGTTCTTCTCAAGCAACAGAACAAGCTGGATTTCGAAGTGGATTCAGTACAGTGAACCATATTCAAGTAGTGAAGAGAATTAATTGAAAGAACACATGAATATGAACTTCCATTGTGTGTTGCGTTTATTGATTATGAGAAGGCCTTTGACTCTATTAAAATATCAGCAGTCGTCAACCCTTTAAGATCAACAGACGTTGAGGATGTGTACATTGACATATTGAAACGTGTGTATAAAAATGCAAGTGCAAAATTTCGGTTACATAAAGATACCAAAACTATCAAACTTGGCAAAGGTGTGAGGCAGGGAGATACCATTTCTCCAAAACTTTTTACTTCAGCTTTACAGATGATTTTTCATCAAATAAATTGGAATAACAAGGGAATAAAAATAAATGGTGAATACTTAAATCATTTGCGGTTTGCTGATGACATTGTTATTTTTTCAACGAACCCATCAGAACTCCAAGACATGGTACAGGAGCTCTCAACTAGAAGTAAAGAAGTTGGACTCAAGATGAACCTACAAAAAACTAAGATCATGTTCAATAATTTCGTAGAGGAAACAAAAGTACAAGTTGACAACATTGAGCTAGAAATTGCTGATTCATATATTTACCTTGGCCAGCTGATTTCAATGGATGGCAACATTATGAAAGAACTCAACAGACGTATTAAACTTGGCTGGAGTGCATTTGGAAGAAACAGTTTTATCCTGAAGGGGAAATTGCCTTTGTGTCTAAAAAGAAAGGTCTTCAACCAGTGTGTATTGCCAGTCCTCTCTTATGGATCAGAGACATGGAGTCTAACAGTTGGAGCAATACGAAAGTTACAGACAACGCAAAGGAGCATGGAGAGGTGCATGCTTGGAATAACTAGGAGAGATCGAAAAAGAAACACTTGGGTGAGAGAGCAAACTAGAGTAGAGGACATCATTGTTAAAGTAAAAGGGCTGAAATGGCGATGGGCTGGGCATATTGCAAGAAGAACTGATCAACGATGGACAACAGAAATTCTGAACTGGATTCCAAGAGACCACCGAAGACCTAGAAAACGTCCTCAAACTAGATGGGTGGATGAAATAAGAAAACAGGTTGAGGTGATATGGAAGGGAATTGCTGTGGATAGACTTGTGTCGAAAGCATTTGGAAAGACCTTCATCCAGCAGTGGATAGACAATGGTTGAATATGATGATATGTGTGTGTGTTCAAACAGGTTCAGGGCATAGGACAGGGAGCAAATTTCTCCAGCCTAGCAACAAATATTTACCTACGTTATTATGAAATTAATAACCCACTCATGGTCCACATGTATACATAAGTATGTAAATGATATTATATGGTTTGGTTTTACTACTGATTCTACACCAAAATTGGATTTTTATCCAAATAATCTTATTTTAAAACACACTTCCATAAATGAAAAAGAAGTGCACATTTTTTAGATTTATCAATAAAGTTGGAAAATGAGGGTTTGTCCCTGAACATTTATGATAAAAAAAATAAAAGGAAATTTTATTTGGTTTTGTTAGATATGCCATGTTTGATTCATGCTTAAAAACACACATATTTTGAAATGTGATTCATGTGGAACTTTGAAGAAAAAAATTTAGGTGCTTTACAGTAATGGGAATTTCAAAAAATATCATAGCTCTTAGGGAGAGCTTAGAGATAAGCTTTTTTCCTGTGGCTTTTGTAAAGAAAAGTTTTAATGTTTTTACTGCAAAAAAGTAGATAGAGAACTACTATAAGAAATGCAATGTAGCAACTGAAAATAAGTAAAGAAAAATGGTTTAAAGTTTTAGTTTAAATTAGCGTTGATAGATGGCGATATGAGTATAGGGAATCAACTTTCTTCCATGAAAAATAAAATACAGTGTCATGTTTAATTTTGAAGTTGCATCTCTGTGTGGTAAGATTTCGAAGTTGCATCTCTGTGTGGTAAAACTGCAAAAAAAAAGTGCTTTTGGGGTGTGGATTACAATATTCAAGATATGAAGTCTTTGAATTTAATTGACTGTGTTTTCATGTGCATGAACACTAGTTTTAATTTATTAAAAAAAAAAATTTAAATTTAAAAACATAACACAAATTTTATGAAAAAGCTCGTTGTGTAATCCCTGAAATGAATAAATATGGGTTTTTGCTAGAACATATTGGACAGGCATTTCTATAGACACAGTGAATAGGCACAGTGCAGTTTAAATAATTTTCTATTTTTCACTTCAAATCTTGGAAACTGAATGAGTAATGGATGGCATTCAAAATATAAGTTCCTCTAATTATTACGCAAAGGTCCATATGCATCATTGATTGGAGGGGAGTGTCCTTCCTGTAAAGAGATCTTAACCCTCTGAAAAACTATTTCACAATGATAGTCAGTGACTTTAATGATGTATATCCAAAAGCTTTTAGAACATTGTGGCTAAACCACAATTTTCAACATAAAATTATATATACAGGTCTTTATAATTAAAGTTCCACTTTGAAATGGCCATAAAATGAAAACTACTGGACCAAATGTTATCAAACTTGGTAATAGCTTACAGGAGGTCATGGGATTTTATTTTCCACAAGAAAAATAGTTAAATAAAAGTTAAAAAATCACCACCAGCGGAAATGGCACTGTATGTAATATTGTTAAACGAAATAAGACATGAAGACATCGTTTTAAAACGTTTTTAATCGTTTCTAAAACGTGTTACAAAGCATGTTGAATGTGGCGTCCACCATTTTCTGAAAGCAAGTTAAATCGCATTACTGCGTTCTCAACAGCAGCTCTTAGCATATCAGGAGGAATGTTGCGGACATGTCGGTGTATCGCATCTTTCAATTCCGCCAAATTGTTTATGTTATCACCATAAACAATTTGCATAACCCCACAAAGTTTCGTTTTAGAAACGATTAAAAACGTTTTAAACCAATGTCTTCATTTTTTTTATTTCGTTTAACAATATTGTATACAGCGCCATTTTCGCTGGTGGTGATTTTTGAACATTTTTTTTTTGAGGAAAATAAAATCCCATGACCACTTGTAAGTTATTACCAAGTTTGGTAACATTTGGTCCAGTAGTTTTCATTTTATGGCCATTTCAAAGTGGAACTTTAATTATAAACACCCTGTATATTGTGAATATTTGGAATATTATACATGGCAGATTATTGAAATTTTAAATTTAAACATTTTTATTGTTGACACATTTCAACGATTTTATGTATGTAATAAATAATTTTATGTTTTGATAATATTTAAATTCCATGCAATTACTAGTGCATACGTAGTTTTTGTATTGAAAGTATGTCTTACTTATTTAAATACATCCATATTTTTAAATTTTATATATATATATATATGAGGGTTGGAACTTTAATAGTGGCAACTATTTATTTACAATTGATACAAAATGGATACATGTTACCAAGTTTTACTGTCCCTAAATGTAGTCACCTGCATAGTGCACAACCCGTTGCTATCGATCTGGAATTTGTACGATATCTTTACCAACGCCTGTTGTGTTGATAGTTCGAATGGACCGGTCTACTGCCTGAAGAATCTCTGGAACAGTTCTGAAGCGAATGCCATGAAGGTTCCTTCATCTAAGGAATCAAGTCATACTCCCCGGACTTGAGTCCTTGTGACTATGTTCTATTGTCAATAAAGTGTAAATAAGATTTCAACTTTTGGAAGTGGTTTTGTGACATGGCACTTTTCACCAGGGTAATGACAAGGTCTTCAGCATCTGACCAGTAGTCACATTCACAGGTATTTGAATGATAACCAGTTAGAAGCAAAATTCCTACAAAAACACGCATTTCATTAGCAGTAGTCAAGAAATCGTGTTCGTTTTTTACATCTGTTGTATATCGCACAGTTTCTTTGGTACTTATGTATTATCCCATCGACCATTTATGGGTTTTGGTTTTTTTTATCGTAACTTTATAATGTTTTTGTTGTCTAAAAAATCGTAAGTTTACGATCCTTAATTATTTGCAAGATGCCATTTTGTTTGCTTGTTGACATTTTGCAGAATCATTAGTTAATGTTAGTGTAGGATGTTTTCTGAGTTATCGTTAAAAAATTTATTTATGATATTTTTTATTATATATCTTCAAAATTTTCATAAGAAAAACGACGAAAGGAGACCCCTTCTCATCGTTTTGCGACTCTTGACTGTTCTGATCACATTCGATGTACGCTGCCTAAATCAGTAAAAGGCTGAATCAATATTATGTTGCAATTAGTATTTCTCATTTATTTATAGTTTATTTTTTATTTTTAATCAGTACATTTACCTGAATCACAGGTACCGAACGGGAGGGTGACCACCCCACTCGTCGTTTTGCGACTCGTGACCATTCCGATCACATTTGAGATGTGCTGCCTGAATTAGTAAACGATGAAAGGAGAATTCATTTTTCCTGTAAAAACAAAATCGCAGAATGCTCATCATTTGGTAATTACCGAAGAGTATAATCCATCTAAAATTATTAAAAACAAAAAAAAACAGGGTTCAGGCATGAAACAGCACTCATTCTGCAAAATGTCAACAAACAAACAAAATGGCGTCTCGCAAATAATCAAAAATCGTAAACTTACGATTTTTTAGACAACGAAACGTCGTAAAGTCATGATAAAAAAAATTGTAAATGGTCGATGGGGTAAGTACCGTTTCTTTTACTATGATATCGTGAACTTCATTGGAATAAAACTGCTCAAAAAGTTCTTCTTGAGCAAGTCACTTGCTGTTGAATCCCATTTTGTATATTGTGGTGATTTATTCTTTATCCAAGATGACTGATGTTTTTAGCTTTTTGTCTGCACTTTGTTGTCGAAACACTAGAGCTTGTGGATGGTTCAGACTGGAAACTGTCTCCAGTTCTAACCTCCGGAGATCCAGGAACGTCGTTTACAATAATCTTACCAGTATTTACTTCATTGTCATCCCCTTCATCTTTGTCAGTTAGTTCACTGGCATCTGGTGCTAACACAGCAATTTCAACGTCACTCTCATCTGAATCTAAACTATTTAATAATTCCAATGCTTCCTCTAACTTCAGAAACCTTTGCATTGACATGACTCAGCAGGGGTAAAACGCTAGGCAGGGAAAAAGTTATTTTACTTTCATTTATAAGATTAGAAAAAACGCTTCAATTGCATCCCACTGTCCTATTTAGAGAACAGTTAAAAAATAATGCGTTACAACTTACTTAATAACAATAAATCTTTAATTAACCAACAGGATTATAAAAAAGAGTAGTCTCACATAAAGAATGCCTATCCAAGTGTCCAAAGTAAATTGAAAAGGAATTTTGCAACCGCAAAAAAGAAGATTCAAACCAATAGGAGACACTTAATTTATGCTAGTAGAAGCTTATACATACTGCTACCTGTTCCAGCTGATAAAATATTCCCAAGAACAAATACTGATTTCCGCATGCTATTTTTCAGCTGTCCTTCAAATAGGACAGTTGGGTAATGGCATCAGACACAATTTGGCGTGAAATCTCAAACAATTTCACATTGACGAAAGCCTTAACGAAACAACTCCGAAATAGCAACACATTTGTTTGACATTGCTGAAAACATGGAAGTTATTGGAGAACAGCAGAAAATTTAAATTTGACATGATGACATAAATTTGCATGAGACATGATGCAAAAATTGAAAGTGTTCTTTTCATTATTATACCGGCTAGAAAGCTCTGAAGTTTGTTCGAGTTTTTTCTGCTCACCCTGTAGTAATACACTTTAGAGTCCATAAATCATTTTAATAGAAAAGTATTAAATCGTTTTATTTAAAAATTAAATAAAAATATATTTAATTATAATGAATTTAATTACCATATATGTATATATATATACATATATATAAAATCACACTAAATACATAGTGCTTTTTTTATTTTTTTAAATTAAAAAAATTATAGGAAATACTATATAAAGTATATAATATGGAATAAAATGTAATAAAAATATTTATTATATTATACCAGTGATTGCTGAACAGTGCCGGCTCAAGAGTTTTATAAACCCTAGGCTAAAAAATAGACTGGGGACCCTAAAGAATATGACCCTCATGATATTCAATTAATAAATCACAAGTAGGGTTTTTTTTTTGTTGTTTTTTTTTTTTAGTTCATTACCTTCCTTATTCAGGTTTAGAGGTAATAATTTCTGGACATTTGTAAATAAACAAGATTAAAATAACGCTTAAATTTTAATAACACAAGTGCGATTCCAGCGTTGTCTCGAACCCACTTGGTTCCAATGTATAACTATCAAGTGGCATCATTATATCCAGGTATGTGTTTCCCTACTTAAAATCTGTGTAGACTACAAAATCGCCATCATTACAGCAGGTTTCATCATTATAACCGATATATTTAGTATGGAGTAGAATAGCAAACCAAATTTCTTGTAAAAATTCCGTCGTTACTTTCTGTATTTAGCAACCCAGTCAGCAGCATAGAGTGGAGACTAGCATCTATATCCTGACATGAATCCCAGGAAAATGATGCATTGCGCATGCCCACAGGACTTGCTGTCGATGCTTCTGAATCTTTCCTTAGAGGGTGGTATATGAACTGTGGAAACGTCGTACTTCGACAAATACATTACGACTATAATCGTAAACAGAGAAAGAATCGTAAATTAATGGTGACGTTTTATCCTGCTATGGATCCCAACGTAACACTTTTTGCTAAGGAGTGCTAGTGTGAAAGTTATTGTGTGATTATGATGTGACTGAAAACGTAAGTAGATTCCCGTGATGTTTACAACTAAGAGTTAAATATAGCATAAATACGATTTTGCCTGTTTTTTAAAAACAGTGGGTGAGGGGGAAGTGCTCCTGCCAGATTATGCATGTGTTTCGATGAATATGTATCTTAGGACCAGGATAATCGTAAAAATTAATGTGAATATTTACAGAGTTTTTCTGCTATTACAATCGCTCTGTCTTCCCGCTCTGTTGTGGCCCTAGGTCGACCGCTGCCGTCCCGACGCTGACATCTGCCGTTGTTGACCCACTCTTGCCAGCACCGTCCAATCGCCGCATCGCTTCGACCCACATGTCCAGCGATTCTTCGATTCGTCCAACCAGCCTCTTTCAAACTCTGACATATGCTCGTAATGAGCACGAATCTTTCGGCGAGGCATTGTTACAGTCGACGTAAGATATCCGCAGTCAAAATGCAACAGAAATTTTGACCACATATTGAGAATCGCTCCTTATATACACCTGCTGAATGCGCAGTTCCGATGCGCTGGAGTTCCCGCTATTCATTCATTGGACACCAAATTTTAATCATTTGCATGTTCGGTCAAAATGTCTTTGCATACGAAATTTCATTACAATCGGACAACTCCTTCTTGGTGCGTCGATTTTTTTGTTATAGAGTGTATATAATTAGTACGTGAAAAAAGTTTTTTTAGCTAAATTATCTAATCTATAAAGGATTTTGATCATACGAATCTCCTTTCTCTTATATATAGTCATACACACTTTTTAAATGGAATAAAAGATGAAGCATCAACTTTATGATTATATAGTTGAGCTCAATTATAATGAACTCAAAAAGGGCTGAATGAAAATGTTATAAATATTTAATTAACGCAAGTTTTAGTGTAAAGAAGTGCATTTTTTTAATATAATTTTTGTATTTGTAAATTCACTGTAATTAAGTTATAAATGACTTTGGGATTTGTGCTGGCGGATTTTATGGTCTTGAAATTTGTTTTTATTACGGAAATTTTGACGTGTTGTTTACTGTAACTAGCGACTGAACGCTTATTAAAATTTGGTCTGAAAACCTGGAAAAGTTAGAGAAGTTTGAAACAGTATTAGCGTAGACACCCTGTACATTTTAAAAATGTAGATAAAACTCATTTAAGTTGTCCTAAAAACATGGTAAATACCATTTATTTATTACATTTGCTGCAAAAGAATTAACATTTATAAAATAAATTGTTCATGAAAATATATCAGCCCTGGTAACATACACTAATTAGCAGCTTATAGATACAATCAGGGGCGGCTTAAGGGCCGAGCGGCGACCCGGGGTAGAGTTTGGATGAGGGCGCCAAATGGAAGTCCAAATTTTTTTTAATTGACCCAACAGTAGAAAATCTCTCTAAAAAGAGACAAATTTAGAGGAATTTGAAGAGACATCTTTTAGAGAAATTCTTTCATAGACTTTTGGCGACTTTTATAGGGTATATGGCTCACTATGCACCTGTGAGAGTCTGTTTTCGTCAGAGGAGGGGGGCGCCAAAACACAATCCGTGCCAGGCCGCGCGGGTTCGAAATCAACCTCGAGCTGCCCCTCGATACGATGATATAGCTGCCAACCGTTCCGGATTTTTGCATCAGTTCCGAAAATCTCAATTTCGTCCACCAAATCCGAATGTTTGAAAATATTCCTGGTTTTCCCCTCCCCCCCACTCCCTCTGAGAACATAGAAGTTAAAACGCAAACGCGAAAACCTTTCCATTAATGTTGGTTCTCTTTATTCCTTTAATAATGCCGAATAACTTGTTTGTTACGTCAGAAAAACTAGGCAAACACCGGCTAGTTATCATGAAAAATAGCTCATTGTAGCGGACAATCTTCGAAAGTGGCAACAGTGCCAATCGTAATTTGCACAGCCATGTAGATAGTAATCTAGTTGGCTGTGAAGAGGCTCTCTAATTCTGAACTACGAAGATGACTGGGAATACTAGCTGCATAATTTTTAAGACCCACTTATTGTCTTTGTCTTTGTTGTCGATTTGATAGGCAACCAAATTTTTTCGTCCAAGCTATTGGCATTTTTGTTTTTATGAGCTCCGGACAGTGCAAGTATTTTTAGTTGCTGCTCCTTCGCGCATTCTGAATATTTTTTTCGTCATCGTGTGTAAGTTACATAGAGGTAAGGTATGTGTGTTTATTGCAGTGCTTTCCAACTCAATTTAAGCCGCGGACCACTTTTAAAAATTCTAACGAGTTGGCTGTAAGACCTTAATAAAAAAGGGCGCCGGGCCTTTTTTGGGGGGAAATGTGTTTGTTTGGCTTTTTTATGGCGCAAGAGCATCTGGGCTATACTGCGCCAAACATGGTAAAATCAAAGACTGTAGTAAAAACCAGTACTTTTTAAAAATTTAAAAACATGCGTATGGTCAGCATGGTCATCTAAAATGTCAGAGTGAGTGTAAAATCGTTCTTTGGTAAAATAAAAGGAATAATAAACAGAAAAAAACATCTAATGATAATACATTTGAACGTCGTTAAGACGAATTACTTTTAATACGAACCGTTTTCTGAAGTTCCATCAGATTGTAAAATGCTACAAATGTACTATCGATTTCATTTTTATATTTAATTTTAATAATTTTTGTAAGTGCTTTTTTTTTAAATAATGACCCATCTCTCGGATCACCAGTTGGGAATCACTGGATTAGTGTTACCGTTAAATTTAAATTTTATTGACAGACATAATGGAAAAGAAACATCGGAATCAATATATCTTGATCGATATAATATTCAACAGAATTTGATTTTATACAATTTTGGCTCAAACTAGAGCTTTTCAGTTTTCGGAGAAAAAAAGGCGCTGTCCTCATCCCGGATTCGAACCAGGGTCCCCGCAGTGTCTTGACCTACTAGACGAATGAGGACAAGAACAAACGCAATTTTCTCCGTATATAAGGATGTAAGATATTATTACCCTTCACAGGGATAACACAATTGCCAAATAATGGTCAACACAGAAAAGCCTCCGGGGCGAGATTTTTGTGAGTTTTTCGTGGGGAATTTATTATACAATAATTTTTTTTTTTTTCTACGCACGTATATTTAGCTCAAACTAGAGCTTTTTTGTTTTTGGAGAAAAAGAGGCGCCGTCCTTATCCTGGATTCTTCTCTCTTTTTTTCCAAAAACTGAAAAGCTCTAATTTGAGCTAAATACACGTGGATGGCAAAAAAAAAGAAAAGAAAAAAAAAAATTATTGTATAATAAATTCCCCCACGAAAAACTCACAAAAATCTCGCCCAGGAGGCTTTTCTGTGTTGACCATTATTTGGCAATTGTGTTATCCCTGTGAAGGGTAATAATATCTTACATCCTTATATACGGAGAAAAATGCATTTGTTCTTGTCCTCATTCGTCTAGTAGGTCAAGACACCGCGGGCTCAACGCGGGGACCCTGGTTCGAATCCAGGATGAGGACGGCGCCTCTTTTTCTCCAAATATAAAAAAAGCTCTAGCTTGAGCTAAATATACGTGGGTGGCAAAAATTATTGTATAATAAATTCCCCCACGAAAAACTCACAAAAATCTCGCCCCGGAGGCTTTTCTGTGTTGACCATATTTGGCAATTGTGTTATCCCTGTGAAGGGTAATACCTTACAGAATTTAATTTTATATATAAAAAAAAAAGGTGAAGCTTTTTTTTTTTTCCGTATGTAACACCGATATAAACATTACTCCTGGCGGTGAAACAGATATTGTCGTCCCTGCTAAAAGTGGGAAACATAGTTCGCAAATCATAGTTGTAAAACAATCTTCAAAATTAAACTTTATGCCTGCTTCAAATAACTATATACAGACAATTCATGCGAAAGTGCTGTTTACCAGTTTCTCGTTAGAACATATTGTGCCGCTGCGGATCATGCTTCCACGCGATTTTCAGTAATGTTGCAAAATTCTTTAGAAACTAAAAATTATTCCTATGGAAGAACTAAAATATCCCACACATAATTAAAGAAATAGCTTCAGAAAGCACCAGAGGCTTGATAAATGCTATAAAAACTGGCCCTTTTACAATTGCTACTGATGGTAGCAATGATGTAGGTCAGTGGTTCTTCAACTATGGTCCACTGTCCCGTGGGGTCCATGGACCCTCCCAGTGTTCCGAAAGGTTCGGAAAAATACCAGGACAAAGACATTTACTCTTTAATGCTAAGAATAAATTATGAGGGGACGAAAAATTCCTTCCTTAAATAGTGAAAATTAGTGATGAAACACTAGAAATAAATACATATGATGCAAATTCCGGGCTTTAAACTTTGAGTTAATTAAACAACAATATTAGTCAACGATTATTG
>QLNU02015359.1:30536163-30546192 GCA_006491805.2 Dysdera silvatica | reverse complement strand
TAACTGGCCTTGTGCCACCAAATGCAAAAAAGTGCCAATGCTCAGCATATACATTCCTATGTCTTACCTGATAATGAACACCATTGTACTTTTTTTTAAGGCTATGTATAACTTTGGTCAAAATACTTTTCTTTTCTCCTTTCTAGAGAGAAGCTTAATAAATATGGCGTGCAGCTTAGAGTGTTCGGTAATCTTTCGCTGCTGCCTGTCGATCTGCAGCAAGTGATAGCTGAAGTTGTGTTATATACAAAAGAGAATACTAAGTAAGCATTCTTTGTGCTATTGCAATGAAAGAGTGAGAAGAAAATTGCATTTTGGGTTTAGTGCATTTTTGGTCACCAAATTTCAACCGCATGTTTCCCAGTGATTGAGAAAATTTGATAAACACAGTTGAGGGCAGGTAATTACCATTATCTGGAGGCCACATTAAGTGGTTAGTCCTCTCTGATAGGGCTTTTTGTGTAGTCTTAATAGGATATAAGAAGTGCAGGCAAACATGAACTATGTGGTTATTTAACATGCATTGACACATATGGCAGTTAATAATAACTGCTTTGCTCACATTGCATTCAACTTATCGATGCATGTTTCATAACTGTGTCACTAAAGTATCTACTTTTGTAGAACGTACCTGAATGTCTGTCTCGCCTATACGTCAACCGATGAAATAACAAACGCTGTTCGAGAAGTTGCCCATGGTGTGGTTCAAGAGCAACTGCATGTAGAGTGAGTAGAATTTTTTTTATTACATGGTAGTTCATCATTTCTGCGATATATAAATTTGCATTTTAAATAACTAGTGAGATATTATTGTAACTGTTATTCTTTTATTATATATCGTAACTGTTTTGTGAGGTAAAATGAATGCAACTAAAGCTACAAAAAAAAATTTCTTAAGGATTTTATATGGAAATTATAATAGAGGTTGGGGGGTAATATGTAAAAATACAGGCATCATACTGATAAATTAACTGATTATTGTGTATTGCTTAAAATGTATGAAAGATTAAATAGTGCTAAATATAGTGATATAATAAACATAGCAATCAGGTATGAAACGAATGTGGGACCTCGATTAAGGAAAAGAAGAGATCTCTGTGTGCCGAAACTTAGAACAGAAAAAACTAAAAATAACATAGAATATAGGGGACCTGAACTCTGAAATGGATTGCATGAACGGACCAGAACAATAAAAAATGTCAGGGGGAATTTAAGAAGAAAATTAATTGAAGAATTAGGGGAGTAAATGGAACGATGGTCAGGCACTTTAACTTAATAGGTTTGTTTTTTTGCTTGAGTCCTGAACTGGTTATGTTCTGCATTTTCTCAGGACCCACACATGCAAATATGTTAATTAAACATGTATGTGAGTGTTTCTTTGATTTGTGTAAATAAATAAACATGCAGTTGTGTTAACCCTGAGGAGGATAGCATCTTAGAAACCTTAAATAAAAATAAAAAGAGCATCATTTCTGTGTCCTCGTTGCCAAACAGATTAAGGCACTCCTGTTCGTACAGGAGATCCTGAGTTAGAAGAGACACCACCCAAGCCCAGAGCCTTTCTTCTTTACAAAAAAGCTCCAGTTTGAGCATAGGCATGGGTATCAAAAAAATTATTAGTCGTGGATGTCATGAAAGCCTGTTTCTGTATTTGTTCTTCTTGGTGTGACCATTATTTTTAAGAAATAATACCTGTAACATATGTTCAAAATTCTAGCATTCATCGCTTTTATTGTAACAGCCTTTATAAAATACAGAATTACTATCACCAAATCATCGAATTGTATGACATTGTAAGGTAAAGCTAACAGAGTTTTCTTATGCTTTAAGTACAGTTTTCTCAATACAGAAATAATCGCCAAACCCAACTATTACCAAAAAGAACGCTTACTCAGAGATCTCATAAAGATCGCACTGCTCACTGTAGTCCGGGGTTTGGTTCCCTAGGCTTAAGAGGTTCAGATTCCTCGGAAAACTACAATGGTCATGCTGCGCCGGGACCTACTGTCTTTGAGCCATAAAACCAAAAAACAAACCCAACCATTACAGTTTAAGATGCATTAAAAAGAAACTAGATTACAGAGGTCCTAAATTGTGGAACACACTGGATGAAATAACAGAGAAAATAAGAAATTTCATTAGTTGTAGTACAGGGCCTTAAGCAAGTTATGCTGCATCATTTACTCGGGACCCACATGTGTGTCGAAAAATTATAATTTGTAATTTAATGTTTGCGTGCATCGGATGTATGTCATTCACACATATGTAAATAAACTCCTAATAAATAAATATACAGGGTGGTTAGTGAAGTCCTTATACACGCAGATAACTGTCGAACAGAGAGAGCTATATGTACGAACGTGATGTATAGGTATAGTAAAGTGACTATGCACTACAAGATGAGACTGCGTGCAGCGTCCCTAGCGGAAAAATTCAGAATTTAAAGCTGCTATCTCGAAAACTATTCAAGATAAGGGCAAAAAGTCAATTACAAAGTTGTTAAGCACCAGCTAGTTCTACTAGAAATTGCATGTCAACCGTTGGCCGTAATATACGTTTGTATACGGTGGAGCGTTTCTTCTTGCACATTCAGCAGCATTGCAGGTATGACGCTTGTACAGGCATCGGTAATGCGACTGCGGACATTGTCCACAGTCGTCAGTTAGGTGTGATAGACCTGTCTTTTGAGATGCCTCAAAGGAAGTGAAGTAAGGTCCGGTGACCGTGCAGGTCAGCTCACACTACCACCCTAGCCAATGACCTGTTGGCGGAAGGTTTGGGATAAGAATAGTTGTACTTCTGTTAGATGGTGAGGAGGAGCGCCGTCATGTTGGAACCACATGGTTCTCCGCTCACTCAATGGAACATCATGCAAAATATCCGATAGTACGCTCTGTAGCAGCTGCAAATATCGACGTCCCGTTAATGTGCCCTCGTAGAAAACAGATCCAATGAGTCTGTTGTTCAAAATACCGCACCACACATTAACAGACCACCACCACACCTGATGTCGGACTGGTCGTCTCCATAAAGGATTTTCGAGAGCCCAATAATGTCCGTTGTGTCTATTTAACACCCCGTTGCGGGTGAATTTTGACTCTTCCGTCCAAAGGACGTACACTAAAAAAATTCGGTTGCATATCTAAAGTATTCAAAACGTCGCTCAGCATCCCCTGGAACTAGTGACTGCAGCAGTATTCCATAGTAGGGGTGAGCTCCCACTTGCTGCAAGATTTGCCGCACACGGCCGCCTGTTAGGCCACACATATCATACCAACTTCTCTTGAACTGCACCGTGGGTGGGTTAAAACATAAGCTAAAACGTCCTCTGGTTGCACACCCTGACTTACACCTGCGGAGCAACCTAAATGGGGACGAGGTGTAACGCTACTCATCTCTTTCAGCCATCAAACCACATTAGTGATTGCCATTGCAGTCAGGTGGGGTCCCGCAGGAAAACATACGGCGCTGCATGCAGTCTCATCTTCTAGAGCATAGTCACTTCACTATACATCACATTCATACATATAGCTCTCTCCGTTGGACAGTTATCTGCATGTATAAAAACTTTCCTAACCACCCTGTATGTGACAAATATGCTTTAATTTTCTGTTAAGTTGCCAAACAATATTTTTCCCATTTAGCATCATTTCTAAATAGGGTATCTGTACTTTTATTTGATGCATATATACCTGTGCACATACTTTGGATGTTATGTGACTGCATCAATAAGTTATTACATGTACCTTTTTCCGCTAGTGATGTAACTGAAAATCTGTTGGAACGCTGTTTATATTCTGCAAACTCCAGGCATCCAGATTTGTTGGTGAGGACATCTGGAGAGGTTAGATTAAGCGATTTCTTATTATGGCAATGTAGCTTCTCCCTACTCGCTTTCTTCAAAGTTTTGTGGCCGGAATTTAGCATATGGCATCTGTTTCTCGCCGTTCTTTTGTACCAGCATGGCTACAACGATTTGAAGGTGAGATTTTTTTTTTTTTTAAGAAAGCAATTTATTTGTGCAGTTTTGTGGGTCAAACTTAGGAGTATGAGCACAATCGATAACACTGCATCAAAAGTAATCAAGTGACTGAAAATTCTGGTATGGTTACATAATTGAGTTATTTGTAACTGTTACGTCAGAACCATGTCTACCCTCTTCAGAACAAGTACGTTAATGAAAAACCCAATGCAAAGTTACATGGTTTCTGGGCAGGAACCAAAAAAAGAAGCAGTATGAAATTATAAAAAAAAAACTTGGGACAGTTTTTTGTAACTATCAGGGAGAACAGCATTTTCATAAATAGTGATTATAGCATCCATTACTTTGGGAGAAAGTAGGTCAAAGAAATACAGAAGAATCTCCCTTAAGCTCACAGCATTGGTTGGATGTGTTGGCAAGCTGGACCTACAGTTTAACGAGAATTCCAAACCTTACTCAGCACAGCTGAAGTGCTGTGCTAAGGAAGGACTCATTGTGTCGCTTGCCTATATATATATCCATAAAAATCTTCTACGATATATGCTGGTTCTCTTATACAGAAGCAATAGAATCGTTCGTTGTATCATTAGAAATTTAACAGCGCTCTTATTTACTTCGCTGGAAACTGACACCATTTAATTTTCTACACAGACATCATCTTTCATAAGTAGCAATATGGATCCCAATGATCATTGCATAGTGATTCAACGTGTATATGATGAATTGCATAGTGATTCAACGTGTATATGATGAATTGCATAGTAATTCAACGTGTATATGATGAATTGCATAGTGATTCAACGTGTATATGATGAATTGCATAGCGATTCAACATGTATCTGCCATCCAGTTGATCCTAGTTCGATTTCGACAGGCGCCATCTGGCACTTGCAATTTCTTTCTACAGATCTGATCCCCAGGCAACAAAGATTCGGATCCCTCAGAAAATTGCAAGTCCTAGCACAGCAAAATCTTAACTATCCTTTCACCCTAAAGTAATACATAAACCACCATAAAATAATGCCAATAGTAATTGACTCTTAAATGCAATAATAAACAAATATTCACGCAGGGTGTGAGGTGAATTAAATCATTGCTAGGATGGTGTTATAGAAATCAATAGGGAAAAAAAAAAAAAAATCAGCCTTAATAAGGTATTGCAGATTAGTGTTTCTCAACTGCCAGGCCGCAGCCCTGACAGCAATTATACCGGGCCGCGAGAGATTCTCCTGGAATT
This sequence comes from Dysdera silvatica, assembly GCA_006491805.2. Classification (NCBI taxonomy): domain Eukaryota; kingdom Metazoa; phylum Arthropoda; class Arachnida; order Araneae; family Dysderidae; genus Dysdera; species Dysdera silvatica. The sequence continues at coordinate 30,540,973 of QLNU02015359.1, read as the reverse complement.
TGTCATTTTAGTTCCCAAGTTATTTTTCGTGAATAAATATTTTATAATGGAAATATTTTGAGGAGAAGAATATCTGTGAAAGTGTCGAAAAACTCAGAGCCAGAAGGCTTAAATAACATCTACCTAGCAAAATGCCTGCAACCAAGGCATATATTTTTAAATATGGGAATATTTATGAGTGATTGTGAATTTTCAGACATCCAAATTTTTTAATATTTGAAAGGGTTAAAGAGATTTAGGCAAGAACACGGAGTTAGAAAGGATAGCCGCTGAAGGGTATTCATGAAAACATTGGCGTATGCAGAGAGTTACCGGGGGTTATGAGCTGCAACTCATATATTCTATACATTAAATATACAATTTTCAATCGAATGAGGGGTTACAACCCTCATTAATACTCCCCCTGCGTACGTCAATGCATGAAAGTGTATGCTACTAGTTATGACTGGTCATAAAAATTACATGCAAGCTGATTAACCCTTTCAGACCTGAAGTCAATCCTCAAAGAAAAAAATGTGGGGTTTTTTTTTTCCAATTAATTATAACACTTAGTATAAATATGTCATAAATGAGATTTTTTTTCAATATTCACTACCATAGCTGCCAAAAAAAACAAAAACACACACAATTGTGTGAGTGATGACTTTATTCACCAATATGTAAGTAATAAAGGAATTAAAAACCGGACCCACACAATTGTGTGTACACGATCTGAAAGGGTTATGACGATGTGTGGTTCATCCTCTGTTCTTAAAACTGAATGAAATAACATCCATATTGTAAATGTCAGTGACCAATCAGCAAGGAAAGAGTAAGCAAAGTGTACTAATAATCTTTATAATTGTGCCCTAATTAATTTTTCATACTTATAATTTAATATATATATATATGAACTTAAAAAAATTGGAAAGGTGTTTATGAGTAAATTTGTTTTGAGTAAGGCCTTGTCTTGTAAGAAAAAGGGGGGGGGGCAGACTGCAGCCTCATAAAGGTTGAAAAACACTATTGTAGATACAGTAAACCCACGTTGTAGCAGCCTTGATGGAATCGTCACCACCTGGGATGTTAAATCCGATGTGTGCGATCTGTATATCAAACATTCCCCTTCTTATTTCACATTATTATATCAAAATGGGTCACTATGCTAAGGGTTGCAATAAGACACTTCCACTGCATTGATATAGAAATTAGTATTGTAGTTGAATGGGCTATGGTGATTTCGATAAGGAAATTAATATTATGGTATTACTATGACCAGCCTATCTCTATATCTTGATTATTTCCACGGTAACTTGAATTTATGTAGTTAGAATGTTATTCTAGGTAGGGGATGAACTGGGGTGAAGGCCAAGAGCACTTCACTTCGTTCTCCCCCCAAGTTACCGTTCCAGTAATTGGGAAGGTGGGGGGGGGCCCACCTTCCCAATTACTGGAAATTACTCTGAAGTTCCATTCTTTCTTAGAGTCCTGCACGGGTCGGCCTTACAAACCAAGCATAGCTTAAAGAAACAGGTTCCATAAAGGTCTCTGGTTTACAGTTCCGATCTGCGCTGACTTGTTTCGAAAATGTCTAGACCAGTCGAGCTAAACTGGAACCCTGTATAGGTCATGAGTCTCTCGTTTCAGTGGCCACCCTTCTCAACCATCCACCCCCAACCCTAATAGTGAGTGAGTAGAGTGGTTCGCTCCTGACACCACCCTTCCCAACTCCCCTCTCCCACATTTCTCATCCTTCTGCCTTGAGGCACTTGTGTATAGGTAGGTCTCTCTGAGTCTGAAAAGGACTGGCTGAGTCAGGTCTGAACTCCAGGCTAATTTTCGTACCAGACTGGGTCTAAAAAAAAGAGACCTGTGCGGAACTCTACTTCAGAGGTCATGGTTCAGGGGATATACCCCGCAATCTTTATTGAACGTAAAAATACAGAGAAAACGATACATCATTATGATTTCACCCTACTTTGAATCCAAATATGCCATATTGTTAACATATTTGTCTACAATATAGAAAACTCGTTTAAATGCAAATGGTAGCCCCCACCCCCTGCAGTTTTAGTCATGGCTTTGGCTCCCCTGAGTGATAGAGATTTGCATCCTAGTGCAAAATAGTCGTATATACATGTATATAATCTTTGTACTCTAAATTAGAAAATAAAATCTGAACGATCAATTGATTAAGGCAGGGGTTTTCAAACTGGGCATTTTTTCTTCTTGGAGCGTCACAGGTTTCGGTCAAGTGCCTTGACTAAAATTTTATGTGACATGAGTGTTATATGAAATATGTGTAATTGTTAAATTTTTGTATGTTTGGGAACTATCAATATTTTAGAAGGGGCGAAAGGAACTGTCGATAATATAAAAAATGAAGAGTTGAGTCAAAAAAGTTTGGACGGACCCCCCCCAATTAAGGCTTTGTTAAAAATTTTTGAATTATTTTTCATGATAATCATGTAATTTATTTTTATAGACTTGGGAAGACGGAGATACAGTTGATCATGGTTCATTATCCAGTTATACATTAGATGAGCTTGAAAACAGAAATAATCGTCAAAATACATTCGTTGAAGACCTCCACGCAAAGAGGTTGAAAAATTTAGAAAATATGAAAGCTGGCAACACCGTACAGAAAACTTTGGTTGACTGCAAATAAACTCGAAAAAAAAGTGTTAAAACCAGTGTCATTGGTGCCTTATATTTAAGCATTCCAATTGTAACTTGCTGTATATAAAGGAATTCAAAATCTTTAAGGGGCCAATCAAGTGTTACGTAAGCACATTAATACCCCTCCCTCTTGTAAGAAAAAATAAGCAATTGCCTGAACCCCCACCCCTTTCATGCTTACGTAAGATTTTGGCTCTCTAATTTTCTAGTTATTATAAAAAGCTATATACAGGGTGATTGAAAACTCATGCACATCAATGGAAATTAATTTTTTAGAATACTTTAACGAATACTATATACAAAATAAAATTATTGGAAATGAAGTATGGAACATGGCCTTTAAGATTACAAGATTCGTTTTAGCTAATTATAACATGTGGCCACCTGTTCCACGAATACAAACACATGCTCTTTTTACCAGATTTGATGTCACTCTCCAAAGAACCGCAATGAAAATTTCCACAATCGTTGCTGTAATGTTCATTTTACATTCGAGTGTCTGGGTTATTTTTATAAACAGTGCTTTTAAGATAACACCAGAGGAAATAGTCTGGAAGTGATAAATCAGGTGACCTGGGGGCCACAAACTCTTAAAAATGAGTTCAAATCTTACGAGGATTTTTCAGTTTGTGGACAGAACACACATGGTACGGATAAAATCAAATGGGAGTCCTTCCTATCCTTTGTCAGGCACTTTTGAGGACGGATAATTCTTTTTAAACTCCTGGCTGACATACTCATAAGATTTTGGGGGGAAAAAATTATTGCTCTAAAATAAAATGTCTTTCTTTTTGGGAAAATGCCATCTCTATCGTTTGACGAAAAAGAGATCTCTAAATGCTAACGTATGCGTTCAGTACATTAAACGAAGCTCTTGTTATCCTTCTAATGATATGGTAGTACCATCTGAACATAAAGAAAAAGTAGGATACTTGTATTTTTTTAATTTATATATTTTTAAAATTTGATTTGTCAGAGTTTTCGATCACCCTGTATTATATATTATTAAACTATATAGTATACATATGTTATTAAATTGCACACTGGCTTCCAAAAGTTAAGCACACTATGATAAAATCAACGTTTTACTTTTCCATTTAACACAAAATTGCACATAAAGGTAGAAAATGTGTTTATGCATTAAAGAAAAGAATTATGAACAAAGATGAAAAAACATTTACTTTTCGTAAGTTGTATGACGACGTCACATTTGAGTCATCAACAAATGTTTTATTTAGTTTAAAGGCAAACAAACAAAACTTACAATAATATGGTATGTGGCCACCCCAGACCTTTCGCACAAACTTCACAATGATTTTCCATGTGGTGATTAACTATCGTAGATGCCAACAATAGCCATTCCTCCATTAGGTGCAGTTTCCAGCTCTCGGAGACTGGCTAGAGTAGGTAAACATGCAGGGACAGCACTCTCAAGGGCATTCCAAAGGTTGTCAATGAGATTAAGGTTGCGGAAATATGCCAACCACTCCATACGAGAAATATCCTCACTTTCCACGTGCTCGTCAACGATGTTGGCTCGATGAGGATGGGCATTATCGTCCATAAAGGGGAAAATGGGGATCAATTGCTGCAGCGTGGAGTCTATAATTTCATCCCGATACTGACAGTTGTCACATAACCACTTTTGAAGATGTGCAGATTGATGCGACGTCCCATTGAAACTCCAACCTACACCATGACAATGCCACCTCTGAATGCATGTTATTCAATGATGTTCTCGGCTTAATTGCGTGTGCCTCATTCTCTTCAGACAATTACATGCTTATTAACCGATTCCAGGACAAATCTGGACTTATGTGAACAGGACGGTTCACCAAACTGACACATTCCAATTGACATGTTGATGACACCACTTTAATCTTGCCCCTCTTGCTTGGACACTTAGTGGGGCACAAATGTGTAGTACTTGGGCGTACAGTCCATACATGTGGAGCTTTCGGTGCACAGTACTGAGAAATATTGTCTTACCAAGTGCTGCTGAACCATGTATGTAACAGTTGTGGAGATCGCTCACTCATTGATTCCACTTGACTACTATAGCAATATACCTATCATCAGAGTGGGTGGTAATAATACTTGGACGACCGGGCACAGGTCTCCAGACAACTGCTTGGAATTGTTTTCATAATCA
>QLNU02015359.1:30513469-30526404 GCA_006491805.2 Dysdera silvatica | reverse complement strand
GTATTACATTAGATATCCTAAAAGAAGCTGGAGAACATGTAGAAGACATACTCGCAAAATTCTTTACCAAATGCCTCAACAGTGGTAACATACCAAACCAATGGGATTCTGCAACAGTAATTCTTTTGCATAAAAAAGGTGATAAAGAGGATTTAAAAAATTACCGACCAATTAGCTTGTTACCTGCTATTTATAAAATCTTCACAAAAGTGCTAACACATCGCCTGCAGAAAAAATTAGATGCAGCTCAACCAAGAGAACAAGCTGGATTTCGAAGTGGATTCAGTACAGTGGACCATATTCAAGTATTAAGAGAATTAATTGAAAGAACACATGAATATGAACTTCCATTGTGTGTTGCATTTATTGACTATGAGAAGGCCTTTGACTCTATTAAAACATCAGCAGTCATCAACTCTTTAAGATCAACAGACATCGAGGATGTGTACATTGACATGGTGAAACGTGTGTATAAAAATGCAAGTGCAAAATTTCGGTTACATAAAGATACCAAAACTATCAAACTTGGCAAAGGGGTGAGGCAGGGAGATACCATTTCTCCAAAACTTTTTACTTCTGCTTTACAGATGATTTTTCAGCTGATAAATTGGAATAACAAGGGAATAAAAATAAATGGTGAATATTTAAATCATCTGCGGTTTGCTGATGACATTGTTATTTTTTCAACGGACCCATTAGAACTCCAAGACATGGTACAAGAGCTCTCAACTAGAAGTGAAGAAGTTGGACTCAAGATGAACCTACAAAAAACTAAGATCATGTTCAATAATTTTGTAGAGGAAACAAAAATACAAGTTGACAACACTGAGCTAGAAATTGCTGATTCATATATTTACCTTGGCCAGCTGATTTCAATGGATGGCAACATTATGAAAGAACTCAACAGACGTATTAAACTTGGCTGGAGTGCATTTGGAAGAAACAGTTTTATCCTGAAGGGGAAATTGCCTTTATGTCTAAAAAGAAAAGTCTTCAACCAGTGTGTATTGCCAGTCCTCTCTTATGGATCAGAGACATGGAGTCTAACAGTTGGAGCAATACGAAAGTTACAGACAACGCAAAGGAGCATGGAGAGGTGCATGCTTGGAATAACTAGGAGAGATCGAAAAAGAAACACTTGGGTGAGAGAGCAAACTAGAGTAGAGGACATCATTGTTAAAGTAAAAGGACTGAAATGGCGATGGGCTGGGCATATTGCAAGAAGAACTGATCAACGATGGACAACAGAAATTCTGAACTGGATTCCAAGAGACCACCGAAGACCTAGAAAACGTCCTCAAACTAGATGGGTGGATGAAATAAGAAAACAGGTTGGGGTGACGTGGAAGCGAATTGCTCAGGATAGACTTGTGTGGAAAGCATTTGGAGAGACCTTCATCCAGCAGTGGATAGATAATGGTTGAATATGATGATGATGATATATATATGTGTGTGTACAAGATAGATAATATAATTGATATAAACTGCTTTTAACACTCATTAAGTTCATTTATAAAGTCCAGTTGATTTGTGTAATTTGCACTAGAATGAAGAGAACTACAAAAAGTCCATCAGAAAAGAAAAATCCATGAAATCACCGAAAAACCGTTTAGAAACCATTTCTTTAAGTGCAAGAGGCCATTGTTCGTCGTAGATTGCTGCTTTAGATGTAGATGGTTTGCATTCAGACTATCTTTGACGGTTGGGAAAAATTTCTTCGTTTGTATCTCTGTTTTCATAAAAACATGTCTTTATATGTGAATCGTACTCGTCAGTGCATTCCGTGAGACCACCAAAGACCTAAAAAATGTCCACCTAGATGGGTCGATGAAATAAGAAAACAGGTTGGGGTGTTGGGGAAGTAGAAGCGAATTGCATACAATTAAATACAATACAATTTTAAGTGGTAAACAAACAGAATGAGGTATGCCTAAGGGATTTTAAAATCCCTAATAAAAAGTTTTCCTAAACACACGCACACCTGTGCCTGGTTGCAACATACAGTGCAAAGATGCCAGGAACAGACCCAAATTGTCCTTGAATCCACTGTATTATTTGAATAGTATTATTTGTCGCGCTTTTTTGCTCGTTTCATTACCAGAAATCCAGGTCTTGCAAATTTCTTACAGGAGTGCTAACATTTTTATGATGAATCAACACCGCCATTTGTTGTGCAGCAGGACATTAGATTGATATATATTTTTACAAAAGAATGAATGTACACGAAAGCAGCATTAAATAGGTTTTCATTTTAAGGCAAAAATTGTTCGACTCGTTTTTTTTATATGCATGTATATTTCACACTTAAAAACGTACATTTTTAAATGGTTGAATGTTATTTATGAGAAACAGTCGTTTACTGAAAAATGGGATTTAATTGTGGTATCATATTGCACTGCCCTGCCCTGGTTTATGACATCAAATGAGCCAAATTTGGAAAAAATCCAAGAGAAAGAGAGGTTCAAAAGTGCTAGAATTTTAGTTCACTTGACATGGAACGACCCCTATACCAAAGTCTGTCGTGTACAGTGACCACCTGTCTATGGTGACCATTGCAATCCAGTCCCAAAGGTGGCCACTTTAGACAGGTGCTACTGTATTTTATTAAAAGAGAGAACAATTTTCATCCACATCACAATTCTTTTCTACCCATATTGTAAATCCCATAGTAACCAGCAACAAGCTGCAACCAATTGTTGTCAAAATATTTTTTAAAATAAAACCGCTTGTTAACTTTTCTACTATATGTTAAAGAGAGCAGTTACTCAGCCAACCAGTTGTTAAAATATTTTAACAGTTCAGTGTGGAACAGTTATTAAAATCTTGTTCAGTCATCTCCAATTGCAACCAACCAAATACAAAAAATCAAACTATGTCACCTTGCTGTTGCCATGGCTACGGCCCGGGCTGCGGCAGCCTCCTCTGCTTTCTTAGCCTTTCTTTCTGCAGACAGTTGAGTTTCGAATACAGTTCGGAGTTTTCTTTCATCTTGAACTTTCTTTTCTAGCTGACCTATGATTTGCTTATCTTGTTGTCGTGCGGTCACTAAATTATGAAGTCTGTAAAAAATGCAGCAAAAATTGAAAGCAACTGATAAAGTCATTCTTAATATAATATCCAACTTCATATTAATATACAGTACACTGTAATATATATATATACACACACATACAATAATTTCTCCTGTTAAAGCGCAAGGGTCCGAGAAAAAAGGTTGCTAACCAGAATGCTGTACTAAGCAAACTGACTTTAATGTTTTAGGAGATAACTTTTCACCACTAAAGGTTCAGGAATGTAAATACATTTGATAAATGCATTTAGTGTGTTTAGAAATTATTATTTGAGTTACATCCTACAATTTCATCAAGTTACACATATAGTAATAAAGTGATGAAATAAGACTTATAAGTGGTTACCCCCCCCCTCCTTATTTAGAAAAAAAACATTACTGGGACTTGGCTACCACCTTACTTACATGGTGTATGGTATCGAGACATGATGTTAAAGTTTTTCAAACCCCCTCCCCCAAATTAAATCCTGGCTACAATCTTGCCTATACACCTTGAGTATCTGTTATTTATATACACGGTAAAACCACTATACAACATATACGTATATGTATAACATATATATTACATGGACTGACAAAAATCATCGTTGTAGAGGGAGTTATTGTTATAGGGAGGGTTCATTATACAGTAAAACCTCTCTACAACACTATTATACGGACCGAGAAAAATTATCGTTGTAGAGGGATTTATCGTTATATCGGATATCGTTGTAGGGAGGTTTTACTGTAGCAGAAAATTACAAAAAAGTAAAAAAAGAAACCACCCATATGATTACAATAAAAAGTAATTTTATATCCATCACATACCTGCCAACTTAACATATGCTGGTTTCCATAAATTAAGCAACAAATGGAGAAAACATAATTTAACCAAATGTAGTTCAAAATGCACGGAATTTGCATGTTATTGGCAAAGGCATGTGGTATCAATATACAGGATGCAAATGAGTGGCACTGGTGTCGATTTATGCAAATGCGAAAAACTTAAATCTAGCTGTTTTACAATGAGTCGTCAATTAATGTGCGATGGTGAAAAGATTTCGAAATGGCCAATTTGTAAAAATGACGTAGAGACATCATTTACCACTGGAATTACATTACAAAGCTATAGGCAGACTTCAAGCTGGTCAACGGCAGGCGGACATTGAAAGATGGCTGAATGTCGACCGTTCTGTGGTCAACAGTTCCGAACCAGGAATTCAGCCTCCCGAAGATACAGTGAAGGTAGGCCAAGGGTTACCTCTTAAGATGACCCATACTTGCAGCTTTCTGCAAGTAGAAACAGGACTGCTACTCCGACTCACTTCGGATCTGTGCTCGCAGCAGCTACAATAAGGACTCTTATCAGCCTCGACTATATACGGAAGGCTACATGAAGGACTGTACGCTAGGCGACCAGTATTATACATGCTCTTAACTTCTCGCCACAGGAGGGGGAGGTATGAATTGGGCATGTACGCATGAGAACTGGACTCCAAATCAGTAGGTCCATACTTTTCACGGATGAGCCGAGATTTGCTTTGCAGAGTGATTCTCGATGAATTTTCATCTGGACAGAGGCTGGTACTCGATATCAGCCCTCTCTTATGCAGGAAAGAGACACATATGGTGGAGGTAGTGTGCTTGTATGGAGAGGCATACCTTTAGGTGGACATACTGACCTCTATGTGTTGTCTCATGGCAACCTTAATGCTCAGGGGTTTAGAAACGAGATCCTTGACCCCATTGTTCGACCGTATGCGGCCACTATTGGCGATACATTTGTACTGCTGGCAGATAATGCCTGCAATACAGATGTAGTACATAATTGAAGTACGGAAACTATAGTCCAAATGAAATTACCAGCACGCAAATTTTTTAAAAATTCACTCTATAGCATTAGAATTTGCAGGACATGACAGTAAGTTTGAATTGAATTTGCAAAAGTCACTCGAGAGATCGTTTCCTTTTTCTGTTCTTATTATCATAATGTTCCACCACTTCACATTTGGGAACATCTTCACATGCCCAGAAAACATTGGAGGGTAATATTCCACATACGTAATTGTATATGGCAAATAAACATATATGGGTATTTTCGATTAACCAGTTTTCTGCTACATATTGGGAAGTAGACGGTCTGTTCTCTCTATATTTAGGGTTCATTATATTTGCTAAATAATAGAATGGTTGAATAGCTTGATGCCTTCTATTCAGTACAGTTTCCTTGTAAGGTTCTAATTTCGAAAAACGTTCTGCTAAGCAAAGCAATAACTCTACAGCATGGAAGAAATTTGTATTATCTGACTGACGGATGCATAGAATTCAGCTGACTTTTATCAACTGTTTTATCAAGTTCAAAGATTCCCTATAAATTTGTGCATTATGGTGAATTGTAGTGATATAGTTTGGGATACTGTCAGCATGCCCTAAATGAATTTGCACATACTTGTAATAATTTTTTTACACAGCATTGCGAAAGGGTTTTTTTTTGGGGGGGGGGGGATTAAAAAAAACCTCAGTTTTTTGGGGTTGGGCAAAATTGATACAGCGCTACTCAAATTCTTAGTGAAAGTGGGGAATGAAATGCAAAACGGGGGATGTGTTTCTTCTGGCAACCCTATAAATTACACCCAGAAAGGAAGGCAAAGAGGGGATAACCAACTATGGAACAAATGGGGATCATGTACATAAATATCCACATTATATATCTATAGTTACAATCTTTATATAAAATAATGCAAAATTTCGGAAGAAAATTGAGCATTGCAAAAAAAGTGATAAAAACGATGATCAATTTGAGCTGAGTATTTTACATATCGAAATTTATAAAATTTATGTACTAAATTTATAAAAATCACTTATTAAATATATAAAATTGTCTATTAAATTTATTTATAAAACTTGCATGTTAAGCCTTTTCAGCAAATTTATCATCATTATTTAAATGAAACTTTCTAAAAGCAATATGCTTCATTTCTTTTTAAATCTACTAATTTACAATGGAACATTTTATCTCGACTAAACTGTTCACCACATGTTGTCGCTAAGGTCCACCATTCTCATTACAATAATGCCCATAGTAGTAATACAGAGAAGGTGACACAATTTTGACAATACAATTGATGCTTTTAGAATTATTAAGGAAAGTCACGTGTTTAACAGAAAGGCTAACTAAACAATGTTGGTATTACATTAAATTATGTTAGATTAATTATATCATAACTTATATTAAAATAATTTCATAATTATCTTATGACAAATATATATCTGCATGTAAATATAACAAATATGTTGAAAAATTGTAACAATTGTATATTGTAACTATATTGGATGACACCCCCTCCCCCCATAGCTTTCTAATACAGCGGTCGCCAACTGGTAGTCCGTGAGAGAATTTTGGTCGTCCGCAGCAAAATCTGGACATTATGTGCATTTTTAATGTTTTATTAATAATAAAACAAAAATAATATTTTAAGAAATTCTCATATTCTGAATGACAATTTTTGCCTTTATATTGCACTAAATTCACAAAATGTGGTCCTGGGGGATTTAAAATTATGAATTTAGTGGTTCATGAGGTCCGAAAGGTTGGCAACCTCTGCTGTAATACATATGCAGTTCCCAATATTAAAATTCTAAAAATCGATATCAAAAAGTAACTTTCGCGCCAAAAGTTGATTCTGTTTTTCCTTGTACACTCAGTTTCTCACTTTCATTAAGGGGTTCAGTGATATTCAACTAGTCATTGTATAAAAATAACTGGTTTCCTACATTCATGGTAACATACACACACACATACAGGAAGACAAAAAGAAAATGCATACTTGTTCTGTAAACTTTCATTGTCTTGTTGAAGCTGTAGAAGTTCGTTTTTAACAGAACGTTCGCCGATTGTGATTGCATGAATTTGGCTACGAAGATCTTGTTCACACTGTCGGCTTATCTGAAGGTCTGCTTTCAGCCTCTTGATATCTGCCTCAAGCCTGAAATGCAACAAATAACAATTGAAGAACAGTACAAAAAATCAATATTAGAATTGACTTTTATTGCACACACATACAAGTTACAGTAAATGAAGTATAGTAAGCAAAATAAATTCTGGATTATGTAAGAAATTCAAACTCTTAACTCTAATCTCAAAAACTCTCAACTGATAAATCATATAACTGAATGATAACAATAAGATTTATTCACTTTTACAACTCAAAATTACCCAACAAGTCATCTATGGTGGGATTGAAAGCTTGATGTAACCTTTGAATCAAGCTTAACCCTTTTTAACCTAGAAGGAACGAACATTCCTCGAGATTCAGATTTTTTTCAAAAAAAATATAAATTTCCTATTTGCATTCCTATTTTTTCTAAATGTCAGCATATGTATTATAGCCAAACTCAGCTATAGAAACAAAAATGGTGTCGTTCCCTGGCTTCAGTATGAGGTAAGTGCTGTTTATCTAGCAAAATATTTATTTTAAAGATACTTTTCTGTAATGTAAGCAGCAATTTTTAGAAGAATTATGTTTAGTTTGTAAATTATAAGAAAAAGTAAGAAGGTAAACTGTTTTTGTGTGGTCTAAACTGTCGAAATATTTTGCGAGGAACGTTTGTTCCTTTCAGGCAATTAATGAAATTGTGTATTGCAGATGGTCACAAGTTTAATTTTAAAAACCGATAGAGAAAATTTTTTTAAAATCCTTTCAGTAATTTAGAGATGCTCTTACAGTTACTAGGTTTCATCAGTGGAGGTTCTAGGATGGGGGTTACAGAGAGAGCTAAAGGCAATTATTGTTGTCAAGTTGGTAATTTTTTAAAAATAATAAGTATTGTCAATGACTCTATACTTTGGGTCATGAGGGATTCTAAACTCCGTTTAGGTCCTATTAGTGTAGTTAGGTCCTAACTGTGAGAACCACCAACCATAGGTTTTTGGTACATAAATATATTTGAAGATATATATATATATATATTTTTTTTTTACCACCAAACCCCAAGTGAGAAAGCTGTACCACAGCCAAAGGTCGCGAAAGGTATACGTTGTGACCGAACTGATCACTATGTTCAACATGTAACACACCCACAGAAACCTAGGCAGTGTCAATTTGAAGCCTGTAAAGGCAAAAGTCTTCTTTTTTTTTCTGTTCAAAATGTAAAGTGTTTTTGTGTATTATAGGAGAATCTAATTGTTTTATAAAATATCCCGAAGAAGTCAAAATCAATTACAATGAATTTACAAATACAAAAAATGTCTTTCTTTATGTATTATATATCTTAATATATTCTTTACACTAAATATGTGCATTAAACATTTCCGTTTGGTCCTTTTCGAGTTCACTATAAAAGAGTTTAACTATATAATCACAAAGTTGATGCTTCATCCTCTATTTCATTTAAAGTCTGCATGGCTATATATAAGGGAAAGGAGATTGGGATGATCAAAATCCCTTACAGGTAAGATAAATCAGCCAAAAACACTTTTTTTTTTTCAAATTTTAGTTACGTATTTGGCAAAGATTTTCTCCCGTGAAAAATACAGGGTGGTCCTGAACTCTACCGACAAAATAAGAGGAGTTGTTGTGAACAACAAATAAGGCATATTTGCCCATATCCCCGTGTCCGCAAAGGGGCCGGTTTGGCTGTAGAGCGTAACTACTGTTTATGCCCATCACGTTGCTACGTAGCCAATTACATGAATTAAATGCAATTTTTGATACATAATTTAAGTGATTGAGCTAATAATACAGTAGAGACAAAGAAATCCGGAATTCCGTTTTCTGATTTTGATCTGTGTTACTATGTAGTGAAAATAAGCCTAAAACTGCCTTTTTTTTAACACACTGGAAAAGAGTTGGGAACTGCCAAGTATGTGTAACAGGTGAAGAACATCAAAATAAGCATTTTTTGTTCAGTGAATTATTTTTTTTCCAAAAATTAGCCGTCCGGGCACTGCAGTGAATTTAGTATTTGCATCCACCACATTCAAGGTTTCCACAAATGGCTACAATGCACCATTTTAAAAATTTTTCAAATTATTTAATGTCAACAGACATCGGGCTCTCTCCAGCGATTTTTTAAAATCAGTTAAATTCGCCAGAATTGTATGTGTAGAATCCATGGTCGCAACTGAATTGGTGGATTCAACACACATGATTCCAGTGAAGTTAATCGATTTTAGAAAGTTGGCAAAGACAGCCCAACATCTGTTGACATTAAATAATTTTAAAAATTCTTGAAATGGCGCATTGTAGCCATTTGTGAAAACCTTAAATGGTGGATGCAAATACTAAATTCACTGTAGTGCCCGAACTCTTCGTTTAGAGGGGACCGTTGAGGAAGAAGTATGCAGTTAAAAAAAGGGGAAAGGTGGCCGCTAAAGGTGGCGCTATAATCCAAGAGAGGTGACTTTTAAATGAAGTTTTTCGGTATATCACATATAGTAAAATTTCCGAGTAACGGACACCGTGGTATTTGAGAATCTGTCCGTGTTTCAGAAGTGTCCATTATTTGGGAGTGGTAGTGCATAGTAAGATTTGGACTGGAAATTGGAAAGGCGTTTGATATGGAGATACATATGCCATGCCCTAACATCCCCAAATAACAGGCACATCTGAATATATTCATATGTAGCTTCTCAAACATCTATGATCGTGCAAATGCATAAAAAACATCAAAATTTGAGAATTTAATATGCTTAAAACTTTCGACTCAGCTACATTTCTCATGGAACACTCAGCAAAATTTTGCTTTAAGATGATCCAATCTTGGACGCTATCGGACGTTCATAGGACTTCCGTTGTAGGATGACCCAAACAAGGATGTGGATAGAACATCAATCACAGGATCAATATCTGGGATGGCGAGTTAAAAATAACAGGAATAAATCCAGTTTTGTAAGTATAATAATTTTAATAGGAGGATGATTACAATGCATGTTTTGGACAGAGCTTGGTCATCCCAAGTCAGAAATATACGTGATCCAAAACTACTGAAGCAAACATTGAAGTATTACCTGTTCTTACCGGTTGGGGACCGTTTATCAGGCAAAAGTTACCACTTTAGGTGACAGCAACTCCATCTATAGGCAAACAAGGGGAAGTCGAAGCAGTTAATATGGTACTTGCTGATTGAAGAGCAGAACTTTTTTCCGTGCTTGGTTGAAACTGCATGTTGACTTGTTATCATTCGCAATATTTTCAAAGTACTGCTTCATATAAAAAAAAAAAACTTTCAAAAGGTTTAATCTGGATGGCAAGCTACATTGATGGATGATAAGAAGCACCTCAAAAATGAACTTACAGCTTTTATCCCAACAGTTAACTGTGATGGATGGTTTATGTAATTCAGCCTTTGGTTGGTTGTCTTTTATGGCACAAGGACAACAAAGGTCATTCTGCATCAGAATTCAGCCTTTCCAATGTAACGTTGGTGCTTCTGAAGTAGCACGCTTGGTCTAACCGACGTAGAAGACTATATTCACAAAATATTTGGTACACTTCCCAGTGTTGAAACATAGGGAGATTATCTTTGTGTTTGGAGGGCTGAATTTTATTTTATTGTATAGTGACAAAAATAACCTCAAAGTGTTTTTTTAAGAACTTTCAGAAAACTGACACTAATTTTTAGAAAATAAGGAAGGACAACAGAATGGATGCAGAATGTGCCATATTCTGGCATTCTGACTACCAGACAAAATTGGCCATCAGCAGATGATTTCCCAGGCTGGGGAGTAAGAGAGAGAGAGAGAGGACAAAAGAAAAAAATTTTTTTTTTTTTCAGATTGACCGTTAGGACAGCATTACTATTATTGTGACATAAAACTCACCAGACAAATTTTGGTACCACTGCCAGACAGTTTGGAACTTTATGCATGTATGGACAACAGTACCACAGAATTCAACTTCACTGCAGTTAAATAGAATGATTTATAGAGAAAGTTTAACAAATGTGGAAATAAATCAATGATGTTAATGTTAGAACCTGTCTGCTATGACAAAAACATAGGTTCCTAAATGACTGAGGTTGTTGAAAAATAATAAATAATTTGAGGCCCAGTTTTACCAAGTATTTTCAAGATGCTCTATCATTTGATAACCTAGATCACTATCTGTTTTTTTTTTTGTTGTTGTTTTTTTTTAAAAAAAAGCTTCCTATATAAACTGAAATCTACAAATATTGTGAACGTTCACAAATCGACACAGAGTTTCAACCATGCATGGGAAAATTTTTTGTTTTTCCAATCAACAGAAGTATAACCTTACCTATGTGGACTACTCTTTCATTATCGATACATGGCATGCTGTCGTCACCAAGAACAACAACTTTCACCCAACGAATAGTCCCCAACTGGTAAGAACTGCAACGTTTGTTTAGTTTTGGATCATATGCATTCCTGATGAGGAATATTAAAAGTCTGCCCCAAACATACATTGCAACCTTTATATTAAAATTATTATGTTTACAATATTGGATTTGTACTCTTTATATACTGTTAACTTAAATTAACTGGGGACGGGCCTTTAGGGGCTTGCAGCCAAACCTTCTCATAACACTTTACTAAAACACATATGTGATCAATTGCTTCAGGAAATGTCTTGTAAATGTTTGATAATGATTTATACATTTAATGAACTTTTTCATGAATTGGTTCATTAAATGATTTATACATTTAATGAACCAATTCATGAAAAAGTAAGGGTTGTTTGTTTGTTTTTTGGTTTTACGGCTCAAAGACTACAGTGGTCATGCTGCGCCGGGACCTACTGTTTTCCGAGGAATCCGAACCTCTTAAGGCCTGGGGAACCAAACCCCGGACTACAGTGAGCAGTGCGATCTTTATGAGATCTCTGAGTAAGCGTTCTTTTTGCACTGCTGGGAGTCGAACCCGGATTAGCCGCGCAATAGGAGAACGCGTTACCACACTGCGCCACCGCAGGGCCGAAAGAGCAAGGAAAAGCAAGATGCAGAAGGGTGTAAGAATAACCATGATCCAGTTGACGGTTATATCCATAAACAATGCTTTGCCCATCTTCTTTGTTCCTACCACATGGTTTTTGTTGGTTGGTTGTATTTTTATGGCGCAAGGACAACAATGGTGATTCTGCGCCAAGCAAGGTGAGACCGTACATATGATTTCAATATTAAAAAATTAAAATTATAACATTAAAAATATTATACATACAATGAACCAGAAATATGTAATAAAATCAGAAGAGATTTGAAAAGCCAATATCAGGTTAGTTTATATAACTAGTTAAAAATGTTGTCATGATTACAAACAGATGAACGGTTTTGGCTAAAATTTGTGCAAATGGTTGAAGTAAGTAAAATGTTTAACCCTCTGAACGATGCTCAATTTTTTTATCAACGTCGCTTCAAACATTACGTTCGTTATGTATTCCAAATCTACATGTATTTCAGAGTTAAAATATGTAGCTCATTTCTGTAACCAAAGATGAGAGATGAAAGATGGAAAAATTGCAAGCCTGCGAGATGACAGAATTTCGTTACCTTCATATTGCCTGTGGAAATCGCGGGATAAGCAGTCAGAAGGTTAATGGTTCACCACATGTGGCACACATCGGGGCATCTTCTCCCTTTAAAAGACGTTGATGGGAAAAACGTGCATGCCTGATGCAAAGTCTAGTGAGAGTGACCTCTATATAATGATCACTCCTGTAGCTAGACTGCCACACCAAAATGCAGGGTTTAATATGGTGAAACCACATGGTTTTGAAAACAAAGAATGCAGTAAGAATATGACCTTGAATGATATCGTAAGTAGCAGGTGAAATGTTTTAAGGGAAAATGTGATTACCATTGGGGATGTGACCATGAGGAAGAGGAGCAAAAATGGTAGAGAAATCGCAAAATGTGTGTGTGTGGGGGG
>QLNU02015359.1:30500102-30513369 GCA_006491805.2 Dysdera silvatica | reverse complement strand
GACACCCACGTATTATTAGCTCAATCTAGAGCTTTTTTTTTTAAAGAAAAAGAAGTCTTTTTCTTCTAAACAAAACAATACGAAAAGCTCTAGATTAAGCTAATAATATGTGGGTGTCAAATTTATTAGTAATAAAAAATCCCCCATGTGAAACTCACAAAAAACTCGGACCCTCTGGCTATATGTTGACCATTATTTGGCAATTGTGTTATCACTGTGAAGGGTAATAATATCTTACATCCGTGCATTCAAAGGTTGGTACTGTTATAACTGCTGGTATCTGAAGCTTCAATAATCGCTTATAACAAACTTCACAATACTGTGAGAAAAGTAAAAGCAATTGTGTTGGCAATCACATCATTACTAGTTCTCGTAAATTATGACGGCTTTATTATCAATCATCACCATCTCTAGCTTATAATTAACAATGCATTTATGCGCATAAAATAACTACAGAATAAAAGTTGTATAAAAAAGATATAAATGCACTTACTTTTTTCTTTGTCTGAGAGACACATGTTACCTATGCTTGGAGCATCAGGTGGTAACGCTTGCTGCAGCAAATGAAAATAAAATTCATTCTCTTTGGCAACATCTTTCTGTTTTCGCTACAAGGAAAGCAATTCAACATAAAATTCATTTTGATTGGAAATCGATTTCAAAAACTAATAAACACAATTCTTACTGCATTTTAAAACAAGGGGGGGGCTGCAACTGTGTTTTTTGTTTAATCTTGCGGATAGAGTTCATGTATTAAGCTTTATATTCATTTTGAACATGGAGACTTTTCAGGAGAAATGTTTAGCTGTCAGTTACAAAATGAATTACTTTTTGTTGCATTTTCTAGTACGAGTATAGTACACAATGGTATATGATGAAAAATTGTACGTTTGTTTCATAGTACACATTTTGAGTGGCTTAACTGTATAGCTGGTAAACTGAAGAAATCATTCGTGTCACGACACAATGATAGCTAAGGTCAAGCTGAGCCAGGACTAAAGATGTGGGCAGAAAAATTTTCCACCCTCAAAATTTTCCGGACAAAATTTTTAGTCTTGAAATTTTAAAAATTAATTTTTCTTTTTAAAAAATGTCATAACTTCTCCCTTTCTCTCTCTCTCTCTGTACATATATAAATTTAAAAGTTTAAATATAAAAAACCACACTAGATATATGCTAAAAATATTATCATTGGTCATTCATTACATTATCATAATTCCTCCCTCTCTTTACTACATAAAACAGAATCCTTTGCGAACATTAGCTTTTCTTTTCCCATTCTGTTAAAATAAATCTTACGTTTTCACTAAATCATTATAAATTTCATCAACTATTTAAAGTTACCAAACATTTTCAGCTAACATACAATATCCATTGAAAACCAAGAGAAACATATTCACCGAGGTCAATAATAATACACATGCAGAATATACCGTACCTAAGTATTTAAAAAAGAATAACTCTGAACTAAATGATTTATTAAGTAGGGAGTAATCAAGAAGGAAAAAGTGATAGTACATACAAGTCTCATCCTGTATCCCACGTAACTTTTGAAACCAAATCCAAGAGTAACGACAGGATAACCAATACTAGAAAGAAAAAACAATCGCATAATTAATAACAACTACTTAAGTGCAGTGAAATCTGTTTATTAATATTCTATGGACTGGGAAAAAGGTATTATAAACAAGGCTGAACCTGATAACTCAATATCAGGGTTGTCCAAATGACAACCAAAAAATGAAAAACCATTTGTAATTTTTTTTGAACCATTTCAGAGTCTCTTCCACTTATTTGTTTGTTCACTTGTGATATGGAAACCTGCGGTACTGTCCCCTATGCTGTTCCTGCAGTTGTTCCATATTTCTAAAAGAGAAAAGTCCGAAACGAAAATTTTGGATTTTTCTTTTATTCCAAACGCCATTATTGTCGGTGGACCGAACTAACACTGTTGGCCGGGCCGTATGTTGGACAACTCTGCTCTATATTTACTGAGGCAGCAAAAAGTGCTGTACACAGCAAAACCCATATTTCACATCCACACATACATTAGCATACGTAGGAAGTTTATACAGGGGATTCGAAGTGATATTTATTCGATGACAATCCAAATTTTCGTACAGCCCCTACTATCTTCTCGTGGCTTGCTAATAAAATGCCCTTAAGAGCCGACTCTGACAACTGAAATTATTTAGCTAATTCTAGTATTACTACTTACTTTCTCCATAATACTTGATTTAATGATGACACTGCACATCGATAAAATGATTGAGAGTACAATCTTTCATCACGCATTGTGTCGTATCAGTTGCCGTTCTGATGAAAATCGCCTAAGGCTATTGAAATGGCTGTAAACGTTTAAATATACTAATTAACTGTGCTAATTTGTTGTCTTTTCAATCATTTAATTTTTTCTCCATAATGGCTTTTCTATTCTTTAATAATTTTTATCCTATTTTGAAGGGTGAGACTTTCATTTGGTGGCCATTTTTCAAACAGTAAAACTAAATTTAAATTAAAAAATACACACTGCTAAACCGTGTACCTTCACAGGATTCCCAATCTTTTTCCAAAATAAAAAATAAGGAGTTTCTAAGGACATAAATGATCTTTTCTAAGGAACAATTGCAGTACCAAAAACCATATTGCACCTTGATCGCATCACTATCGACTAAGTAGTTCTTAAATTTTTTACTCTTGTGCCCCCTTTACACCTACATGTGGACGTTGCACCCCCTTCCCCCCCATTAAACGTACGTGTGGATGTCAGGTCCCCTCTTCCCTGTTCAACCTAGTATATGAATAAAAATATTTTGTTCACTTAGTGTATATATTTTTGCACATATGAGGCATTGCATGCAAGAAGGGCAAATTCAACATCGGACCTTTTTTTTTTCTTCCAACTATCCTGTTCAAGGACATCTGTGTTGTATGCTCTTAGATCTGATTTGTGGAATTCACTCTTCTTTACATTTATAAACCTAAATTGATTTTGAACGTTCAGCATGCGGGCAATAAGGGCAAACTCCATAGGCCCTTCGTAAGCAATCCTGGCATTCCCTACTTCCACCCGCCTGCTACTGAAAAACTAATCATGTGAGTTCACTCTTCTAGCTCATGTAAAACTTCCATTTTATTGAATGTAAAAATCGCGATAGCAAGTGTCGTGGAGTTATTCTCGTAAATGAGTTAAAGTACAGATGCCTGGAGATGATCTGCATGTGACGTTTAAATAAATTCACCCAACCCAAATATTTTAACATTTTTTTTTCCAAAACATGACTTTGTTGATTTCACACTTCTTGCATGTAACACCATGTGTATATGCATATTTTAATCATAAAAAATTAACATGTCGTTCAAAAATTAGAACACGCTTATTTAAATAAATTTGACAGCTAATTCAATATGAAATATTTTAGCTTTGAAACACATCGCTATTTTCTTTTTATTAAAATGTACAACTTGATCTCCTTGTGTTCCACAAAATACGTCATTATCAATAGCATTTATATACTGACTGTAGAGAGCTTCCAGACAACCATATGACAATAGTCTTTTGCCTTTATGCATTACAGTTTATTTTAACTTGCCTGTGTATGATAAGTCTCTTTGTGTGTATGAATATACAATCACCTACATATCAGCATGCAAAGTAGAAAATCATGATCGAATTATCCCATCGATCGCATTCTCATTTCACAAAAAAACAAAGAGTTTTAACGACTGTATTGATGAAAATTAAATACTTTTAAGGGCACTTAAAAATGAAAATCAAAAATAAGGACCTGTGGGAACCCTGCTATGTACAAAGGACACCTTATGAGTTCAGACAGATAATTAGGGCATTTGCATTCAGGGATGGGAAATGGGGGAGAACACGGCTGGACCCAGCCAGTAAATGGAAAGGAAACATTAATTCAAACAACAATGTCAATCAATCAACGTTTATTGGCATAGTAATACATTGATTGATTGATTGACATTGTTGTTTGATTTAATCTGCGTAGTCATTAATTGTTAATTTATTATTAATTGTGTAAAATGTGTGTTAATTGGAACCGTTATGTGAGTAAAAAAAATAAAAAAAAATACCAAGTGTTAACCAGAATAATCGTTAAGGAGAGTTGAAGTATTACTATAAGTACCCTTTGGGGGGGGGTGCTGTTGTGCTTATTTCCTATGTTAGCCAATGTTAATTTTTGCTTACCGAAGGAGATATAAAATGGCCAAAATATTGCTGACGTATTACTTGAACACTCCCTAATTTGAAGGATAATATTGAAAAAAAAACTATCATATATCTAATATATTTTCAATTAACGCAAAAACTACAACAAAAGAAAAATGCAGAAAACTTACCAATGGGCAGCGAATGGCCTACAAAGATCTAAATGAAATGGTAAATTTTTAAGTTCCTTGAGCCGCACTGAAGCTTCAATATATACAAAAAGTAACCATAGAGAGATGGTAGGAAGACAAATTCCTCTCTCTGCAAGATAAAAAAAAATAATAAATTGGTATACAATCTTAGGAATTTCTTTGGCCTATTGAAGAATCAATGTCAACACATACCTGTATGCCATACGTACTGAACCCATACATATGTACTAGCTGCAAAGAACAACCAATGAACGGGGATAAAAAGAAAGCAAATCATGTCTGACGTGAATGCGATGAACACAAAGAAAACGGAGAAAGCCTAAAATTAAAATGAAAAACTTTCAATATAAAAAATTTTTTTAATTAAATTTTCGAATATAAAATTAGTTTTTAATGGTGCTTTCGAATACAAAATTTCCCATTAAAAATAATTTCAAAGCAAAATTCACATAAATTGTGAGGTTTAATTTTAACACATTAAATGATTTCCCTTTTAACCATGCATTTTGACACTTTTACTGAAAAAACGTTGAGAGTAGGTTATAGTGTGATAGTTAAAATACAAAACAATAAAGCGATATATCGTTTATACTCTGAGTGGCCAAACAATTAGGAACACCCTGCTATACAGTATTATTAGCAGGTTGAACATCCCCTGGCTTTGATGACAGCAGATATTCTTCTAGGCGTGGACTCTACAAGTTGCTGAAAGCATTGAGGAAGAATAATAGTCCATACTAACAAAATGAAAGCTCTTAATTCTCTCAGATTGGATGGTTCTGGAGATACGAACAAATCTTTCTACCTTGTCTCACAAACGCTCAATTGGGTTGAGATCTGGAGATTGGGGCCCATAAGCAATATTACAGAATTCCAAATTATGTTCACTAACCAATCTGAGATGATTTTAGTTTAGTGGCTGGGTGCATTGTCCTGCTAGAAAGAACAATCACCTTCAGGAAACACCATAGCCAAAAATGGATGCACTGGTAAGCAATGATGTCGTGGTAGGCGAATCTGTCGACGGATGTTTACAATGAAACTAAGGAACCAAGTGTCTACCAGGAAAATGCTGCCCATACCGTGATTCCGCCACCATCCACTTGAACAGTTGTCATGTGGCATGCCGGATCAATGGCTTTATGTTGCTTTCAGCACACACACACACACACACTGCCATCAACTCATGGAGAAGAAATCTGGACTTGTCAGGCTTCTTCCATTTATCAAGTATGAAACGTTGGTGTTCTTTAACCCATAAAAGCCATTTTTTTTTAGTTTTGAAACGAAATCGAAGGAACTCTTGTACGTCGCTAGCTATTAAAATTAATTTGTTTTAAGATTCATCTTGTAGAGCGTACAGATATTCTTCGCGATGATCCTGCATTGTATTGCGCTCCAATTTGTTGTGTTATAGATCGCCGTTGCTAAACACAATGCGTGTCAGTCACCTGGCACCTCTTCCGTTCATAAGCGATTTCGCCCACTATTGCACTTTTCGCTCAAAGTTTTTTTACTTAGCTACTATTCGTTGCAGCCCCAAGATACAGCTATAAGAAAAAAGTCAAAAACGTAAGTGGTTTCGGAGATACTGAAAATCGGCCCTTCTGGCATCCACAACCATGCCACGTTCAAACTCACTCAAATCTCTTCTTTTCACCATTCATAGGCGAATTGTAACTTTTACTGGTGCTTCTGACCAGGGAAAAGCTTGTTATCAGCGAATCCAGTTTATTACTTCAGCGAAACATGTTGCACAGACTTTTGTAAAGTTTTATCTCCCCAGCCAGCTTACATAACCTGACACGAGAAAGATAACTTAAGATGACCTCAAAGCAACAATACATTTACATAAAAATTATTTATTTTAGCACAATCAAGACTTTAATTGGAACTAAAACTAATTTATTTTGTCAATTTTAATCTCACACTTTTCTAAAGAGTAGATTCATGTGGAATGAAGGAAATTAAGTTACAACACCTATATTTTTGACTTAAACAACAACACTTTGATCCGTATATGTTACAGTTGGATATACAGGGTGTTCCTAAATTAATCATACAAACTTTCAGGGGTGATAGAACACATCGAAACAAACACTGTTTACCACAGAAAGCATGATCACATGTGAAGAGGTTACACGTTAGAAGGCGCTTTCCATTTCTCCGTACATATACACACACACATTCTTAAACAATGCGAAAACAGGATGGGCATAAAATATCAAAATAAAACTACAAGGAAAAAAAAAAAGAATGTCAACAACTGACTGACATGATGAAATGAAATCAAAATTGCAGGTGTTGAATAAATGTACAAGTATGAACATTAATCACTTCACCTAGAATCTCTTCTGGGGTAGCTGAAGTTCTGACACGACCAATATCGTGCATAATAGCACCAAAGGATCCCTTTTCAGAAAGTGAATGGTGAAAGCGAGAAAATGTTCTGTGATTGAGAACATGCTGCTGAGGAAGTGCTCTCGATAAAGCCTTTGCACTTCCCTGCAATTACCATTGATAAGATCATAGAAAAAATATCTATACGCCCACTTCCTCCACATTGCTACACTGATTCATTCTGAATCACTAATGGCCTTTCAATCAAAACCCACAGCCTTTATAGTGCTTCATCTAGAAAAAAAATTAGGGTGGGCACATGGCCCGACAAAAAGCCTTGGGGTAATACGGATACTCATGATGAACATCTGCGGTTTTGTCAGCTTAACTGTTACTAACTGCTTTAAACAACGCCTTAATTGGTTTAGTTCCTATTGCTGCTTTCTTTAAATTCTTTAGTTTTCATTTGCAGGTACGCGTTGTTTTTTTTTCCTCTGAGTTAAGTATATATGAAAGGCGAGGGGGAAAGTGCACATAATTACGATCTATCAGTGTTGCCAGATGGCAAGATTAAAAAATCCCAATCTCCCTCTCACACAAAATAATAATTGAATTAATATAATTTACTTAAACAATATCCTATAATTGCATAATTCAAATATCCTATTTATATCTATATCCTGCATTATTCAAATATCCTATACTATATGACAAGTAAGCTTCATAAAATAGGGATGTAAAACATGCTTAGTTTAGAGCTTAAAGACAAACAAATTGATTTAATAAAAATTTGACCTGAAAAATACGTGGAACCGCTAACGTTTATCGCAGTAGTCCGTGGTTGAAAGTCTGCAAACCTGGCAACAGTGCTTTGTTCACAAATATTCGTCAGCAATCTCGTTTTGCCAAAACCACCACCACTGTTATTACGGAAATGAAAAGCAGGAGTACAAAATTTAATTTCAACATATGTTTTGGATTCTAACGTGGGAATTTGAATTATCATCGGGGAAGGATGGTGCGTTATTTTCCGAGGTCGTGGAGGGACATTTTGGCACAAGAGCAGACAAGTTGAAGGGCAGGGTGCTTATAGGTTCAGCAGAACGTTGCACCATTCTATTTCGTTTTACGTGAAACACTAGCTTTTATATGCCCATCTGAATCAGCCCTCTAGCATCACAGCTCTCTTCACTTGCAGCCATACATTCTATGATGAAAAAAGTTCATTTCAGTGCATTTCATCCCGCCTGAAAGTTTTCCAATAACTTTGAACACACCCTGTATATATTACAGGTTTTTTTATTTTTTTAAACCCTACTATACACTGCCTCTTAAGGATTTGTCTTGAACCACTAATGATCGATTGATAACCTCTTTTGTGTGATTATATTGACTCTGAGAAGGGCGATAATATTCAACTTTGCCACATATGGGTCAAAGAGTTCTGGTTTGAACTGAAAATGTTGGGTATCAGAATTTAATTTTGGTAATTTTATTTTACTCATAAAAAGTTCTACCGAACTTAGGCTAATGGCCAGATCATAATAAAAACATTGGTTTTCATCATGTCAGCCACATAAAAGCAACATCAGGTAGGTTGATAAAAAAAGAGGCTAACTACGTAAGTATAGAACAGGGTTCGAAATTAGTGGGTGCACTGTGCACATGAAATTTTATCCGTGCATGTAAATTTTATTTGGGTGCATGCAGTGCACCTAACTATTCAAAACTATGGCTACTTACGTTTATTTTTCAAGAACAGTGACCTATGGACTAATTTTATATAATTTTCTCAATGTATCTGCATTTGCTTTGATTTTTTTTGTTTTGTTTATTACAAATGAATGTTCAATTATTTTGAAAAGTTGAATTTTTTTTTTTCTTAGCTTACATGCTTAAACGTAATTGCCACACATACACTTTACCCGTTTTTAATGTTGAGGTTTACTTTCTATTCTGTTACTTAAACACATAACTAGTATTTTATGCACGTAAGTCGTAAGACTTGGGTGCATTTGTGCACCTGATTTAAAAAGTTAATTTTGACCCCTGATACAGAACAAGCTGTTAGCTTTAAGGCTATGTTCAGTAGCTGACCACAATGTTGAATGAACGGTAATGAACAAACACTACTTTAAGTATGAAACAAAACTTACCAGCCCTTGATACTTGAATGAATCGTAAACACTACGCAACAAGAGCCAAAAGGGCCACAGGTACTCAAAGCGAAACTCCAAAATGAAGTCAGCCAATAGCACCAAGGCCCAAACGAGCAGGAATTTCACATACAAGAAAGTGCTGAAAAGGAAAAAAGAAAGTCTTTAACTTCATAAATTTACAGATAGCTTCAACAGTCGTCACAAATTAAGGTAAGCTAACCTTGTATGAATTTTATAAGACAACCTGGTAGCTGATTTATCACCCCCGCCCACCCTTCGATAGTTGAGCCTTCTCAGGCATTGAAAAAGTATTTTGCTACGAATATATATGTCACCGTGAAAGTACTATAACCAGTCATTCTGTAAGAACCACTAGTGGATGTTCAGAATTCCTGAACCTCTTAGTAAAAGTAGATAATAAAACATTGAAAAGGGCTATATTGATTCTGGAAACTCCTTGAATTACACCTTCGAGCAAAAAATATTCTATTATTTCAAACAGTATTAATCAACGTTTATTGGCCTCAGGATACAAGTGTCCATATTATGGCGTGATTAGATGGTGAAACGTTCGAAAGAAAATAAATATTTCTGCAACGGGCATTTTGATCAATTTAATACGTCTCTTTGCAATTTGGTTTAAAAAGTAGTCCATGTACTACACCATTCTGCGAAATAACTGGCTTCAGTAAATAGTCTTTATATACGTTCGTAAAGAGATTAGATATTGTCGTTCGTAGCTCAGTAGGTAGATACCCCTCCCGGCAAGTGGAAGGTCGTGGGTTCAGGTCCCACCGAACGCAGAAATATTTATTTTCTTTAGAACGTTTCACCATCTAATCATGCCATAACATCGGCGCTGGTATCACTATGCCAATAAACATTGATTAATATTGTTTGATTTAATCTACATAGTGTTCGATTTATATAAATAGAAAATTCTATTATCTGTCGCGAATTGAGTATCTACTATGATCTCAGTGAGTAAGATGTCAGAAATTAGTGAACAGATTATACAAACATATTTAATAATAGTTGAGTGGAAGTCTTTTTTTTTTTTTAATTAACTATTCAAATTGTGAAGTTATATTTTTAAGTATTTTTCAAGTCTTTCGTTTATACAATGAAGCGGCCAAAGTCAAAACTTATGGTGACATTTAAATTGTGAATTGCTTACTCTCCGTTTACCACAGTGTCGCTGAATAATGAGAACATGGGCTTCAAAAGAGGCCGCTCTTATAGTGAACACTTGTCCCTACCGCTTTACGCAAATACCAAACAGCAGGCAGCAACATGTTTTGTTTCCTAGAAGGAAAACTTTAGGGTGGATAGGGGTTTTAGGGTTTCAACTCACATATTCCTATGTTAAATATACAAAATTTCATTGCAATGGGGGGTTACAACCCCCCCTGCATACGCCAATGCTCAAAACGTTGGCAATAAGAAAAGCTTTTACATAAAGGCAGTTTCAAAAGTCTGTCTGCTGCAAATGCCACCGAGTACAAAGCGGCAAATGGTTGATGTATTGGCATTTATGATAGCACTTCAACCTAAAATTTCTTGAAGTGTACCGTGTGATATGCAGAGAGCAATAAGTGACAAAATCGCAGGCTTTACAGCAGTGGTTCCCTAACTGGTTCGTGGACCACTGGCAGTCCACGAGATGTGTCAATATTAATGTCAATATTTAAAAAAAAAAAAAATACTTATAAAAATTATTATTATTAAACATTAAAATTAAATATAAAAATGAAATTGATGGTATATTTGTAGTATTTTACAATCTGATGGAACTTCAGAAAACTTATTTTTTAATTAAGTGTAATTCACCTTAAGCATGTTCGTCTTAACAAGATTTGACTGTATTATCATTAGATTTTTTCTCTTTATTATTTCTTTATGGGAGGAACATTCCCCTTGGTTCTTATCCTGTTTATTCCTAGTTTTCTGTTGTGAGAAACTCCTTTAGTGAAGGCCGAAATTCAAGCGCAATTTGTCCGTACTGGAATTCTAGTCTGATAGAATGTATCATGAAAACAGTGTCCGTATATGAAGCTGACCGCTTAGAAGGGGTCTGGAACATATTACTGTAAATCAGATTCTTCTGAGGAATTTTAATCTAACCATAAAAACGGGATGACAAGAAGTTATGAGGGGGTTTCAATGTACTTAAATCCAAGCCAGATTCCTTGAACATACTAGAAAATTCCCTGAAAAGTTACGTAATATTTTTGATAAAAACAATGATTTCTAAAAGAATATAACCAATTATAGGAAAGAAAACGAAATTCGTGTAATTTAAAAAAAAAAAAAAATCCAGAAAGAGGCAAATTCAAATTCTCAGAATCTACGAAAATCCCGGAACATAATCACCCCTATTAACATGTGCGGAGCTTCTCATAGCAAAGCCAAGCACGGAGGTATTATACCTCACGTGCAAAGGATGATGCGGAATAATTGGAAGACTTGGAGGCGCCAAGATTGAGAATTCGACCCAAAAATATGTCGCCAGGTGGCAGAAAAACGGGTTACTGGACGCTAGAGTGATAGGAGTCAACGACCTCAGATTGGTCCCGTCGGCCCGGCAACTAGGAACGATCCAATCGATATGGCAAATTTTGAACCTAGCCCTGCACAGCACAGCAAACCCAGAGAGATATATATTCACCTGATAGAATAGAAATATAAATTCGTCGATTATTCACCTGTGCAGCGCTCATTTCGAATCGTTTAAACGGGAGAAGCAAACATCGGAGCACTTTAATAAATTACTGCGGCATCACAAACGAGAAATTTTTGCGCCAATCCGGGGATTCGTTGTTTGTTTGGCTTTTTTATGGCGCAAGAGCATCTGGGCTATACTGCGCCAGGCGATTCATTGTTTCTAAATCTGAAGA
This sequence comes from Dysdera silvatica, assembly GCA_006491805.2. Taxonomy (NCBI): domain Eukaryota; kingdom Metazoa; phylum Arthropoda; class Arachnida; order Araneae; family Dysderidae; genus Dysdera; species Dysdera silvatica. The sequence goes on along the minus strand of QLNU02015359.1, from coordinate 30,501,590 downwards.
AGAAATGTTTTAGGAAGAGGGGCAGGCCCGTAGCTAGACGCTTGTTACAGGTGGGGTGTTAAGAAAACTACAGAGGGGGGCTTAAAATTCGTAAATATTTTGATGTATTTTATTAATATATTTAATAATACTAAATATATGAGAGGGCTAGTATATTTAACGTTAGTAAATAAATTTCGTAACAAATTTTGCATTAAGAAATTTTAGTATGCCTTTCTATAATTTACCCTATCTTTATTATAAATATAAAGCATATGAGGACTCAAACCTCTGTAAAAAACATTATGTAAACCAGATCTACCGTAGAAAGCTATTTTGAATACATTTTTAACGTCAAAGAACAATTTCCATTATCATGTACAATTTCATACAAAACAAAAAATTTAAAATAAAAGTCTACAATATTTTATTTTGAGAAAAAATATTTTCGGGGGGGGAGTTAACTATATTTCAAAGGGGAGGGCTCATCGCACCATAGCCCCATCCTGGCTCTGGAAGGGGGGCCCTCGAAGAAAAAAAAAGGTAAATGAAAGCGATAAATCGCATTCTCTTAAAGAACACAGTTTGAAAAAAGCAAAAAATAACAATTGCATTTAAACACATCGATTGTAATCGTTGTTTTACAATAGTGAATTCCGTGGTGTTGAATATAGGAAACGAGACACTGGAAAAGCATTTTTGGCCCGATGACAATTTCCTTTCCCACACATACACCGCGGAGGGAGGGGGGGGGGGAGTTACTACCGAACGGGCGAACTATCAGTAAATACAGGAAATAGCTGAGTCTGCAAAACGTACGCAACGTACTTCCTTCCGTTTAAAAATCCCAGCTAACGTAACGTGACGAAATAGCGGAAACAAAATAAAACAACAATTTCTACCAAAACTTGGTTGCTGAAGCCCCAAGATTATTCTAGAACTCATGATAGCCCAAAACACGCGGAACCCTGATCGTTTATCATGGGTTCCGTGAGCCACGATACATTTCCAAACAAGATTTCTTCCCCAACCCGAACTTGAAACTGACGGCACGAAAATATGTCATCATGTCACACAGGGAGTCTGCAACACCCCCACTTAAATTTCTTGACACACCCTCTTAAAACTCAAAGTTCATATGCCCGCTAAATATTCAAATTACAAGGGGGAAAAAATATTGCATAAATTATTTTTCTATGCGTTTTCCGCACACGTGAATCGCAGTGGCAATTTTTCAAAGAAAAATGCGGGTGAAGACATCAAGAAGGAGAAAGCAAAGTATCTACCTAAATTCTGTTTCAAACTTCCCTGACTTTTCCAGGTTTCCAGACCAAATCTTAATCGATTTCCAGTCACTAATTACAATAAATAACGCAGAACGAATTAAAATTTGCATAATCAGAATAAGTTTTAAGACCATAAAATCTCTACTAATATAAACCCCAAAGCCATTTATAACTCAATTACAGTGAATTTACAAACACAAAAACTCTATTAAAAATGCATTTC
>QLNU02015359.1:30471683-30497489 GCA_006491805.2 Dysdera silvatica | reverse complement strand
AGGTTTTTATTAAATGATATTTAAAGAGGATTCCATGGAGAGACATATGGTTCGAAAAAGAAATCAACAGCTGAAAATTAATGAATGCATTCTGCCGAAACTACACAATATAAATAAGAACAATTTTTAAACGTTATATTTGCGTATAAAACAATTTTAATCAACATATTTATTTTTAAATTCAATTACAAAATTGTAGTAAAAAGAATTACGAAGTTGTATGTTTCATTAACAGCACAACTTCGTTTATAGCTTCCCGAAGACGACCAGAGGAGCCTGGTGGAAATATACATTGTAATTAAATATGGTTGATACGCAAACATAACGTTGTTTAAAAGTTCACCTTAGCTAAAAATGACGCCTGTTATTCGTTTCGAAAAGGTTACAAGACGCGAGAAACAGAAATCGATAATCGAAAGCCCCAGACTACCTTTGCTCAGGTAAGATGATCAAAATGTTTTACATGCAATCTCCCCGAGATCTCAATTTGGCTCCAGCTTTTGCGCGAAAGGTCGGTGGACTCATCCGAACGCGGAGCCGAAGGCTTTTGACCAGGCATCGGACATGGGAACCTCAGGCGGGAAGGGAGGGAGAAGGCATTCCGAGGGAAGATGATCTAATCACATGGTTAAAAAAGGATGTTTCGTGCGCACAGGGGGATTAAACAAAGGAATATGGCTTCTGCACTAAACGGATCGATGTTTATTTATGACCTTTCCAGCACATGGAATTTAATTATAGACTGAGAGTTAGAAAAATGACAAAGCGATTGTTGGTGCCTTGTACAGCAGGGTTTTTCAACCAGGTTTGCTCGGGTTACAGCTACAATTTCTACGAAAGGACTTGAAAATTAGTATAAAGGTTAAGATTTTTTTTTTCCCAATTACGTCAAACGAAACTTCATCTCGAACCATGTACAGGCATCCATCCGTCGTTTTACGCGATCTCACTTCACGCGTTTTCGCAATAATGCGATTTAAAAAAAAAAAATAAATCCATTTCGGTACCAAGTGCTTTGCAATGTTCACGATTTAAAATGCCAAAACCGGTACTACTTTTCAATTTTCTAAATGAAAATTAAAAATTGCTAAAATTTACGTTTTGGGCGGAGACGAAGGCGAAAAGCCCCGTGTTAATGAGACCATCATTGAAGAGAATGGTTACGTAGAGATATATATATAACGTAGATAGAAGCGCCAAAGTTGCCAGAGAGATTCATAGTTCTTTAACTTGCGGCAAAGAACTCGCGGAGAGAAGAAAAATGCTGCCAGTCAGCTTACTTTTGACAATTTCTTAAAGAAAGCCACCGATTTGAGACCTTCGGGAGAGCAAGATAAATAGTACAGTATGTAATTTTTAAATGTGCTGTACAGTATTGTACTTGAAATTATTAATTCATAAAAATTAATAGCAAAATTATGTATTGTATTTTTACCAGTTTTGGGTAACTTATTTTTTTCTTGGAACTAATTCCTATATCTCACCCATGTTAAAATGAATTCACTTTACGCGTATTCGCCTTACGCGATTATTTCTTGGAACCAATTATTTACGTAAGTAGAGGGATATCTGTAAGGTATTTTAAATAAATTATTTCGTACTAGGAAATAAGGAAACGGAATTTTTAAAATAACGTTCCCGTTAAATGCACACCTATTATTAACAGAAATGCGCGAATTAGTACTATAATCTGTACCGGATCTCTAAACAGAAGCATAGCAATTCAAAAATTATGGAGGAGGGCGCGGGAGTTAAGTATCTTTAAAGGCGGTCATGTGATGAAGCCTTAGAAAAAATTAAATTTTAATAGCCAATGGGGGACTTGAGCCCCGTAAGCCCATCCTTTCCGACACCACTACAGGGATGGGAGTGAGTTTAGAAGTAAAAAATAGCTATTTTGGTGATTAAAATTATTAAAAAGGAGACAAAAAGGGACTAGCATTTAAAAAAAAAAAAAGTGTTTTAACACGAACTTACCTGAAAACTTTTTTTTCTAATTTCATTACCCTACCAAAAGGCCTGTTAAGTTCAGAAAGAAATGTTAACTTATTAGACCTAGCAAAGTTAATTTCAAAATTCTTCCAGATACAATAAAAACCGTTATTTCGTTTTGAACATAGATGGGGTATGGCCAACATTTTCTTTATTTCAATACAAAATAAGATTTACAGAAAACAATAAAATTACAAATACATATATATACAAAACCTAGGTCCTCAACTGGTTTTAGGACCCAACAAGGACAGTCCCAAAAAACAAAATAATAAAATAAATACGTTAAACATTAAAACATAGATATCTATTAAAGAAAATGAGAGCAAATCCTTTTAAATATTAAAGAAGTCCACACGTTCATTTAAACATTCTTTGAAGGCGTCTAAATTTTTAGAATTAACTACTCAATCTTTTTACTCTTCTTAAACCTTGATTTGATAAAACCACCAAAAAAAATAAGAACTATTCTGTCTTAGACTTTTTATGATAAAAGTTGGTAATTAGAGTGCTTTTCCTTTTTTCAACATCAGTTTGGAGCTCTTGAACTGTTTTGTATTATTTCTTTTCATAGTTTTTCATCAATCGAAAACCCTCTAGTATTTCTTTGACTACTTGAATCTGTACAAGGTCAACTTTCTTCAAACCTTTTTTCAGCTTTTCTGTAGCATTATCAAAGAAACATCTGCTGATTCTCTGGTGGTTTCGATGTTGTTGTTCTTGTTTTTAAGAGTACACAAGACTAGAATTTTCTCTTGGAAATCTCTGCCTCCTTCAGTTTTTGCTCCTCTTCCTTCCTCTGCTTCTCTTTTTCTATATTCACCTGCTCTTCTTTTTCTTGCAGTCGCCTTTGCTCCCCCAGATATGTTTGGTAATACTTATGGGGAGTATGTGCCAAAGATATCGATTTCTTGATAATTGGTAAAAAAAAAGTTTATTTTTATATTGCTTCATTCCATCTTTGATGACCAGAATTGAATTCAATGTTCTGAGAGACATTTGTGGACTAACATCAAGAATTAACTCGGAAACTGAAAATAGTCTTTCAATATTTTATTTCATAGAATTCCCTTATTCTTTATCTAGTAAATTTAATAATGTATTCCAAAGATGCCATGATTATAATATCGCTAATTCCTTTTTCTTGGATGGGGTCACTGAACTTGAGACAATTCGACTAATTAATAATCTTAGTGCTAATAAAGGACCAGGCCCAGATAACTTTCATCCAGTTCCCATTAAATATTGTGCTCATGAGATTTCAGGGCCTTTAACCCACATCTTTAATCTAATCTTTTCCACTGGTGAGATTCCGCCGGAATTTAAGACGGCAAGGGTTGTTCCGATTCATAAAAAGGGTTCATATACTGACGTTGCTAATTATAGACCGATATCAATATTATCGGTGTTTACAAAAATACTTGAAAAACTCATTTATAATAGATTATTAAAATACTTTGAACATAACCACATCATACAGGAAAATCAATTCGGTTTTACTAAAAATAAATCTACTGAACAAGTATTGTTAACGGCAACAGACTTCATATATTCGGCTTTGGACGGTGGTGACTCATCAATTGGAATTTTTTTTGATTTGTCACGGGCATTTGATACCCTTAACTATGATAGACTTTTATATAAATTACAATTGGCAGGTATATGCGGAAAGCAAAATCTTCTTTTCAGAAATTACCATTTTGGAAGATCTCAATATGTGCAAATAAACGAAAATCAATCTATCGCCAGATCACCTCTATGTGGGGTTCCTCAGGGGTCGACATTGGGACCTTTGCTTTTTATTTTTTATATTAATGATCTTTTTTTTCTGCCAACTCGATCTAGAGTTCTATGCTTTGCCGACGACACAAGCATCTTTTATAGGGAAAGGAATCTTGATGTGCTGTTTTCACTTGTAAATAATGATATTGATATATATATAAAATACTTTAGAGATAATTATCTCTCACTTAATACAAAAAAAACCAAATGTATTCTGTTTTCAAATAAACATAACAAAAGCAACTACTTATGTAATACCATAAAAATAGATAACGATATAGTTCCGTTATCGCAGGAGACGAAATTCCTTGGAGTTACTATTCAAGCCAATTTAAAATGGGATACACACATTAACCTATTGTGCTTAAAAATTGGTAGATTTTTGGGAATATTGCGCAACATTAGTATTTATATACCTATAAAATTTTTGATCAATCTATATTATTCTTTTATTTTTTCTCATCTTTTTTATTGTTTATCGGTCTGGGGATACACTTCACAGGCTAACCAAAGTAGAATTTAGTCATTACAAAATAAATTCTTCAATATTATTAACCATAAATTACCACAACCAATGTCGATCCGTGAGGTTCCGCAAAGATTCAATTTATTAACTTTTAATCAACTTTTAAATTATAAAATTTTGTTATTAATGTTTAAAAAAATTAAAAATACTAATCTATTCCAATTGATTTACAGCAACCTACACATAACTATCCAACAACAAGTAGACATAACTACAGACCTCAATTTTCTCGTCTGGAGCTGGGTTGCCACAGAGTGGGTTCTTCAGGTCCTAAATTGTGGAATCAGCTGCCTTCTAATATAAAAGAGATAAATTCCTATTCTAAGTTTAAGTCTTTAATCCGGATCCTCCTTACTAATTCTATTTAATCAATCGCATACTTAATTTAATTTTCGCTGATGTTTGCGCAGTGATATCCCATGGGGCTGCTTTGGCTATCTGGTATCTCCTGGGTGGTGCAGGCTTTGTCAGACTACGTCTTTACCTGCGCTACCCAGGCAGACATGGACAAAATTCTATTTCACAGTATATTAATTAATGTATTGATATTTTTCTAATTAATTTTGATGTATTTATATTTTTGTAATTAATTTTATGCATCTATATTTTCGTATGATGTTAATGTAGATATGTCTTTGTTCTTATAATTAACTTAAACTAACATTGATTTGTAATCTCAATGTATATTTTTTTGTTGTTCATGTTGCTGCCTAAATAAAGTTGCTAAAAAAATATCAGCATTTCCATGTGAAAGGCGTGACGCTGCTTTCATTACCTTGAAAATAATAGAATACTTGGGAGATCCATCAGTAGTTTTTAGAGCAAAAAAATGGCTCCGATACTTTTTGATTTCAACTGCATCTGATTCTTCACTTTCCACTTGAAGACATTTCTGCTCATCTAGGAGACTATCTTCACCAATATCCAAGGGAAGAACTCTTGCAACTAAACCATCGCAATCTATCGACAGCTTCTCTCTGTTTTTCTTTCTAACTTCTGTAAACACCCAAGAGCTTTTTTAAGCCTCAATGAAGGTGTGAGGGCTTTCTTGATAAGGTGCATACAACCAGCAATATAATGTGATTGGACACACATCTGAAAAGTCATTTTACCTTTTTAACCTAGTAAAGAAACTTCTTTCGCAACTTCTTCAAACATATTAACAGACAACAGTTCTGTCAAATTTTTCTACTGAAGTAAGTTCTCATTTTCCCAGTCAAATGGAATAATACAACAAAGAAAAGTGCCAGAGTGTACCTGTAATTTACAACATTAGCAAAGTCTTCATTGAATTGAGGTGGGGGGGGGGGGATGAAAATTAAAAAAATGTATATAAAAAGCATACAAAAAAACATTTAGAGAGCAATTTCTTTAAAAAAAAAAGAAAAAAAAAAGCGATTTAAGAGACCAAATTCCTAAAAAAGACTAAGGGACAGATGGGGGGGAAAAAAAACTTTTAGCTTTAAAGGAGACTCTCTTCCATCCCTGCACTGCCTCCGAATTTATGCATTTTCAATTACACGGATGTTTCGATTTATCGTGGTAAGCTAGGTCCCAACTGACCCAGTTAATAGAGGTTCTACCGCAATGGTTCACAACCAGGGCGCCACAAAAATATTTTCCCCTCCGAAAATGCCACTTGGCTAACATGGTTTTAGAATACCAAGGGGGCACCGTGAACCGAGAGAGGTTTTTAACCGGAGTTCTACTGTATTTAATTGCTATAATTATGAAGCTGATTGCTGCCAGGAAAGGCAATGTGGATCTCCCCTTGTCTGTGAGTGGTTGAAAATCTAGCAGATAAGGCTGTAGGAATTGGTTCCGTCAGAGTGGATTTGTAAGTAGATTTGGAAAAGTTACACCAACTTCACAAACTTCAGTGCAGAGTATAGACGGACTTCGACTTCACAAACTTGATTGCGGAGAACAGTGGTGTACGGCAGCACGTTGCGCTGAAAGTAGAGGAGAATCCTAAGCGAGTTTTCTTCAGAATAGTTCATTCCTGCCCTGCAACTTGATTCCAGAACTCTATTGCAGATTAATGGGTCCTCTTCAGACAGAGATCCTCCCCACTAATTCCAGTTCCGCAACAGATAATTAATTACTTGTATCCAGAAATTCAAGACAATTGGACCATCATCATTAATCGCATGAACAATGGATGGTTCTACAAGAAAGGCAAAAGGGCAAGTCCTTACACTTGGCTAGAAAACCATTACGCAGTCCTTGCGATTTAGTTTCGGAGTTCATGATAATTAATGTCAAAGAACTTGGAAGTAAAACCCGCATGTAACGAGGGGCTCGAGACCAGTAAAAGTGCTCGCTACATCCGATCGCCTGCAAAATCCGATTTGGAACTCAAAATTCCGAACGTTGAAAAAAAAAAAAAAAAAAGATAAAGCCTTCATCACTCTCTGACATCTTAAACGACTAACTTTTTACAGAAACCTGGCTTCCACAATAGTTTTGAATTTTACCATGTTTGGCACAGTATAGCCAAGATCGTCTTGCGCCATAAAAATCCAAACAAACAAACGCTGAAAATAAATCCCTTTAGGTAACACAAGCTTGCATCACGATTGCGATAATATGGTACTCAGCTTCGAATTTGTTCAGAACTTAATGAACAACGTATTATATTACCTCTTGTATTCCAGTATAATAAGCTAAATAACAAAAGACCATGAACATAAAGGAACTTACGTTAATAATTATTACCAAGATAAACTTTGTTTAGAGATGCTCAGAAAAAGCGGTTAATGGCAGTTTACCTTTTGTGCAGTGTCGACGATCATCAAATTTTCGTCATAAAATATTTTGTCGCACCAAATACACAGTCATCAGTGCAATTCATTGCCTCTTAAAAAGGCGCTTATCGTAAGTTCTTTACTACGTATTCTGAAAAGGATGTAAGTTCTGGAAATTCTCCATTTTCAAGTGCTGAAAAGTTCATTTCAGTTAAAAAGGCATCCTGGATCACCCCCCCCACACACACACACACACCTCTCTCTCTCTCTTTTTTTTTTTCACGTCCGCGATCCGAAAGGATTTTGTTCGCCAAATACGATTAAATTATACATATACTGCACTTAATCATTATATGTACCAGACAAAATCCACATTTTCTTCGCTCAATGCGAGCTGGAAAGTTCGTTTCACCATGTTCATTTCAGTTAAAAAGGCATCGTGGATCACCCCCTTTTTTTTTTTCATTACATCCGAGATCCGAAAGGACTTTGTTCGCCAAATACGATTAAATTGCAAATATAATGCACTTAATCATTATATATACACCAAACAAAATCCATATTTTCCTCGCTAAATGCGAGCTCGTTATAAGGAACTCCTACTGTATTTACTCTTCTCCCGAGACTGGGAAAATAATTGAAGTTAATTGCGACACGATGTCTTTAAAAAAAGCTCTGCCAACGCAAAACCCACATTATATATCAAAAGAGATAAATAATACAGCATTTCTTGCCCTTTGATTTACTGTGCAAAGGTCATATTGCGTCGGGACCTATGGTTTCCCGGTAAACCCCGAACTACAGTGGGCAGAAAAAACGGTTGATTGAATTGTGGCGCAAGGACATCAAGTGTCATTCGGCGCATGACAAGGTGAAGGACATAAAAAAACAGCAAGCGTTCTTCCGCACCATTGGACTTGAACTCACTCTGAAAGTCACGATCAGCGAACCTATTACCTCTACACCAGGGGCAGACTGGGTCTTCTCAAAGGGCGCATACCTTGGATTTTCGGAGGGCGCTAGTCCTTGTCTATTGGAAGACGCGGGTCCTATCGCCCAGGAGGGCGCAGCGGCCCAATCCGCCCCTACTCTACACCACAGCAAGGCAAATATAGTAATAGGTCTATTCTGGTGCTTCATAATAATGAGAAAAGGAAGATGACGAGGATGAACGATTTCGTTCATCACGGTCCAAAATTTACATCGATTTAAAGGAAAAGACTCGTTACCCAAACGCCACGCAGAACGGCAGGAACCTGCCACGATTAGCATAATTCGTTACTGCGTGATCAGAATGCAAAATACAGAAAAGAAAGAAAGGATAAAGAACAAGAAAATGAGAAAAGCAGAACGGAGGTAAAAGTTAAAGGAAAGAAATTAAGACGGAGATACAGGAAGGCGTTCGTTTTCTTGGTTTTTGTGTCGCTTTCGTCTCCTTTGTGAGCCCCTACAAAATGAGGAATTTTATTCACTATGCTGATTTGTATTCTAAGTGAAATAAACAAGAACTTTCGCAGTTGTAGAAATTGACACATCGATAACGTATTGCTGGGAAGACGGATCATTTATGTATCAACTTCTGCAACTGAATTGTGTTCATTTTTTTCGGAATATATTATTGCGCCGTGCGTCATTAGTTTAGTTATACAATCATTTATGACGACAATATGGTCAAGATAGTTTGCGAGTTTTACGCGGACAAGGCCACGATGAGCCGGGATTTAGAGTTTTCAAAGGATTCCGGACCTCTTAGAGCCTAGAGAACCAATCCCCGGGACTATGGTAAAACAGAGATTACTGCGTTGTATGCAGTAAGAGACAGGGTGTCTCAGCATCAGGGTTACAAACTTCAAGGGGTCATAGTACTCATCAAGGTGAACGATAATATGTCATAGAATCTAAAGTCGCAAACCACCCACAGCGCCAGTTCTAAAACCGTCCAGCATGCACAAATATTTACAAATAGTGCGTGAAGAGCGCCAGATACTACTCAGGTCATCTGATTAGAAGAACACACGTTGCGCTTCTCATGCACTGGTTGTCAATATTTGTGTATGGTGGACGGTTTTAGAACTGGCGCTATGATGGGTGGTTTGCGACCTTACGTTCTATGACAATTATCGTTCACCTTAATGAGTGAGTACTCCTTCATGACCTCTTGAAATTTGTAGCCCTGGTGCTGGGACACCCTGTATACCACGTCTCAAGACTTCGCTGAAGAGCTGGGATAAGGAACTTAGGGACTATCATTTGTGGTATGTCTTGTCTCAAAGTGCGAGCTTCCACAAAAGTGGTTCCCTTCTTAGTAAATCTAACTTCCATAATCTTTAAAAAAAAATCAGTAATGTACACATAATTATTCTTTCTACTACTTTAAAGGCTGATACATTGTTTTGCCTTCACCAGTCGCCGATAAAACTACAGGAAGGTTTTCCAGAGCAAATGGGGACCACGTGGGGCCTGCGGATTCAGCATGTATTTCCGGAGATGCTCAGAACATTCCGGAGTAGTTGGCAGCTACAGTTAACGTAACTCCACCGAACATTTACAAATAAGCAAGTTTCGTTAAATCAATTAAAGTTTTATAAAATAATAGTTTAATAAAATTTCGTTCAATTAAAGTCGACTTCAACAGGGGGAACCCGAAGACAGTTGAACATAATCACAGGGGTGCACTTTGCACTGACATATGCATGGCAGCGTCTTGGGGGAAAAACGGTTTTTTATTTTAGCGCCCGTTTGCCAACATACATACATACATACACTCTAGGTTTAGGTTTCGTAAAAGTGCTCCTAAACCACTTGCTCCACAGCTTCAAAGACCACACCCCACACACAATCTAAAAACAACGCCTGCCCTGTTTATCTCAGACCCGAATTCAGCACTCAATACGTCGGAGTGAAACTTGAAAGAAACTAGCTTGCGGAAAATAATTTGATCGTTTAAATTGAATTGAAAACAATACTGAAAGAAATAATATCATATTGAAATAATAATTGAAGTAGACTGTTTCTTTTCCATGGAAAAGAAACAACTAAAAATCTCCTTTCCATCGCAAGAATCGAGAACAAACGAGGCAGCTGCCTCCTTCACACGTAAACAACGTAACATGCAGGTATCCTAACATCCAATTATCTTCACATATGTGATTTTTTTTTTTAAATAACCAGTTCCAATAATCGATATTACCATCACGCAACTTGCTTATGCAGACAATACATGTACCTGCATCCAATATCAACATCCGAAAAACGGTAATAAATAATCACCAAATCATAAAACACTCATTATATATTTGGCCCTGCGGTGGCGCAGTGTGGTAACGCGTTCTCCTATTGCGCGGCTAATCCGGGTTCGACTCCCAGCAGTGCAAAGAACGCTTACTCAGAGATCTCATAAAGATCGCACTGCTCACTGTAGTCCGGGGTTTGGTTCCCTAGGCCTTAAGAGGTTCGGATTCCTCTCGGAAAACAGTAGGTCCCGGCGCAGCATGACCACTGTAGTCTTTGAGCCGTAAAACCACAAACAAACATTATATATTAAAAGTATGCCTTATCCATAATGGCTAGATAAAATCGACCGCCATTGGCGACTAAATCTTTGTAGTTAGCGAGTTGGAAATCATCTTTTCGAAGTGGACGAGTCGGTTGGCTGGGATTTGACAAGCCCTGCGTATCATCATATTCAACTAATTTCTATCCACTGTAGGAAAGAGAGAAAGGAGAAAGAGAATGTGTGTGTGATTCTTCTAATCGTGTGTATTTTGAGCAATTTGGCTCCATATTACATTTACCTGTTTGCTTATCTCACCTCTGAAGATGTTTCCTAGGTCTCTGATGGTCTTTTTGGAATTCAGTTGAGTGAGAATACCAGTTGTCCTTGGTCAGTAATTCTTGAAAAAGGCCCAGCCCATTAAATTTTCGCTCTTGTATATCCACCCCCGCACAAATAAATGTTTTCGATTTATTGATTTGATTTCCGAAGGAGCAATCCCATTGATTTGAGATTCCTCTCATTCCCAAAATTCCGCCAAACAAAAACGATCGGCCCCCCCATCTCTCGTCAAAATGATCGAGATTTTCAAAAACAAAGACCTCCACGGAAATATATCGGCAGCGTAGCGGGTTCAATTTCTTTTGCAAAATCCCTTCTTTGAATGGATTTTAAAACGAATAAATTTCACTTCCAAAGAAAAGTTCAAAAAAAATAAATAAATAAATAAAAAGCTTTCGTTTTAAGTAAATTATTTTCGCCGTTAAAGGGGTCCCCTGTTTCGCAGAGATAGATCATTTCGTTTTCCATTCCTGCTCAGCTACATTTACGTTTCTGCGTGTTCTGTTCACCACCGGTATAATCTAGATCTCGTTAAACGAAGAATTGTGGTCTTTCGAAGTTTAAGCCTGCATTTCCACGAGAATCGGCAAGGATAGTAAAGGCCATGCTGCGTTGTGGCCTACAGTTTTCAGAGGAATCCGAAGTCAAGGGAACCAACCCCGGTACTACGGTGAGCTGTCAGTCCGTGAGCGCTCTCTTTTGGCGCGGTCGGGAGTGACCATGATAACGGCACGATACCGAGTGCCTTACCACTGAACCACCGCAGGGCCGTTCCGAGGAATCCTAGCCTTCGCTGCCAAGGGAATTTAAAACCCGAAATACGGTGGGTATAAAGACGGCAAGCGTTCTACGATTCCACTGGGAATCGAACCCGGGACCATGGTATATTAGATGTAATGCGCCACCGTAGAGCCATGAACCTCTTAGGTCCAGGGAACCAACCCCCGGAGTACGGTGATTAGTTGTTCGGTAGGCTCCGCCCCTTCTCACCGTCAAGAGCCAAATCCAGATTAACGGTACGCTAGCTGAAGGCATTACCACTGAAAGGCGCCAATTCGACATTGAACAAAAACCATACGCTGCAGATATATTTTACGCGCGCCCCTGAAGGTCTAAAATTGGGGCCCTTAAAATCAGCTTAAGAGTTATCGGGGGTAAAACGATGGTATAAGCAAAGTATTCCGACTTCGGTTGAACTTGCTTTCCATCCGCTTGTTGGACGGCTTCTACGCTTCTCTATGTGTGAGAGAGAGAATACATACAAACGGGAAATTTCTGCCTGGAAGTCTCTTAAAAGACAACGCGCAAAGGGGGTTTTTTGCCCTTCGATAGCGCAGTGATAACCCATTTGGCGATCCCGTGATTAATCCGGATTCAGTTCGGAGGGCCAGTAGAGACGAGTTCGGGCTCATTTTTCGAGGCTCGAGTCGGAAATACCTTGTGGAAATTTGAGGCCCAGCCCGAAACTTTCAATATGACCAATTCCTTGACGTACGATTTAAATTTTAAAACGAACAGATGAAAGAAAATTGCCTAAGGTCGATATTTAAATTTAGCGGGTTTCAATTAACATTAATTTGCGACAAGCCACTCTCTAATTCGCGACCCTCTAATTCTCAAGTAACTCGGTTTCAACGTTAACAATAGCCATCATAATAGCATTTACGGACGACCTTTACCTTACTCTTTTTATTAACTACACACAGAAAAACCAAAAGCAATAGCGGGTTCAATATCTATTGAAACCCGCTAAAACTACACTATTTAACTTCCTTTAAATTTTCATATACACGTATTTCTAAATTCCTCGAAAACGAATAATTTAATTGTATTTCTTGGAGAATTTAGATATTGGAAAGCCAGTTTTCAACTACAGTTGTAGCCGTCTGATGAGCCCGAGCTCGAAATCAATACAAAATATAGAGCCCGTCTCATCTCTAGTAGCCAGCACTTGGTGATTTCCACAAATCCGTAGCAGTCTGGGGTTCAATTTCCTGGGGAATAAAGTTCGGATTCCTCGGAAAACTGTGGCAATGCATGGCCACCGCTATCCTTGCACCATAAAATAGAAACAGACCAAATAAGAGTGAGTTGTTGCTCGTTGCACGAATGTGTTTTTCGGAACCGAAATTTGGAAAACCTGACTTTGTACAAGTTGCTTAAACAAGGCCATCAGGATTTTACATAGAAAAAAAAACTACGAAAACAAGCGAGACAGCTGTTTTTTCGCCACTCTACATGCAAATACAAAATAAGATAAGTAAAGTGAGCGGCCCGCATGCACATGCCGAAACCTTCGGTGACCGACAGATGTCCAAGGAACAGGCAGGCCTACGAGTGGAATTAATTTGATATTCCGTTGTTTTCAACGTCAATACAAAAATAAACGTCATGCCCTCATCAGCCAAGTCTATTGAGTTACCTCTGTGTCATAAAAAGCAGCTTCCAAAATAAGATCTCTCCTCTACAAAATTCTATTGCTGGACATCCATATTCTCTTTTCCCCGGTTCTAAAGAAATCCATCTTTTCTTGACTGTCACCACCCTCTGAACTTGCAGACCAGATTTCATCGCAACCGTCTTGATCCAGCCTTTAAGGACAGCTTTCTTTTCGAAATTAACAGAGCATCTTCCTCTATGTGCCTTCGATGCACAGAAGGACTGGATGAAACTCTCGAATATTTGCTTCTGTTTCGTACGGCGTATCACCTCCCCTGTGAAGAAGTCTTTGCAGCTTGCAGCAAATTTGGACTACAACACCAGCTGATCTTCTCTCCATTCACAAAAACCTTGGCATTCAGCGGAATAATCTCCTGTCTGAGCTGCATTCATTCTTTGCAAGCACAGGAAGTTTTCTTTAATGCCTCATCACCACAAACCCCATACCCGATTTCTGAATCGCGTCAACTTTTCACGTCATTTATATGCACGTGTGAGTGATCTATCACTATTTTCTGTCGCTACACTGCTGTGAAAACAGCGTAGCAGCAGTAAACGAATTTCTCACACTCTTGTACAATCAACGGTAACAACGCTGATGCGACGATTGTTCATACGAACTGTGGAGCACGCACGGGGTTAGGCAACGTAGGGCGTGCGTGCCATACGTAACACATGGAGTGGTTTGAAACAAAAGCTCAATCGGAATAAAACTGTTAAAATTCAAAACAGAAGTGTTTTAGTTATATTCTCAAAATGTATGCTTTTGCATTCTAAAAGGATAAATGCTGCTGAATATTGGTGAGAAAGTATACGAAACAGTAAATTGCAGTTCGACTGACTGACCTCTTGAACGAACCATAGATCAACGAGGGTTATTTTTTTAATTAAGGTCCGTTTGTGAGTACCGTTTGAATTTCCACGTGCGCTTGAGAAAGAGTGCTCATGTAGGCTCCCGGCATTCTTTGAGCAGAATCTGACAGCTTTTCCATTCTCGACGTCCGTCGGTCCTTACGCTCTGTACGCTTCGTTAAAATGTTTAAGAAAGCCGAACGTCCCGCCAAATGTGAAATACGGTTAGTCAGCCGATTCTTAATAACAAGAAACATGAAATATATGGATATTCATCGCCAGAATTTCCAAGTTTTCGGTAATAACACAATGAGTGACCCTAAAGTGCGCCAATGGGTGGCATTGTTCAAGGAACTTGGGGAAAATGTCCATGACACGTCGCGCTCTAGTCGGCCATCTGTAGTCACTGATGATTTGGCGCAGGCAGTTAATACCAAATTCACGCAAACAGAAAATTCACAATTTCTGAGTTGTCATCTGAATTCTCATAAATTTCAAGGTCAGTTTTGTTTAAAAGTGCGTCTAAAAAACTTACGAGTACAAGATATTGTGCTGTCGATGTGTTCTTAACCTGCTGAGTCAGGAACAAAAACAGAAAAGATTGGCAAGTTCTCTAACACGTTTGACCCTTTACAAAGAGGAAGGTGGTGATTCGATCATCCGCCATACAGTTCAGACCTTGCGCCTAGCGACTACCACCTCTTCGCTTATCTGAAGACCTTCCAGGGCGGCAAGCGTTTAGAAACTGATGAAGAAGTGGAAACAAACGTAACATTACAGGCGGCATAGTACCATGAGGATGGTATCTAAAAACTGGTAGATCGTAACGATAAATGTTTTAATCGGCAAGGAAATTATGTAGAAAAATAAAGAATTATATGCAAATTCAGAATATGTATGAGTTTTGAAAAAAATTGCTTCGTTTTTATTGCAAAACGGACCTTACTTAAAAAATAGCCCTAGTATGTCTATCCAGAGCTTGATTTCTCCTCATCTCAACCTCCCCGCTATCGTCTAAATTTGCTCATCACGGCGTTAGTAAGGATTCCCACACCCATCATAGAGAAAATTTCCCTCACATTTCGAAGCTTTTCCCTGAATCGCAAAACAAAACCTTTAATTGGACTCCAATTTCAGGAAGAATAGCTATTCAGCACAAGAATTAGAAAGGTCTTCCCTACATTTCCTGGTTCAAATAAAAAACCTCGCTTTCCCCGACTTTTAAGGACGATTTCAAATTCCCCTGACAAATCCAGGTTCTTTAGATGCATAGGAATTTCGTTGGTTGTAGTTTTATGGCGCAAGGACAGCAATGGTCATTCTGCGCCAATCAAGGTGAGATGTGCCTGGTTAATATTGCCAAATGTATGAAAAAGCAAAATATCGACATTCGTGATTTGGTTAATTGTATTTTATGGCGCAAGGACAATGGCCATTATGCTGCAAGACAGGGTGAGAATTCGTGATTTTAAAACCCTTGGACTGATGAAGGGATTGGCAACCTTTTAGGAGTATTGTGCCGAAATAATGCTCACTCGGCGTGCTAGAGGGACCACTCATCAAATTATACAGAGAACCACTCGTCAAATTATACCGAGGACCACTCGTCAAATCGTAGATGTTAAAAACTACCCACTCATTGACACAAATTACGTTGGTCTTTTGGCTTCTTCCCAATAAAGTAAGAGTTTCTTTTATGTTTTTCCCCCTTATACATTTGACGTAAGATTTGACAGCGCGGTACGCTGTGTATGAATCCATATTTTCTAGTCAAAAGGTTTTAAAATGATTTTTTCTTTTCTTTTTAATACGTTCGCAAACAAAGCTGATATGGTGCGTCCGTTCACACGCGCCAAGATCCTATCTGCATTTTTATGCTTTTAAATTATCTTCCGTTTTATTATTTAAATATTACATTCATAACAGATTACTTTCAGCAATAAATAAATTCACACGAGTATACTGGTAGTTGGCATATCAAATAATATTTTTGTTCCCTATGGTGCCAACTACGAGTACCCTCGTAGTTGGCAGCGAACGTGTTAAACACTAACGTAGAAATGAGGGCAGGCCAGTGATAGTGGAAAGATGGGTTGCGGTGAGGAGAAAATCAAATTTTGGACAGAAATGGTTCTAACTACGAGTCATTGAAGTGACCAGGTAGTTTAACTGTATAGATACTAGCTACTCTCCGTAGTATCTCTGCATACCGCAGAGTACTATTTAGTATATACTTCCCACCAATATCTAGAAACTATTCCACCCCCTCCCCCCTTTAAAACGTGTGAAAATAAGAGTGCGTGTTGCTTGAAAATTAACAAAATACTTCTTTTCGATTTTATCAAGTATAGATTCCGATTCTTTCTTTCTTTCTTTTTTTCCAAATTAGTTTGCGTGCCACAGGTTGCTAACTTTTGGACTAGAGAATATACAGGGTGCGTCAAAAGTTCGTAAAAACGGTAAAAAATTATAAAAAGGTAACAAATAATGACAAAGAAGTGCGGTTTGCACCAAAGGATTTCCAGAAAAATCTGATTTTTTTAGTCACAAAAAATATTTAGTTTAAAAGTCACCTGCAGATGGTGCAAGGTATTCAGCAGAAGCATGCAATGCAGGCTTGCAATTAAAAGACCTAGATGAACGTGGACTGTTCATTCGAATCCAACAGTACTGCATAATTTGCGAATGTCATCGTTGCCAGATCAAGCGTTGCTTATGAAGTTCTTCTACCTGAATGTTGAATTAGAAGCCACTGCGTTGCGAAAATTTCGTACAGTGAAACAACTGAAGACGAGAAATGTCCACATGTCTTGTTCGCCTTAGTTCTGTCATACAATACTTTATCAAGGTCATATTGAACAACTGTTGCAATAATAAATCGATGGAATGCACAGTTGTCCTGTCCATTGTCTTTTGGAGTTAGTTGTCAGAGCCGTTTGTAGGGGGCTTTTTGAATTAAACTTCTTTTTTTTATACTAAAAAATAATTAGATATTCCCAGAAAAATTTCAGTGCAAACCGTAATTCTTTATCATTATTTGTTCCTTTTTAATGATTTTTTAAAGTTTTTACGAACTTTTCGCGCACCCTGTACGTTAGTGTAAAAGCATATTGTGCTGTTTGCGTTTCCTATTGTTAAACTCTTAAAAATTGTACTTCAAATGTGCACGTACATTTTCAAGGAAAGATACTCTTTTAATGTGTCGGAAACATGTCAAAAGACCCGCTAATTTGTATTAATAAATAGATAGCATTACAAACACTTACGATTCGGTGAGTGGTTCTGATATTGGCCTACGGAGTGAATCTACAGTATTACTTCAGAAGACCATCCCACAAATGTTGTCAATTTCTTTCTGATATAACGTATCAAATTTCAATATCAAAATTGGCAAAGAAAATTGCCTCAAGGTCTAGAGCCCTTCCC
Organism: Dysdera silvatica; assembly: GCA_006491805.2. Taxonomy (NCBI): domain Eukaryota; kingdom Metazoa; phylum Arthropoda; class Arachnida; order Araneae; family Dysderidae; genus Dysdera; species Dysdera silvatica. Next base: position 30,479,890 of record QLNU02015359.1, on the reverse strand, counting down.
CGAAAGATCTCGATTTTTTTTTTTCCCCGGTTGCTTCAATTTTTTATTGAGAAATTTTTTTCCAAAACCAGATGGGGGAGCTGAACACCCTTAACCTCCTAGCTACGCCTATTGGATTATGGTTCAAATATAAGGGTTATAATTCACGGTCGCCACTGGCCCCAGGGCAACTAAATATTGGGGAATGGTGATTAAAAATACGACTTCAGTCACCATCACACTCGCCACTTTATTGTTTCCCAATGCAATCCTGTCTGTTTTGACTCTGCAGGGAGGTCTCATTCTGAATCCACAAACTACTTACTATTTTTTTATGAAAAATGTTGATCAAACAAACCCTCCTAAGGCTTCAGTATTTAAATGTTTCGCGACCAATCGAAAGTGGATACTAACTTAAATGAAGTGGCCTCTAACAAAGATGGCCTTGCTAGCCAGCGGCGAATAACCAAATACCTCAGTTTTAAGCTTTATTCAAATAATTATTCTTAATACTTGACACTTCACTCATTGTGCATGAACTTTAATGGAAAGGGTGGCCGCGAAGGCGGCGCTGTAATCCCAGACAGGTATGGTGTTATGACAGCCAGTGGGCTAAGGGGGGGGGGAGGACTGAGGGGGATTGTTGATCCGCACAGGCGTACAAAGACGCACAGCTCGCACTGGTATCGTCATCTAAAGTCCACCGAGAACCCTCTACGATCAATTCACTACGAGGAATGGTTCCCAACTCAATTTAAGCCGCGGACCACTTTTCCACTTCACTTTTTCCCGCGGACCATTTAGAAAAATTCTCACGAGTTCAAGAGCGGATTTAGGGGCGGGGATGACGATCGCCCCCCTTGAATGAAAATTTAACATTGAAAAGATGCAAGGTAAAGGTCCAATGAGGTATCATTTTCAAAACTCAAGTCATTAATCGCCCCCCGAATGACCTTTAAATCCGTCCCTACACGAGTTGACTGCAAGAATTTAATAAAAGGGTGAGTCGGGTCTTTTTTGGGGGATTCATTGTAGATGTATAAACGTAAACAAAGTTTCATTTTTATATTTAATTTTAATATTTAATACTTTAAGTATTCTTTTTTAATATTTTTTTAAATACCTAATTACCTGTCTCGCGGACCATCAGTTGGGAACCACTGAAATAGATGGATGGCACGGAAGAACACACCGTGACGCTTTCCCAGGGCGTCGTCGGTCTCCGCAAGCGGAGACAGTGGCCCAGCAGAACGAAGGACGATCGCCCAATCACGGAAGCAAAGACCGATTCGCGAGGAAAAGGCGGAGCCCGTGCCCAGAATAGCACAAACAGACCCCAGTCCACCGCGATCCAGCGGCCTGGTCAATGTCCCAATCATTCCGTCCAAGTGAGCTGGAACCAAGACCTGCCAGCCCAGACCATAGGGAAAAAAAAAAACATCCGCACGCCACCAGAGCTGAGACCGAACTCCCTTAACATTTGACAATATCAATAATTATGATCAATAGCACCAATGAAATTGTTGCGGTTTTCGCTAATGAACTTTACATTTACAGCCACAGTTACATTAACCCCTTCCCGTGTCATTTAGCGCGACGAAATCGGGGCCCAAGCAGTAGGGGTCAACGCGCAGTAAACATACCGGACTGATGCTCAAAAACAGTTGCAATACGAGCCGATGTGTAATCACCTGTGATATAGTCATTTGTTTTACGCGATACTGTTGTTGTGGAAGTAAACACTAATTCCTTTTCCTTTTATAGATATTATAAGTACATTATATTTTATAATAGATGACAAATAACAGTTTCAAAACTATATTTCATGAATAAACAATACATAACGAGTCTGACTCGTGATATTCATGTTTGGACCAAAATTTTCATCACGAGTCAGATTCGTTAAAGTACGGGAAGGGGTTAAAATGATTGGAAGAAAACGAGATAACTCAATCCCGCAAACGAATAATTAGTCAATCACAAAATCAAGCATTATACTGCAATATAGAACGTTATGTGTTTTGGTTTTTCTGTTGTCCGTTCAGTTGTCTTCCATCTCCAACTGCAATCATATTTCCAACTTCGGAACATAAATCAATATTTATAAGATGGAACAGGGGAACTGGTTTTGTTTCCCCATTTTATGCCTCAAAAATAGCGGATCGTGTGCGCTTGAACCCACACTTTCCCCAATAAACCCAAACCATTGATAGGATAAAACCCCAAACTACGAATCTGCAAAGAAAAAGTGACAAAATTTGGGAACATGCTGATATTTCACCAGGATAATACGCACGCATTACCACGTAAGGGACGTTTTCCTAGATGCGCATATGTGGCGGCGCAACAATATAAAACGCCGAGATGAAACTCAAACAATAAAAACCAATGGAAGCGTTTTGCGCGTTCTAGGAAAACACTTCCATTGGTTTTCTACTGTTTGAGTCAGTCCTCGACGTTTTTCATTGTTGCGCTGTAAAATATGCGTATCTAGAAAAACGCGACTTTAGGCATGGTAATGTTAACAAAATCGATGTTATAGGCGTTTAACAGCTGAGTAGTACATTTGATTTGATTTGTTTGAAAGAGACCCGGGTAAAGGTCCAATCTGCGCCACCATCTTACGATACAATGGAACTACATCGGATTTCATTTAGGTTAGTTTACGCGCGAGCAACAGGTATGTAGGTTAGTTAATCGAAATAGTTACCGGTCCTTCGTCACCGAAACCCTCACCCCAAGTGCAACACCGCGAGAAAACGCGCTATGGAAAAACAACATCATAGCGTAAGCAAGGACGCCATCACACTTGGCCATCAAGTATTCAGAACTGCCAAGAGGCACAAATGGAAAACCGGTAATCCCCGTAACTATACCACAGAGCAAACCCCCATTTTAGAACACACTGTAAACCGAGAAATGATACTTCAACAATGACTTTTCGATCCCCACATACGCACTACTTTTGCTTATATTCGTAGTTATTGGGAAATCGCGTATGGGATAAGCTTTCGGCACACGGTGATTAATCAAAAAATGCAATCTCCAATCCATTGCAGTCTTACTTTTACATATATCTACAGTGTTCTAGAAATCCGAGTTCAAATAAACTCGATGAAGGCAATTCGGCGAGTTTAACCGGTAAGTCGCCTTTCCGAATGCTCGTAGTGTGAAAAGGAAGAGGTAGATTATTACGCAAAATACCGACAATCGTTAAATAATGAAAAAGAATGTGAAACGTACATGCATATATACACATACACTCTGTCAAATGAATACAGAGTGTTGTTCATTTAAAACGCCCGTATAAAAGTTGCGAAACAAAATTTTTTGCTGTAAGTTGGTATCAATATACCCGTTAAGTACAGTTTTAGCGCGATCTGTTGTCGACCAGTTTGTTTACAGCTGTTGGTTAGGTTAGCCGACTTCGGGTATGCTCTGCAATTTTTGAAACGGACGAAAAGATCCCACAAAATTTTAACTTGCCAACGATATTTCTTGTACTAAACGGTTGAAAATGTTAGAGAATACCCACGGAGAATCAGTTTAATCGAAAACACGAGCATACGAGTAGTAAGTACAAAGCATTATAAGAAGACCGAGGAGTGTGGTTGAAGCCTTGCCTCGTTCCAGTCGACCTTGATCGTGGACAAGGTCAACAAAAAATGGAAAATCGTCATTCGTGAAATGTCCAGATTTTAAGGTAGCTTAAAATCTGGACATATGTCTTTAATCCATTCATAGCATTTCAATTGACGTTCAGGGCACGGGACACGTCGAGGCACGGCTTGTTCCGAAGGAACGGTGCGTACACACATTGTAACGGAACATCGTCGCATAACATCCCGTGTTACGTGATGATGTTACGGGGCGAACATTGCCGCGTATCATCAGTGCGTAACAGCACTGCTTCCCATCAGTTCACGCCGATATCCAATCTACACTGACAAAACGCTGTTGTTCGTAAACCGGTCTAAATAAGCGAACGTGGGGTGCAACGTAGCCCTGTAATATTCCTTTACTGCGAAGGGAAAAAACCGACAACTGGTGGGACGCGGAAATGTTACGATGTTCTGTTACGGAGTGCGGTCCAGACTTGATACGCGACGGTGTTCTGTTGAATGTGTGGAAGCGGCATTTAAATTCATGAAACGCATGACGGGTGACGAGACATGTGTTTATGGATTTGACGTGCAAACCAACCAACAATCTTCGGAATCACACCTCGATAACGAACCGAAAAAAACACATCAAAAGCTACTGGAAATGTAGTCATATCAGGTATGTTGTCTAGGGCTTAATTTCTAACAAAAAAAGTGCAGGAGCCCTAATATTATGATAAATCGATTAAAAAATCGAATGGCTGCAAAAGAATCGATAAATCATATCAATTGTTTATGCCCATGCATGACCATAATCAAAAATTCATTACTTTTTCATGACAGCGTCTATTTAGGGTTTCTGGCTAATATTTAAATAATCGCCAGAAATGAAGAAGTACCGGAGCCGGGCTCCCGCCCAATTTAAGCCCCGATGTTGTCAGTTTTCTTTGACTATCGTGGTGTTGTCCACTCGGAATTCCTTCTGGAAAGGCAAATAATCAACAACCAATATTATCAGGGCATTACGAGGTTTTTGAGAGAAAATTTTCTACAGAAAAGGCCAGATTTAGAACAATTCTTAAATTTTGCAGAACGATAATGCACTACCCCATACATCGATCCTTCCACGTGAATTTTTGACCAAAACTCAACGAATGTCATCGACCAAGCACCGTACTATTCGCCAGATGTGGCCCCGTGTGGCCCCCACCTCTCCCGAACTCAAATTACCACTTCATGTAAGAAGTTTTGAGTCTACTGAAGTCATAAAACAAAATCGGTAGAACGAGCTGAAGGTCATACTGGAAAGTACCTATAAGAAGTGTTTCGACGACGGGATTACCCGTTGGCATAGGTGTATCAAATGGAACCTATTTTGAAGGCGACAAAATTAATTTAGACGATTAAACCAATATATATATTTTTTTTTTTTAATGAACAATTCCCGGTATTTGAGAAAATGTACATATCAGCCACCATTAACTGCCGATTGCAGGGTAGGGGACTCCATCAAATACTGTATACACGAGGTCTGCTGAAAGTACCTTAGGAAAAGTGGCCTTAAGCTCACCATGTAGGTTAGAGAGGTTGATGAGCTGAACCGAAAGCTTAACAAATAATCCGAACCTCGAACCCATAGCACGAGACCCGCCACGAGTGGTCATCTACCCGAAAGCGGAAGACGCATAAAATTACATTTCTTCAATGCCGGAATAGGAACGGGTGTTTCCAACATAGAACGATCCTGGGACGTGTATTGTGCGTTCGCGTATGATACCGTTAGCAGACGGGTTAGTCCATTGCAGTTTAGGGAAGGCCGTCTTGGAGGAACTGGTTTTTCCCGCGCGAAAAACCAGTTTCGGCAAGACGCCCTTCCCTAAACTGCAATGGACTAACCCGTCTGCTAACGGTATCACACGCCAACAGAGCGCTAGCGCACAATATATTATACACACATACATGTGTAGAAATGAAATCTTAACGTGTGTCCAAAGTACATCCCCCCCCAGGTGCCACCCTTTAGTCCTTTGTCCCACTAACAACCGAGGGCGTTTTGAAATAATCAACTAAATGAAGTTACATATCTGTGAAAAATGCAGCTGACAAACACCATCTGCTGTTTTCGTCACGAAAATTAAACAAACCCGGATGCCCCCGATAAACACCTGGCTTTGGCTACTCCAGCTGAACAATCTTCACGCGCAAAGTGATATTTAAAGCCATCTAGATCTTGGATAACTCAAGGGTTTAAAAAAAAGGAAATATTATATTGCTTATATGTGTGCGTGTGTTATTTATAACGTAATTTGTAGTAAATAACATATAAAGGAAACACTGCAGCAAAGAATTCCGTAAGCCGCTGCTCACATCGTAAACGGGTTCTTTAAAACAGTTGTTCTTAAGTTGTAGAGGGTAAAATTCTCTAAAAAGAATGCAGAACTTACCGAGGATCCCTAAAAGGCTACGGAACTTTCTGGGGAACATTAAAAGACCAAGCAACTTACTACTGAGAAACCATAAAAGGCCACGGATCTTTCAGAGAAATCCAAAAGATGACGGACAATACCGCGGAACTTTATTAGGGAAAACCCCTAAAAAAGGCATAGAGCTTACTGGGAAACCTAATACAGCACAGAGCTGAGAAACCTAAAAAAAAAGTTCACAAGAATTACTAAGAATTCTTAAAGGTTGTTATATACATTTTAGCTCTGCCGTGACATACTACGGTAATAATGTTTTTAACTATCACATGAAAAATCTGGATTTGACAGCCGGTGGTGTCTAAGGAGTGACGATTAATTTATTATTTTCCCCCTATCTATCTGCACGCCGGGATTTCCTTCCCCAGATAACAAAGGTTTGTCTTAACGGATAACTACAGGTTCTGACAGTAGCGTAGGTATTGAAAAATTATGAGGGGGGAAGGCTCAAAAAACTTTAAAGACGATCATGTGATGCAGCCTTAGAGAAAATAATGTGTTTTGATATCCAATGGGGGGACTTGGACTCATGTACCCCCATTTTTCTACGCCACTGGGTCCTGGCGTAGCCTACTTTTAGCTATCTTCTCGCCACAAGACACAATAACAAAGCATACAAATTTTATATGCAGTAGTTTCTGCTTTTTTTTTCACACACCCAAAAAACAGTTAAACATGTCATATGTGACAGATTGATGGCTCGACGTGACCTCTGAACCACAATGTATTAACACAAGTTTACAGGACGGAGTGGTGCGGGGGTCCGAACCCGGCTCAGCACGCACAAAAGCGGTGATGCGCAATTGGCTTTGATATATCATCGGATATTAATGGCATTGTGAAGAATATATTTTTTATACTGGACAGAACGTATCGATGAGTTTCAGGCAGTCGTTGTTGTCCATCCGCAGAAATTTACCGGAAAGAATACATGTTAAACCGGAAACTGTATATCCCACCGTATTAACCACTGCCATGTGAAAGTTGTACCGGTATATGAAGAACCTTGACAGCATTGACTGACTATACACATAGTCGTCAGATGACTCTACAAATGAGTCAGCGAATTTAACTTCCCCTTTCCTCATCAATGGTTCACATATACAAGGTGATTATCGGAAAATGCAACTTCTAATCCGAATGCACTGCATAACCAGTCTGATCAATTCAACACACATATTCAGGGCGTGTTCTAGTTAAGCACCCACGACCCTCAATAGATTACACACACAAGTATATCTTACACAATTAAATTACATGAACATATCGCATATAACTGCTTATATATCAGGGTTCTCACTCACATTGGAGGGGAATCCCCCCCCCCCACACACACTTTTGCGGGGAAAATGACATGACCAATAGCTTGGTAAAAATGGTTTGCGACAGACGAAAACGGGAGTTGTAAATTTCCTAAACGTTTCCAGATTTGACCAAAAAATTAATTTTTTCCCTCGACTTTTCTGGACCAATTCAAATTCCCGGACAATTCCAAATTTTCCAGGTATGTTACACGTACTTACGGGAAGGGAAAATGTTATCATTCTATTTTATCGCACATATCTCCAGCATTAAAAAATAGTTAACGCCAGACACACCCTTCTGACTTCGATATCACCATCTAGATGTTCCGGTTCTTTTCGACGTCATACACGCCGGCTATTGAATTTTTACTCCTCTCAGCAAACCTTTTCTAGCCGAGGCCAGAGCGGAGCCTAGACCGCAGAATAAAGTCGCGATTTCTCTTCCTCTTTCTAATGAGACGGGACCTATTGAATTTTCGACAATTCTTAAGACGTATCGACTTTTAGCTCCCTCCCGCTCCCGAACATGACGGTGGGAAGAAAACTCGCAGCCAATTCTCCATCTCCTTTCGTTGGCTTTAATTAAAAAGGAATTCCGGCGAAAGACGGACGGAAGAAGAAATGTGGGGGCGCAACTAGCTTTTGGGAAAAACCGGGGCAAACTGAACACAAATGGACGGGAAAATTCGCAAGAATGAAGAAAAACGAGGGAAAAGAAAAAAAAAAGGTAGACAAACAGGACGGAAGCTGGCAGAGCGGAACTGTCAACTATATTTAGAAATGTCAGACTTGTAGATGTCGCTGTATTCACATCCCAGTGACGTAATCTTTCCCAATTTTCA
>QLNU02015359.1:30437011-30467766 GCA_006491805.2 Dysdera silvatica | reverse complement strand
AAAATTTTAGATTATATGAAGGGGTGAAAATATTTAGGATACAAGTGAATTTTATAACATTTTAAAGTAGCCTTATAAAACCGATTGATAAGTTACTTGAGATCTTAATTTTTCACGTAATTCAGTTTAGGAAAAAAATATTACTTTTACCCTTATAGGTTTTACCTCTTCATATATTGGAAGCTGTTCTTGCATTTTAAATTTTTAGAATTCGTTTTAGCCAAATAAAAGCAAAATTATAGAGTTATTTTCTAAATAACATATATAGCATGTGGGCACCCACAATATAAATGTTCGCTTCGCAGGCTTTCTTAACTGTTGCCACTTAGAAACGAAAGAAAAAACAAACTTAAAAAGTTCAATTTCTAAAATTGGCACCATGCCAAATCGTGTGCTTTTATTTCATATTTTTCAGATATTGTATAATTATATTTTCACTTTCTATATTTGGCAACAGTGTGTGTAATTGTTTTCCGAATTCTAAAATCAAATCAGACGTCTGTTTACCATTAAAGTGTGCACACGTCATTCTCGGAGGCTCCGCCAAAAATGCGTACTAAATTTCGTTAGCTATGTGTTCCAGTGAATTAATTTATTTATTGGCGTCTATTAAATTTATATTTGCGCTATTGAATTAAATTAAACATTTAAAGTATTAATAAATATGATTTTCAACTGGATGAATTACTGGATTTTTTCAACACTTATATAACTGCAAGCAAACTGAAACATTGAATGATAAAATGCAAAATATTCACATTCAAAAAAAATAATATCTAGTTTTTACTCATTTAATTTTATTCATAACTTGCGAAAAGAATAAGTTTTCGAAACTCGCCATTTTAAACCTTGGTGTGCTTTCGTTTCGATTTCGTGTATCCATTTAAGCGTTAGCTGGGCTTTGATTGTCTAGTACTGATTATGGGCGCCCATATGGAAGGCAGAGGGAGGCTCGTGCCCCCCTCCCCCCCCAAACGTTTAAAATTTTGATTTCCCCGATTCTGCTGTGCATTTATTTTCAAAAGATTTGCAGTCACATTTTAAAATATGATACTTTTTAACTTATCACTAATTGTCAAGCAATATCAAATATTTTTGTTACAGTTCAGTGTCTTGTACATTCACTAAAATGTCTGACAGCCTTGGAAAGGACGTGGAAATTTTTCTCAGCCCACCTCTAGAAGTACTCGCGTGGTCACCCATGGTACTGATAGCAATTAGATAAAACGCTTTGCGGGGAAATTGGCGGGATGAAAATTTTGGTTTTTCTTACTTCTTACGACTGCTAATAGCGTGGCTTGTAGATAGCAGAAATTGCAAGGCTACTATATGAAGTCTATGGAATCTTAAAGGGAATGATGTTAGGCCGCGTCCACGCATGCAACAGAACACCGTATCGTAACACCGTTGTGTCAAATCAAGTAATCAAGTAGTAATGAAGTCTGGGCCGCTCCGTAACATTTCCGCGTCCAATCAGTTGTCGAGTTTTCTCCGTCGCTTCAAACGAATGTTACGGGGCTATGTTGCACCCTATGTTTATGTATTTGGACCGGTTTGCGAACAACAGGGTTTTGTCAATGTAGACTGGATATCGGCATGAACTGATAGGACGCAGTGATGTTACGCATTGAGAATACGCGGCTGATTACGCTGTTCAAGCGTCCTGTCTGGGATTACAGCGCCGCCTCCGGCGGCCACCCTTCCCAATGAAACCCTTGCACAATCCTCCTCCTACGCGGCGATGTTCACCCCCCTATCATGATCGCGTAACGTAGACGTAGAATTATATGGGACCGTGGGACCTGAGCTCCCCAATAATCTGAAATAAATTGCGATTTTACATATACTGTAATGTATAAACGTACATAAAATGTGCTTGGCCCCCCTCCCCCACATGTTTTGAGAACTCTATGTTGATACATGCGGCCATTACTAAATTTGGGAAAATGGTTTAAGGAAAATGGTCTAATTTTAAATACTGACAAAAATAAATATATTTTATTTCATAGTATAAATAAAAAAAAAAAAATCGATATCGAGAAAACATTGAAATTAGACAATAAAATTATTGGTAGAACAAATGAAATAACATTTCTAGGAATTGAAATAAACGAGCACTTAACTTGGAACAAACACATAAAGGAAATTTGTAAAAAAAAATAAGAAAAAATTCGGGTATAATTACAAGGTTAAATGACTTAATACCTTACCACTGTAAAATAACGCTATACTATTTATTGATACATAGTCACATAATTTATGGAAATAGTGTGTGGAGTAGGGTAAACAAGGTTAATCTAAAAAAATTACAATCAATAATTGATAGATTATTAAAAAGAATAGGATATAAAACTAACAGAAATTATAAAACAAATAAAAATAGAAAATAATATAATGAATATAGAAGTAAACACATACAAAATATGAATAATGATATATTTAAAAATTACAACAGGTAAATATGAAACTATAAATACCTAGAAAAATACAAATACAAGAAATACAAGATCAGGTAACACTTTAAAAACGGAAAAAATAAGAACAAATGTGGGGAAAATAATATAAATTATTATGGAATTGATAAATGGATTAAATTACCAGACCATATAAAAAATTGTGAAAGAGAAAGAGTTTAAAAGGAAATTAAGAATTTACTTAATAGAAAATCAAAAATAAAATGGTCATACTGACCATGACGGAAGCCAGAATAATAACGTTTTTGTTTTGCTATGCTTCCTCCGTGTACTGAAATGTAAATTTAGCATGGAAATAAAATTTGTATTGTATTGTATTGTCTCAACCAGATGTTATTATTTTTAGGCCTCAAATCAGGAACTTATTGTGGCAAGGAACCTACAGTTTCAAGAAGAGAATACGAACCTTTGTCATTTTGGGAAGCAAACCTCAGATTATGGAATTTTTGTAAAAAAAAAAAGTAGGAGGAGCAAGTGTTAGGTACCATAGAGAGCCAATCCCGAATTTTTCGCATGGAGGAATAACACGTTGCAACTATGCTACCCTGGGAAAACAATGCTGCAGCAGTGGACAACTTTCCCGAACTAATTTGAACAACAACAACAACAACTACGTCACCACCAGACAGCGGTTAATTTAAGCATTATATATTGACTAGTTTATATACATGACTAGTTGCATTATGACTAGCATATGGACTAGCTGTTGCTAGCTAGTTGCATTATGAGCAACATGACTAGTACATTATATACATGACTACATGACTAGTTTCTAATTTAGAAAATTGCTCCTAAGCACAGGCTCTATTCCCAAATAGCAAATATCGTCCTTAGGATGTCCTGAGGACGTTCTGTACATACTCAGAACGTCCGTAGGACAATCTTTGTTGTATGTATCGCACTTTTATATATTAAGTTGATTTTTTTACATGCTATTTCAACTAATAACTTTATATTTGCTGATATTATATAATGATTAATTGTTTTGGTTTCTCAGCTGCTGCCGTCCCAAGATTTGAGGTCAGAACTATTAGATATTCCACATAAAAGACGTTGAAATACGAGGTTATGTGAGTTTACGTTACCTTACTTACGAGCAATTTATGTCAACACAGGTACTAAAATTACATTAATTCTGTATTCTTATATATTTGTACTACAAACAGAAGCGTAGCCAGAATTTTCTACTCGGGGGTGAGGGGCTTTCTGCCAGAAGGGCGCATTATTATGAGAAATCCCTATGTTATGGGGATCTACAAAAAATTTTCTTTTGTTCTTGGAGGTAGGTGGGATTTAAAGATTGGTGGTCTGAAAGGGCACTTCAACAAACCTTGGGGAAGGGGCTCGAGCCCGCTCAGACCTTCCTTGGCTGCGTGCCTGACTACAGAACATCTTTTCTAATATTGCCGAGTTTAGAAAATTTCATTTTTTGAGCCCTTTGTCACCACCTCCACCAGGTGCCGCCCCTAGGCACGTGCCTTACCTGCTTACACGGAAATCCAGCCCTGACCACGACAATGCATTTTCAATTTATGTACAACAAAAGCACCCCACTATCAATTAGGTTAGATATGCCGGGAGTTTCTATTGGAAAAAATCGGAAAGCGAAAAATATATTACAGTTAAAGCAAAACCGCTCATTGCCATTCCCACACACTGTAGGCCTCACGAAGTGATAAAAGGAACCCAAATCTGGATATCCGCCATCTGTTGCCAACAAAATCGCGTGAAACATCGTTTGTTGATCGTAGTAAAATCCCAAAAATCGGTGACTTCCGGTTCGACGTGACGTCATAGAACTAACTATAGCGTCTTTTTGAATGGCTATAAAAAAAGGGATGCCCCAGTCTCACAACGCATGAATGCGATCTTCGTGCTGTGAATATAAAACATTATTGAAAAAAAAAAGGGTGAAGGAAAACGCTGTGAGGGAAGAACAGATATGCGCCATAGTCCATTCAACTTTCTATTTTCCAATAGTCGACACTGTCCATTACCTTTATGGTGCTGGCGGTGGAACGAGTGGTGGAGTTGCTAAGCAACGGGTATAAACACATGGATACGACAATGGCAGGCCAGTGTTGCAGGAACACATGATAAAAGAACTTGGCTCTCTGTTTGTTTTGAAACCTGCTAAAAGCACTGCAGGCCTCTGGGTTCCTTTGCAGGTGGCCGACGTGTATTTCTAAGATTAAACATCGCAATGTTCCTTAATAACCGCTTTCATTGGTCGGACAGTTCGTCGGAAAGTTGGAGTTCCATTGTAAATTGGTGGTAGGATTTCAGTTCAAATTATAGATAATAGAAAGAGTAGAAAAGGCATTGTTTTACTTAGCGACGGGTTTCCGAGACTTTCCGGGTTTTCCGCACTTGGGGCCAGCAATGGGGAGTTAAAACTTCCCAACTCCACAATGTTGAAATATAGTACACATATATAAATACAGAATTGGTATAAATTTAATTTCCGTGTTAACATAAAATGTTATTGAATAGTACGGGGTAAATTTGCGCAATGGTAGGTTTCAACAGCCTTCTATGTGGTTTACCTAGGGCCGTTTCTACCATTAGGCCAGAGTAGGCGACTGCCTAGGGCGGCAAAATGGCGTAAAAAATTAATTTTAAATCAAACAAATAAAAAATTGAGCAAATGAGGAGAAAAAATGAAAAATAGGAAAAATTAAAGCATCAAATTGTTTTCAAAAGCATACGGAACAATTGCTTAATAAGTCTTTGCTTTGGCGAATGATTGAAACAAAATTTTTGATGTGTTTCATTGTTTAATTTTCCACACAAGTTCTTCTATATTTAATGCATTTAAGCCTTCTAGCTCTGATAATACAACGTTGTGTTTTGAAATATTACTCTCTTAATATCTCAGTTTTCAAAAATATAAAATGTTGAAATTAAACGATTATAACATGTAGCAATTGTTTTACTATTCACAATATTCTAATATTACAAAATAACTAACGTAAATATAGTTAGTTAATGGGCTTACTGATTAAAAGTATAGTAGAAGATTCACATTGTTTTACCGCTGGATATTGGTGGGGGTAGACAGAGAGATATAGGCGAAAGGGTGGGGACTGCATTTTTCAATTCTTGCCTAGGGCGGCAAAACACCTAGAAACGGTTTTGAGCGTATCTAATATTTCCGCCTGCAAATCTTTGGGTATCTGAGAACCCAAAGACAAAATATTTGTTATTATATCAAATTATTAATTAAAATTTCTATTTAAATGGCTATATGATAAATCAACTTCACATATAAAACGATATCTTCATCTTCACATACAAATGAGTGCAATATATGGGTAGGTATTTTTTTGTAAGTCTCCTTTCCTTTGTAAGGGAAGAAAGGGTGGCAATTCCCGAAATTAGTCCCTCATTCTATCAAGCAAATTAAAAAAATGTCTTGCTCGTACATGGGCGTCCACATGGGGGGGAAGGAGGATCAAGCCCCCTCCCCCCCAGCCGTTTAAAAATTTGATTTGCTGGATTCTGCTATGCATTTACTTTCAGAAGTTGCACAGTCACATTTTAAAATAAGGTACTTTTTAGCTCATTACTAATTGTCGAACAGTATCAATTTTTGTAGCATTTTAGTATCTTATACGTTCACTAAAATGTTTGACAGCTTTGAGCAGGAGGTAATAATTTTTCTCAGCCCTCTCCTCCTAGAAGTACACATATGGGCGCCACTGTGCTCGTATTTTTTTTTATGTTACTCTTGAGTGCGATAACTGTATTAAAATATAACATATTTTATTCAATGTGCTGAGTTTAACTTAAGATTTTACTTAAAAAGATTAACTTAAAATTTTGCATAGGAGAGCACGACAAGATTAAATGGAATAGAGAGGGAGTTTTTCCCACATATTTAACTTATTTTATATATTTTTTTATAAGCTTTCTCATCTTTGATACTATTAAAATACTTCTCTAATACTATTGGGTGATACTTCTCTAATACTATTTAAAAGAAAGATTCAAAATTTATTATTATTTAAAATTAACAATCTCTTATGAAGAATTATCATTAAAAGGTAAATAAAGTGAAATAATATATAGAGAAAAACCCAACAAAATGTGTTGTATAAACCAGAGTAAAATGAAATATTTATATTGAAAAACAGAGAAGTTTTCAGTTTTTCATTTCGTACATTTTTTACTTATTTCTTTAACATTATAATCTATTAACCATTAATAAATATTGAGTAAAGGGTAAATATTTAATTATTATTAAATATTTAGTTTTATAGAATAAGCTTCTCAGTTGATCACAATTCACATTGGATTGCAGTTCGTTAGAATTTAAAAAAAAAAAAAAAATAAATAAATAAAAATAATATATATATATTCCAAACTATTTCAGCAGGTCAAATCCATAGATTTTATGTTGGTTATACAAATATCTCGTAGTTTATAAAATGTCGAATACACAAAGAGGACTAACAGTTCCGAATTTGACCTAACAAGAATTTGAATTTTAAAAATTGAAGTGCAAAAATTTGAATGACAGTTACGAAAGATAATCAGGAAGTATTTTGGAAACAGTAGTTGATACTTGTAAATAAAAAGTTCCGAGAAGAAGGGTTGAAAATAGTGAAATTTAACTTTACTTATTGTACTTGGAAATTTTATGCCAGAAAATTTCGAAGAATTTCACTTGGGAATGCTTTTCAGTGTCACAGGGGCAAGGGCAAATTGGGCCACCGGTCAAGCGGCCCCCAGGCCGGTGCGCCCTTTGAGAGGACCCAGTCCGCCCCTGCACAGGGGATGCGATATTGAAAACTGGATACTCTGTGACTGAACTTAAAAAGTAAATAAATATTAATTTAAATTAGACGTTTGTTAGGTGAAATGGTAGTTTAAGTTGTTACAAATTTTAACTAAAGGGTTGTTTGTATTTTATCCACCCTAAACCATACGATATAAGCTACTAAAGTATTATTATAAACGATGTGGAATAAAAATAAAGGATAGTTTATAAATTTAGGGATAATTTTATAAAATATTCCTTATAAGGATACACAATATAGCGTATACACTATATAGTATTTGATTATTAAGTAATTGTATATGCATTGCAAAAACGTAACCTTATCACCATTTCCCTACAACAATGGAAACGAGGCAGAGGAATTACTGAGTAGGGATTTTCCCCCTGGATTATGGTTTTATTTGGACCCTTTTATCCCTACTACAAAAACATCTTCATTTCATTTCCAATTTACAGTAAAATCTCTCTAAACGACCACCTTTTCTCGAAACGGATTTTTACCCTCATAGACTTAATATCAAATTTGCTTCCATTCAGAAATCAACGGAACCATTCTCTCTCTAGAAGCAACGACATTTGGAAACCGAAAATGGGGTAATTTCACTTTTTAGAGATGACAGTTTCTGCCACCCACGCTAATGCTGTCCTATCTCTATATGTTATCTCTAAAATTCTCCATTCGGAAACTGTGTTAACCCTATGGGGGGTAAAATACCTTACATAAAAATTTCCACTTTTACCTTAATCTCCCTTTTGCGTGCAGAATACCCTAAGGCTATAGTTAATGTCTGCACATGTCCTTAAATTTTCGTTGGTTCTGCAGAAAACAGGGGGGGAGAAAGAGATATATACATATAGGGTCAGCTGTGTGGTTTTAAACAGAAGGCTAGTTCGTTACAAAAAAGAAAAAAAAAAGCGTTTTCAAGTAGCGACTAAAAAGAGTGATTTTAACATTGGGACAGCGTATTAATGTTATAAGTTAGTTTTTTTTTTCCTTTATTTTAAATTTTTGACACATGGCTCCGTTGAATTCTTATAAATTGTGGACGAATCTTAACTATACAAAAGTATATGAAACATATGTTACAAATAATCTCGTATAACATATCATATAAAATTTTTTATATGTAACTAAATATATTTATTTGGGGACGCCCTTAACCCAACCCGGTGACGCCCAGTTGAAAAAAGGAAAGTTAGAAAGAAAATGGAACAAAATGTTTAAATGTGAAAAAAAGAGCAACACTTCAAAAAATTGAAAAGCATTTTTAAAGGAATAGCAAAACTTAACGCCACGGAATTAAAATGTGAAGACCACACCTCTAAGTGACCGCCTTTTCACGGAACGTAGAGTGGTCGCCTGAGGGAGGTTTTTCTGCATACTTAAGTAAGTATATGATTTCTAATCAAGTTTTTTGCTATTCATGGGATAACGGCAAGTTAGCTCGGTGGACCTCTGCATTTAGATCTTCCCTCGTGTACCTCTCGTAGTCCGGATTCTCCAAGAATGACTACAAAATCTTATTCAAAGTTTCCGTGTGTTTCCTCTGACTATAAAATTCACATGACTTGAAAAATTAAATTTATTTTTTTTTGTAATATTTTGATACTTTGTTTAAATAACTATATCAGGCAGCAGTATTATCCGGTTGCTAAAAGAGCTTAAGGTAGCATAAAGCAACCCATAATCAGCAAAGCGCAGTTTCTAATAAAATTCTAAGACACATTTAGAAAAGTTGGAGGGAAAACAGCAGGACGCATGCACTACTATACATATTTAGTTTAACATTGTCTAGTTACTGTCGGAATATTTTTAAATTCTGCTATGCAGAGCAGGCGCTAGGTATTTAATACCGCTTGGGGCGAACACTTGTTTTGCCGCCCCGAAATGACTGACAATACTTTAGAGTTTTTTGGTTTAATCCCATTTTACCCCTCCTAAGAATTTGCCACTCAGGACGAATGCCTGGTTCGCCCCCCGACCTCTGGCGCCGGCTCTGTTGCTATGTATACCAAAATATTTAAGACTATTGACTTTAAACTTACGTTCTTCTGAAAATTCAACTTCGTCCATAAATTAATTGCTTTAGTTCTTAATTCAAAATTACTTCACAATTGTACGAAACATGAAAATACAAAAGACAGAAAGAAAAAAAGTGAACTACTCATTTAACGAACAAAGCGAAGAAAAATGAACGACTCATTTAACGAACAAAGTGGAAAAAAGAAAGAAGCATCGTAATATATTTGTTCGTTTGGCTTTTTTATGGCGCAAGAGCATCTGGGCTATACTGCGCCAAGGTAATAAATTCACATGGTGTTGTACTTCAAAAGACAGAACTGGGGTCAATATCCTATTCGTCATTTTCAAAGTAACGATGTTTTTGTTCAACATTTTCTAAGGCCATGAATATATATGACCTATTAAGGTCAAGGAGCTATTGAACTTGAACGACTGGGTGGACCACGCCCTAAGGGCGTTTCTGGATAATCTATTTTAAACTAATTTATTTATCTCGTGTCTTCGAGAAACGACGATGCTTAAGGTGAAAGAAAGAATGATTTGGTTTTGCAGTCAAAACAAATATTAAATATTTTTGCAGTCAAAACAAATATTAAGTATTTTTGCAGTCAAAACAAATATTAATTTATGGCGGTCAAAACAAATATTAAACATTTTTACAGTCAATACAATTACAAAATTTTTCTGCAGTCAACAAATACAATAATACTTCACGTAAATATAAAGCGCTTTTGTAATTAAAAAACACAAAACGGTTTTTTGAAGCCAAAACAAACTCAAAATGATTTTGAATTCAAGACAAACATAAAACACTTCTACACTTCTACAAGCATAACATAAAATTCTTCTGTGGTTAAAACAAGCACAAAACGCAGTTGTAATCAAAACAAACGCAAAACGAATTTGTTATTAAAAGGTGGGTTCAAGTATCACGTAAGTACGTTTCTGGACGTTTTATACTCCCCCTCCCCCTTGTAAGAAAAAATAAGCAAATGCCTGACCCCTCTCATGCTTACGTAAGATTTCGGTTCTCTAAATTTTTGGTAGAAGCTTTTGAAATAAGAATGCAATGTGTGATGCATATTATAATATTTATGGTTTCATTGTAACGTTGCTCACTTGTTTATAAGTTTGTTATAATATGAAATGCTTATTTATAAATACAGAGTAATCACAGCAAACAATATCGCATTTAAAAAAGTTTTAATAAGCTGTTAATAGATATTTTGGTGGTATTATAAAGTATTTTGTTATATTTTTATTGTTAATATTTTTCATGTTGTAAGAAAAATAGTGTGTAATAAATACAAGTAAATTTGATAAAACACATTAAAAATAATACATTCATTCTATCTAATTTAAAAACATAAAATTGGAGGCACACAAGAAGCTTAAAAGCGCGGGCCGCACGCTCCCGAACGAAGAAGGTTGAGAGGCATTGGTTTAAATAAATATTTAACTGCTATTACGCGTATTTTGTATTTTATATCTTCTATTCGTAGTGTGTCATACATCCAAGTCAGTGTATACAGTCAGTGTATACGTCACATTGTGCTATACAGGTCAGTGTATATCAGTGTGTCAGTGTATACATCCAGGTATTTCAGTTCTGTTAGAGCAGTTGCCACTTCGTGTTTATATGCTATTTTTTATTATTTTCTGTGTCTTACGTAAGCATGGTTCAGACCCCCAACTTCCCGTTGTCAGCAAAAGTAAGCAAATCTCAAAACCCTTACCCCAAAGATGCTTACGTAATACTTGAACGGCCTCGAACAAACAAAAAATGTCTTTTCACCATTTTCTTTTACGTGAGTCAATAATTTTTTAATAGTCTCTTAATAACAATGCGGATTTGTACGCGCGAATCAATATCGTTATTGTTTCTTGCAGAATACGAGAAATCCCTTGCTTTTTCTACCGGAAAGAGAGCCCCGTTACTAGCATCGCTACTGCTCTCTTTCCATTTCCCAAGCAAATCGTTTGTATGGTCTCCTGCGGTATAAAATAATAAGGAATAAAGTATTAATATTTAAGCACATTTGCATTAAAGATTAGTAAAGGAAATTGGAATAATTCAAAGAAAATTATGCTTTAAAGTGAATAGGGATGGTGATTCGTTCCTTTAGAACCTTGGGTGCAGAATGACCTTTAGTGTCCTTGCCTCATAAAGATTCAACTAACCAATATTGAGTTCCAATCAACCAACATTGATTTCCGTGGAAATATTCGACGAAACAATACGCAATATAAATAAGAGACAAAAAACAACGTTTTAGAAGCGTATTTATGTCAAGATTGAGTTCGAGCTACGCGTTTCGGGCGATAAAAGTTCGCCCTTCTTCGGGAGTGAACACCGTAGAATATTGTCAACAAACGAGGTTGATTCGCGGATGTAACCAGAGTTGAGTTCAGAAGTGAAATGTTGACTACCAAAAATAGAAAATGATGTAATACGTGGTTTTTGTGGTGCGGCCACTCCTCCCAGAATTACCAAATTGTGGAAAAGTTGGCTGTATATCAGCAGAGGTGGCAATTATGGCGGGACTATGGACTAATATCAGAAGGAGTTAGGTGGAGTACATTTCGCCAAGCTGAGCTGAAGGAAGGAGTTGAGCTGTGGTCATTCACAATGGAATCACGAAACATGTTAATGAAGAAAGCTCATCCTTCTCATCAACATTGATTTCCACCTAACCAACATTGATTTCCACCTAACCACCATTGATTTCCAACTAACCAACAATAATTTTCAGCCAGGGGTATGCGAAAAGAATTCAATGGTGGCTTTTATAAAAAATAAACACAGCGTGGTTAGTTGAATGCGAGTCCAGATTTGAAACCATATCTTACATCCCACAAACCCGATTTCAAAGAACCACGTGCTTCAAATTAAGCTCAGAGACAGCACCGAACATTTGTGGTGCGTTTTACAAAAAGGGATTTCGATTTCAAATAATACTGTTTTCTAGCGGTTGTTTTTAATATATTAAATGTGTTAATTTTTTTTTGTAACTTTTTTTATTTTTTAATGTAGAAATATATGCACTAATTTTCAACCTTTTTTTTATTGCAAATCTGTTTAATCCCATTGTCGTCAGGATGATATTGCTGGAACACTGAAACATATTCCTGATTTAATAATTTTGACATTAACGATTTAACATAGAAAACGTTTCCTAACTTTTAGCTTAATGTACGTAAAACTTACGGTAAGTTCTGACGTATTCGACTTCCTTTTTTGACAATTTTAACAAAATTGATTCTTTAATTTACTTTGTAATTTTTCCTTATAAATGTATAATATACTATATATACAGTCGAACCTCGTTAAGACGATTACTAACAGTAATTCGTCTGTGAAAATTTTCATCTATACAAAAATATAGTATATAAATAATAGATTATATTTGTGTGCCGCCAAATTGGTAGTCGAGTGGTAGTAACCATAACTATGTATGCTCATTTTCTCATCTTGTACGCATCTGG
Source organism: Dysdera silvatica (assembly GCA_006491805.2). Classification (NCBI taxonomy): domain Eukaryota; kingdom Metazoa; phylum Arthropoda; class Arachnida; order Araneae; family Dysderidae; genus Dysdera; species Dysdera silvatica. Next base: position 30,455,000 of record QLNU02015359.1, on the reverse strand, counting down.
GATGTAGTCAAATGGAACAACGCCATGTCGGAGAGTATGGAACATTGGTTTGGCTGTTGGATTGCGGTAGACTGATGTTTGTGCCCACTATTCAGGAACCGGGCACTGCTTTTTCTCGCAGACCGCTATTAGTCTCTGGAGTCGTGCGGGCGTCCTTTGTTCCGTTCTGAGCCTGTTAGGCCACTGTCTCTGCCCGTGCGCAGCGTCGATAGCCTTGGAGAAGCTTTCGTTTGTCCGCGGGTGAGACACCGGCTATGCGCTTGGGTGGGACGAATGGCGTTCCTTGCTCTCTGGTTGCAGGGCCGGCTCGGGCCCGCTCCCTGTCGCTTTGCTACACTCTACACCCGTTCAACGGTGTCCGGCGGGCTCCCGTAGGAGCGTCGACCGGCCCGGCGTGTTTTTCCTTGCCATCTATGTATTTCATCAGCTCTCCGGTGCGGATTGATCGTAGATTGGTTTTCGGTTGACGTTACATGACGACGCCAGTGCGAGTAGTGCGTCCCTGTAGGCCAGTACGGATAGACAATCTCCTCCCCTTCGCTCATTGGCTCTCAATATCGCTTGACGTTAAAATTACAGTGCAGTCTGGGATTACAGTGCCGTCTTTCGGCAGCCACCCTTCCCATTAAGATCATACAAATCTAATTCTCTGTCCTGGGATTACAGCTCTACCTTCAGCAGCCACCTTTCCCAAAGCCCGTAATGCTCAACTACGACAACCTTCTCGGTCTGCTTGAAGATCCTCGTCGGCAGCAAATACTCATTGCTGCCATTCATTCCATCTTTACTGATCTGGAGTCAAGATCGTAGCCTGGATTTAATTTTGGCGGGAGGGTTCAAAATTTTTACCGCATGCATCGATGCAATCAGCATCAAGGCCAGCCAAATCCATTAAAAATTTAGTTTCGGGGGCCGGTCCCTAAGACACCCCGAATACGGGCATGTCTGGAGTGTCCTTTGTAAAGTCTCAGATCTGCTTAACTAAAGTTTCACGCGTTTAGCACTCCTCTCTGGGAATATACTTTAATATTTTTTTCTTCTGTTTTTCGATTCCTACAGTGGCTTAGTTGCAACACATTTGCCTATCGGACCCCTCAACCTGGGTTTGACTCTCACTGGTGTCGTGGAAAGCGTGCCGTTTCTTCTACCCGCCATAGTCTTCGAAGGAATAGGTGAAATAAGAAAATAGATTGGCGTAATATGGTGACGAATTACTCAAAATAGAAAAGTACAGAAAATACGTGGATGGACCTGCAGATAGGTTTAAGCTTTTTAAAGGTCACCTGAAAAATAGTAGTATTTATCAAGAATCGTTATCGCTAGAAAGGTAAAATTTGAAATTACTTTGTATGCGCGCGCGCGCTCGCGAGCGTGTGTTAGACATGAGTTCGGGCTCGATTTTTGTGTTAGACATGAGTTCGGGCTCGATTTTTGAAACCCGAACCCGCCTGAGCCCAAAGACTTGCAATTTGAGCCTGCTCAAGCTCGATGATTTGCAATTTGAGCCTGCTCAAGCTCGATGATTTGCAATTTGAGCCTGCTCAAGCCCGACGATTTGCAATTTGAGCCTGCTCAAGCCCGACGATTTGCAATTTGAGCCTGCTCAAGCCCGAAGACTTGCAATTTGAGCCTGCTCAAGCCCGAAGACTTGCAATTAATTTGAGCCTGCTCAAGCCCTAAGACTTGCAAATTAATTTGAGCCCGCCTGAACCCGAAATACTTCGTGGAAATTTGAACCCGAGGTATTCCGAGCCTGAAACTTCAATACAGAAAAGTTAGTTTCAGACTTCAGTTGCATCCTTCTTATGAGCCCAGGCCCGTCCGAGCCCTACCTTGTTTCGGGCCCAGCAAGTCTCATCTCTAGTGTGTGCGTGTGTAGAAGAGAGGTCATGGTCAGTGACAATGCTTCTTTGACTGAGGAAATACAATCAATATAATTTTGCGTGGCTCAACAACTGGTAAGCTTTTAATTAAACTGAGTAGAATCGATTATACAATTTAAATAACCAAAGACGTCCGTGGGTTAAAAAGCATGAGAACCACTGATCTAACTGGTATCAAGACGAGAATTGCGATCGTTCGCTAATAATGATTTTTCTTTACGGTTTATAGCAAAGTAAATTTGCTATAGAGTCTATCTGATGCAATTTTTCAGCATCAAAGGTATATTAATAAAATAAAATGGGAATTTTATTGGCTTCTGTAACTTATGATTGAGTAGCTGAATAATTTACTTAAGAGCACCTTCTATTTTATCGAATTTTCCCCCTGAAAAATGACGTTTTGGCAGGGTAAAAATTCGATGGAAAGGATACATCACAGAGGGAAAAGAGGTATAATGAAAGGAAAATGATATATCACGATTATATCCCATTAATCAAAGAGCAAACAGGAAAGAAGAAAACTTAATTCAGAGTCATTGGCAAATGAAACGATATGTGGGTCAAATGGTCTACTGGGACTTAACGCCGCTTTCTGGAATTTTATATTCGCAGAAATATCGCCATTCGTGAAAAACGCATTACCATCCGAGATCGATGCGTACCAACTGATCTTTGTGCTTGCATTATACACAAAATTTATGTATATATACGAATGCGTGCTATAAAGATAAATGCGTGCTATAAAGATAAATGATGTCAATAGTACAAATGACAATCGGATAAATAACCCAGATATTTTAAAATCCATTCATTGGTGTGCACAGTTTGTAAGGGGGTTACAGACCTATAATTCCATACACAAATGCAAAAGTATATCTTATGCATATGATAGATTTAAACTAAGTGGGGGATTATGGCCCATAACCACCCCCCCTTGCGTAGGCCTATGAATCTATTTGAGTGAACTAAAAATTCATTCGATTCGCCTCTTCGAAATGAAATTGATAAAATTATTTTTTGTTTAAAATGCATTTTTATGCAAAATTTTCTAAAATAAAATTTTAAAACCTTTTAAACAAAAATTTTAAAAAATTGTAAAAATTCAAATTGTCCATAAAATTGTAGGTGCAAGCCTAAATTTTATGTGTCTATTAACTGAGCTCTGAAGTGAAAAAAAAAAAACCCATCATATTTTCTTCATTTTTTTTTTTCACGAAATAATCAACGGTGCATTTTAACAAGTGTAACAAACCCTTGATTACGGATTGTAATGAAAATACAACATTTAAATGGAGTTGTTAGAAACAAAGGGGGTATAAGTGATAAGGTTAGAGTTTAAAGTTTATGTAGTTTGGATAACTACCCAGATAGCACAAAACGTTCCCAGAACGTCCTTTTTTGGTCCCTTATGTCCATACTTTGTCCACACGCAATGCGGACATATTTCGGAAGTCCTCGGAACATCCGTTTTGGAAAGTCCGTAGGATGTTCATTTAGGACGCCCCTAGGATGCAGGCACAATACGGACATATTTCGCCCGTTAGTAGAACGTCCGTTTTCGAACGTCCTTGGGATATTCATTTCGGGATTCCGTAGGACGTCTTTTTGGAACGTCCGTAGGATGTTCATTTCCGACGTTCCTAGGATGTTTATTTCGGACGCCTCTAGGATGTAGCAAAATACGGACATATTTCTGACGTTCGTAGGATATTCGTTTTGGAATGTCCCTATGATGTTCTTTTCGGACACCTCTAGCATTTGCGTACGCAAGTGGGTGTTAATGGGGGTTTAACCCCCCCCCCATTGCAATGAAATTTTGCATAGGAATATGTGAATTGTAGCTTAACCACTATTGAGTAGCCCTTACGAACTTTTCAAGCAAGCAGCATGCACAACACGGAAAGGCTTCGGATGTTCAGTGGATGGCCCGCGTCAGGCAAGTGACCAAAATATAGTCCTTTTCCTATCGCGTTATGCTGTGCTCACTCTATGTAGTATTGGTTCTTCTAGCAGCCGTATCGTTATGCGCGTTCTCTTCTGTACAATCTCTATGAATAGTTAAAGTTATTTAAAATCGAATCGCCATCTTCGTAATGGGGATAGCAAAATCAATTTCTAAACTTATGAATATTTTCCGTATGAAATCTCATGAAAATTGTTTGACTATTTGTTGTTGTTGTTGCAATGCTCAACACAGGTAGGTTTTATATTCCTAATTTATAAAACATTAGTCAGCTTAACAAGAGTCCGGAAGTACAACTCAACTTTTATTCCGAACTACGGCTTAACTTCACTTACACCCAACGATAATGAAGATTCCCATTTAATTAAAAGTACTTCATTTTGATGTACCTTGAATACATATACTTTGTTCTAAGAGAGATAATTTGAATGCAAGTATGACAAAAAGCAACCACAAAATTAACCCGCGAGCAGGCGCGCCGATTAGAGGAACGCGAGAACGCGCGCGGGGTGCTTTGCACCCCATCTAATTATATAGCATTATTTCATTAAAAACGTCCAATTTTGCAGGGAACAATAACTGGAATTTTCTCTGTCAAAAGAACCGCAAAGATTGTGACTTTGAAGGCAACAGGAAAAAGTTTGGCCAGTTTCAGAAGCAAGGGTGGACGGTTCTTTTCACAAATTGTAAGTTGTGGGGTATGAAACACCCCGCGCGCCTGCTCACCGGTTCAAGATATTTAGAATTTAAGACGACTGGTTTGAACGAGTTTAAGCTTTTTAGATTGTCCGTAGGTGTTGAACTTGTTATAAGTAAAGGTTAGTCCAGTGGTAGATTTGGAAAATTGCTGCCTATAGACAGGGCCGTTTCTACCATTAGGTCAGAGTGGGCGACTGCCTAGGGCAGCAAAATAGCATAAAAAAAATAATTTTAAATCAAACAAAGAAAAAATTGAGCAAATGAGAAAAAAAAAAAAAAAATTGAAAAATGGAAAAAATTAAAACATCGAATTGTTTTCAAAAGCATACGAAACAATTACTTAATAAGTCTTTACTTTGACAAATGTAAAATTTTTTTATGTTTTATTGTTTAATTTTGCACACAAGTTTTTTTTCTATCTCTAATACATTTAAGTCTTCTAGCTCTGATAATAAACGTTGTGTTTTGAAATATCGCTGTCAATATCTCAATTTTCAAAAATATAAAATGTTGAAATTAAACAATTATAACATATAGCAATTGTTTTACTATTCACAATACCTAAACGTTGCAAAATAAACAATTTGCCTAAAATATAATTAACGGGTTTAATGATTAAAAGTATAATAGAAGATTTACATTGTTGTACCGCTGGATGTTGGTAGTGGTAAATAGGAGGATATATAGGTGAAAGAGTGATGGTAGTAAAAGAGTGGGGCGGAATTTTTCAATTCTCGCCTAGGGCGGCAAAACACCGAGAAACGGCTCTGCCTATAGGTTAAGAGCGGGTCTATAAAATATTTTCATGGAGGTTGGGGGGCAGGAAACCTTAAAAATAAACGCAATACATTCACGAAGACTTTCACGGCGTCTATTAATATACATTATAGAGCTTTGCGGGATATTACGCTGCGTCTGTTTTTTTTTTTATTTATATTTTTTTAACACTTAACGTTTCACTCCGTGCTATGCGGAGCATCCTCAGAAGAAACAGCCGACCAAGTTTCCCTCTGCAAAATAAGTGCAAGATTTCCACTTGGTTGCTCGGCAGAAAATAAGCAGGTTTTTCCGCTGAACAAGTAAGTGGAAATCTTGCATTTTGCAAAGATAAACCTTGGTCGGCGTTTTCTTCTGAGGGTGCTCCACATAGCACGAAGTGAAATGTTAAGTGTCTTTTAAATGCCTCACTTTATCTCTAATTAAGCTATACTCATAATTAGATAGAGATACGCTATTTTCTCTCTTTCAGAAGGACATCGAAACGAGAAAGCAATAGACTGCGTTATGCAAAAGAGTGAAATCTTTCATTTTGGAAAACGTTTGAAAACACGTTATCTTAGTTACGACGAATAAGTTCAATAAAATTTTATGATGATTCTTGCGCATAAGATTCTCAGGCGGAATTGTTATGTACGTCACGTGAAAAGCGTTTGAAACAATGTTATTAAAGCTTTCGTTGCCTTAAATACGAATAATCTATGTCAACATAGGCATTAAACTTGTGTTCAGGCTGTATTTGCATATTCTTACTACGGTACATCTTTTTTCCAACTATGTCAAGTTTGGCATACTGTATTTATGAGTTCTCTGTTGTTATTCCTAAATAGGTGCCACCATGGGCGCAAGTACTTCCAGTGGCGGGCTGAGAAAAATTAACGAGCATTTCTGGGTGTGTGGGGGGGGGAAGCTGAGAAAAATTATTACTTTCTTCTCAAGACTGTCGAGAATTTTTGTGAATGTACAAGATACCAAAACGCTACAAAAATAATTGATATTGCTTGACAATTAGTAATGAGCTAAAAAGTACCTTATTTTAAAATGTGACTGTAAAACTTTTGAAAGTAAATGCATAGCAGGTTCGGGCGAATCAAATTTTTAAACGGCTAGGTGGGGGGGGCGGCTCGAATCCCCTTTTCCCCCATATGGGCGCCTATGGGTGCCATCCCTAGATCCGTGCTTTATGTGCCTACTCAAAATTTTGCTACTGGTCAAGTGTCGGAAGAATAGAAAAGAAGAGCAAACAAACGTAATCAAAATACTCGTATAATATACAATAAAACAATTTACATATAAAAGGTAAATAAAATACCCTACCTTAGAGACACCCCAGCAGCACTTAGTTCTTCATCAAGAGTAAATTACTCCTAATGAAGGATTTCTGCCGCCACATATGAAAGCTTCGATATTTCCTTTGCTATTTTACCAGTGTTTAACCTTTTGTATGTAAATTTCTTACCTGATACTTTGTATTTTATTTCAAATAGAACAATCCGTACAATAATTATACAAGTCACCAACAGATTATTGTGTAACTAAGGGAGGATTTCTATTGTAAAATATCCATTAAAAGCAACTTCAACAGTAATATAATTGATTTAAAAGTACGACAATATATAATATTAATTAATTTAAATAGATTGGTACAATTAATCTAATTTAATAATTAAATATTATATTATTAATATATATAGATTATCCATAATATAATTGGTTTGTATCATTAAATGGCTCAAGAGTTTTTGTTCCAGTGTTTGGTTTCGATCGGCTTACCAGCGGCGGATTTCTAAGTAGGCATACAAGGCACAGGCCTAGGGGCGGCACTTCTCGTGGGGCGGCATCAAAGAGCTTAAAAATAAAATTTTCCAAACTGGACAATGTTGAAAATAATGTTTCTTTTTAATTATTGCCCTGTTTCCCCCAACAGCGATGATACAGGCGACTACTTTAACTTGCCTGCAAATGCAAACTACAGAATCGAAAGACAAAGAGATATGACCATATGATCATATTGTTTACATTACAATATCCGATACTTCCCACTAGAAGGGGTTGTATCTGGTACCGACATGTGGAAATTGCCGTTAGTTGTTGATGTTAACTTTCTGACTTCGAGAAAAGCCAGAACGGAAACACCTTGCAGGCGTCATTAAAGATGAATAAAACGATGGTAGATGTTGGCAATGGGCTTTCTGAGCGACGTGAGCCCCATTCCATATCTATCACAGTTGTGCCGTTTCGGGATCCGATTTATTTTGGTAACACCGCTCTTTCATTACAATTTTATATTTGTGATTGTGTTTGCTACTTTTTTTTTTTTACCATGCCGGGCAACAAAAGATCTACTAATACGTGGGTGTCAAATTTATTTGTAATAAAAATCCTCCACGAAAAACTCACAAAAAATCTCGCCCCGGTGGCTTTGTGTGTTGACCATTATTTGGCAATTGTGTTATCCCTGTGAAGGGTAATAATATCTTACAACTTAATATACGGAGAAAAATGCGTTTGTTCTTGTTCTCATTCGTCTAGTAGGTCAAGACACCGCGGGCTCAACGCGGGGACCCTGGTTCGAATCTGGGATGAGGACGGCGTCTCTTTTTCTCCTAAACAAAAATAGCTCTAGTTTGAGCTACTAATACGTGGGTGTCAAATTTATTTGTAATAATAAAATATCTATAATAAGTGGTTCTAAAATAGGAAACTTTACGACGAGGAAAAGGAGGCGCAAAAATCCTCAAAATTGGGATAAGCAGATATTTTAAACTAACCAAAAGATAGAAAATGAAGATGCACATAAAACTGATGTGAATCTAGATTCAGCGATCTATATTCTTGGAGCTTCCTTGAAAATGGGACAATCATGAGTCTTTAGGGGACAGTGGGGCACATTCGCTCAAAGCAGGACTGTCTTATCCCGGAATCAGACGTCTGGTCACCTTACACATTGACAAAAATTCTGGCAGATAAATTAAAAAAAGGTTCGTAGCCTTTTAAAATTTAGCACCATGGGCACGTGCCCGTTTATAAATTCGGGCTTAACACGTTTTTTATATATACTAATAGTAAATGAATGAATAATGAAAAACTTGAACGAAAAACAAAATTCATGTATTTGTGCGTGTATTTTTCCCAAGTACGCGAAATATACGTAAAAATATCAGAGGCTCCAGGATTCCATACTAAAATTATTGTGGATTCAAAAAATGTCTCGAATTCACGAAGTTGGCGAATATGGTAGCAATAATTTCGAGTTGTATCTTATTAATTTGAATAATTATATGAAAAATAGCCGTTACATACGAAACGCTAAGAGTATGATATACTTTCTTTTTTACAAATATTCTTTTCTTTGTAAAGGAGGGAGGGGGCGGCAGTACAGGCTGTGCCTAAGGGCGGCAATTTTATAAATCCGCCACTGATACACACATATATATATTTATATTTATGCATACGTATATTTATTTTACATATACATATTTGTATATGTATAGAGTAAAAATGAAATGGAGCTATACTTTATATGGAATTGAGAGGGCATAGGAACCAAAAAACCGTGTAATTAAATTTAAAAAAAGCCGTACCACTTTTATAAAAAAAATTCAACAGTAGACAAAACCACTTCTTTTTTAATTATAAAGGAATAAATGCCCATAAAAGATACATAAAAATACATTATATATATAAAGATTGCATATAAATAGTTAAATAAAATGTGAAAGTCGAGTATAATAAAACCCTGATTATTCTAATTTTGCTCAAACGAAACCTAGGTAAACCGAAATGGTTTGTTGCATTTATTTTTATAATAATTCTTTTAATAAATACTCGTTCAATGTTTTCGGTGAAAGAGCTAATATATCATTTCCAATATAGCCTAGCCTTGAGAAAAATCACCACAAATATATTAGATATCGAACAAAAATAACCAAAAAACATTGATTATAAAATAGTTCCAACTTTAAGACGATTATGCAGCGTTATATTTAAAAAAATAAATAAAAGGTATTTGCTGTTCGAAATGCATTGTTGAATAGTAACGATATGTATCGAACGGGTAAAACAAGGAATTAGATCCAGAAGTACAATTAAATAAGCTCACCTTATCAAAGGAGCGTGTAAAATCAATTGCACCAATTAATTAATCGTCAGCGTTCTCATGAAAACATGGTAGTCGTCATTTAAGACGAAAGATCACGTGTTAACATCTTCGCTCTGGTCACTTTTCTATCGTTCAGAAACAGCACTAACCGATCACGCACCAGGTTCACATATGTTCAACCTTTAAATGTAACTAGACTTTTGCGCAGTTGTACTCAAATATCAAATAGATTTGAAACACAGATCGAACAATCCTTGTGGTGTCCTCTAGCGGAATTGGATGCAAACTTTCATTGACGTGCCTTCTGCCCCCGAAAAGCAGTGATGGCGACATCTATTGTTAAAAAAATGAACTAATAAACTAAGTTATTAATGGGTAGAATATGCATTTGAATGTTTACTTCACATATTATTTCCATTTTAATTAAAGCCGGTCTATAAAAATTACCGAATACTAATTTGGAAATGAAGAAAAAATTAAATTTTCAGATTCAATTAATGTTTGATTTATATTAACATTCAAATTTAATTTCAAAGTATATACATATATACAGGGCCGACGAGAGGATGGGGGCGGACAAATTCCCAGGGCCCGGAATTTTTAAAAGTCATTATCCAATTTTATTATTTTCGATTTTGTCGCATAACTTTTTTTTTATCTTCTTGTTGGTAATAGCAATATTGGAAAGAAAAGTATTTTTAGGTTCCGGGCCTTCAACCGGATGTTAAAAAAAACATTCAACTTTAGTTTACATTTCACCACATAGATGGCTGCACCAGTACCAGAAAGTCGTTATTGCTGTAATGTGCATTTGCAATGTTTTATTTTCCTGTAGTCTTTGTACTGAAGTCAGTTGAGAAAATTAAAGCACGATTATCGTTTCTTCTTAAATTCATGTATAGCCACCTTTTTCAGGTACAAGGAAAAGGTAGGAGCCTTTCATGGTATTTTCATTAACCAGCAACCAAAACAATTCATAATTTTAATTTACCCGATTTGACTCTACATTTTGTTTATAAATTTTAGTTGTTATCAGTGGCTGATTATGAATTAGGGGCCCGAGACGCAAACAAAGTTTGGGGGCTCCAACCTAACAGTGTTTGGGGCCCCACTTACTAGTAAGGGGTTCCCCAACTTTTTTTTTTTTTTGCATGAAAGAAAGGTTCAAAATTGTAAAATGTCTTCCCCTGAGGGAAGATGCGAGAGGGAGGAGAATCCCTTCCCTTCATTTAGCATAACATGGCGCATTTTGAGGGCCCGCATGACATGGGTGCCTCAATCTTTCTATCCGATTTTCGTATTTTTTTTTAAAAATAAACTTTTAAATATGCGATATTATAGCTATTAATTGAAATAATGTTTTTTAAACCTTAGGTTGTGTTTATTCTTGTTCATTATGAATTACCATCATAAATCCGGTGCATAAAAAGAAGAACGAGATGCAAGAAAAAGAAGCTGTTAAAGGTCGAATAACTCTTCAAAGGTTAGGGGTCACCATCTCTCCTCGTTTACCTGAAAATCAAACTGGAAATATCTCAATTGAAGAAGACAACAATAATAATGAAAGTGGTTCATGTGTGTCAAGCACATTTGACTATGGAATTGAACACTCTGCTGAATCTAAATCATCAAAACCAATCTCATCTGCAGCTGCAAGAGGAAGTAAATCTGATGCAGTTGAACTGTGTTTTGCTTCTTGCTTAACGGGAATAACATCGTCAACGTTCGAAAATGAACAAAATAATGAGAAATTAAATTTTGACGACATTAGTTTTGTAAACTCATACTTCAGTATTAACGAAATGGAAGACGCTGTTCGACAAGGGCCAGAACCATACCCAGAGATTTTTCCTCCAAACCATGGCGGAATGAAATTTCCCGTTTATGTGCTGAATTGTCGTTTAAGGAACGATGAAGCAGTTTCTCGGGACTGGTTAGTTTGGAGTGAAACCAAACAAGCTTTATTTTGCTTTCCATGTCGTCTATTTTGCAAATTATCTGAACTGCAGCGATCTATTTTTGTTGCAAAAATTGACTGGGGACGTTTCCAAAAGCTATAGAAAGCTACATGACAGAATACCCGAGTATAAAAGCAGCAAAAATCGCAAAGCGTGTTATGTACAATGGCGAAATTTACACAGCAATTTAAACAAAAACACGACAGTGAATTGCTTGTTATTGCATATAGTAAAAAGTGAAATGCAAGTATGGAAAGATTTACTACGGAGATTTCTGGACGTAATTCTGTTTCTTTCTGAACGTGGATTAGCTTTCATGGGGAGCAACAATTTGATTGACGATCGAAGAAATGGAAATTTCTTAGGAATGCTGGAAATCATAAGTCATTGTGATCCTCTTCTAGTCGATTACTTAAAAAAGGTGAAGGAATCACAAATTCAAGGCAAAAGAATGCAGGTTCATTATTTGTCAGCCGACATTCAAAATGAATTTATTTCATGAAGCTGAAAAAGTTTTTAACTGCAGTTCAAAGGTAAGAGAAGTTGCAAAATACTTTTCTATAATTGTAGACGCAACGCCAGATTCCGCTCATATGGAGCAAATGACATTCATATTATGTCTTATGGTCTTACGAACAAAGAAATCAATGAATATGAAATATTTGAAAGATTCATAGAATTTGTAGATTGCAATAAGAAAACAGGAGATGTTATTGCAAGTTCGATTCTTCAAACACTTAAAAAATGCAATATCCAAATAAGTGAGTGCCGTGCACAAGGCTCTAACAATGGCTCTAACATGAGTGGTACATACAAGGGCGTTCAAGCTTGAATTTTGGAAATGAACTCCTTGGCCATTTTTTCTCCTTGCGCTTGTCACACACACTCTCTCTCTCTGTGGTGTTTATACGGCAGAATGTTGTCCCGAAGTAATAACATTTTTGGTGTTGTACAGAAATTGTATAACATACTTAGTAGCAGTCCTCAGAGATGGCAAATTTTGGAAAAGCAAAAAAAAAACAAAAAAACACGGACTGCTCGCTTGTGCTCCATGTCCAACACACGTTGGTGTGCTCGAACTGAAAGTGTGAAATCATTTGCACAAAAGCTTCCTTCAATAAAGGAGTCAATCGACATGGTGCTAGAATTTAATCCAACTGCAGATACTCAAACAGATTTAAATGGTATAAAGACATATATGGAGTCATTTGAATGCCTCGTGATGGCAACAGTTTATCAAAGTTTTGTCATCCATAAACTACCGAAGCACAGTTTTACAAGCTCGAAATTCCATCATCGATAATGAAGTAACAAATCTTGCTAGTCTCTTTATAGATTTGAAAAAGATTAGAAGTAGTTGGGAGGCAATCCTAAATGAATATAAGCTTGTATCTGTAAACTTAAATATGCAAGCATATGAATTTTCAGATCAACGACAGAAGAAGGGAAAAAGGAATGCTGAAGGATCGACAATGACACCAACCGAAGTATTCAAGTTCGATGTGTTTAATGTTCTTTTAGACAGTGTTATTGGTGGCATTACAACTCGATTTGATGCAGCGAAAAAAAATAAATGCTTTATTCAATGTGCTGTGGTTATTTTACGACTTAAATAATGTAAAAATTCGGGAAAATGCAAGAAAACTACAAAACAAATATAAAGATGATGTCAGCGAGCAGCTCTCTGAAGAATTAATATATCTGAAATCGATATATGATGCAAACATACAGGAAAAAAAATCTTTTACCTATACGGTTGCTCAACAAAATAAACCATCTGAATCTTAAACCACTATTTCCTAACATAGTTATTGCTTTGAAGTAGTTTTGTACAATTCCCATGACTGTGGTTCAAGCAGAATGTACTTTTAGTTACCTGTCAAGGACTAAAAGTGTATTACTGTCAACTATGAGTCAAAGCGGAATTTCGTCTTTGGACTTTTTATCCATTGAGGCTCAGCTAGCCAGACATCGTGAGTTTTCCTAAATAACAGATACATTTGTAAGTCATAAGGCTCGCCCCCAAAGCGCCTTTGTGAATTAACTTAAATCCGAGACTCTTTAAATTCTGCTGTCGTCCTTTCTTGTTAAACAACTCTTATTTTCTATTTACCAAATAGTGCATCGTTCTAATTCAATTTTCTCATTATATTGCAGGAAAAGTGAAAAACTATTTCCATCGATACGTACGTGTTTGTTTGTTTTGGGCTCGGAATTATTGTTGTCCCGGCGGTCGGGCCCGCTCTCGGCGGCCCTGTATATATACCAGGGGTGAGCACACATAAAATCAATGAGTGCCGCATTCCTATTTATCACATATTGTAAAGAGCCACACCATAGTTTTACATGGTGTTAAATACACAAATTTAATTAATATGGTTACATATTGTACCAAAGTCTTAAGTGCTGTATAAAATATACATGTAAGAAAATATAATTAAGAGAAAGAAAATACAAAGTAATTATTTCAAAATTTAATAATAATCTCTAGAAGTATCTATTGAAGCAAACGAAGATCTACCTTCGAAGCGATTACGTATAATTTCTATTCTTCGTTAACAGATTCACTTTCGTAATTAGTCAGTTTAACAGGATTTGTAAAAAAATTCTGAAATGAAAGGGAGGATTTAAATTTTCGACGAGAGCCTCACTTAACTCAACGAAGAGCCGCATTTGCCCATATACAGTAGAACCTCCATATAATGAAATCGACGGTTCCATAAAAAAAAATCGTTATATAGAAATTCGCTATGTGGAAACGATGTATTCATGAACCAGAGCAAGGAAATATGATACCACAATTAAATCCCATTTTTCAGTAAACGACTGTTTCTTATAAATAACATTCAACCATTTAAAAATAGATGTTTTTAAATGTGAAATTGTCTTACCTTAAAATGAAAACATATTTAATGCTTCTTTCATACACATTCATGCTTTTGTGCAAAAAAATTCTAATATCCTGCTGCACAACAAATGGCGGTGTTGATTCATCATACAAGTGTTAGCACCCCTGTGGGAAATTTGCAAGGTCTGGATTTCTGGTAATCAACCGAGCAAAACAGCGCGACAAGTACTATTAGTCAAACAATACAGTGTATTCAAGGACAAGTGGGACCTGTTCCAAGCCTAGCAGCTTCGCACTGTATGGGGCAACCAGACACAGATATGTGTGCTTAGGAAAACTCTTTATTAGGGAGTTTAAAATCCCTTAGATGTGCCTCATTCTGTTTGTTTGCCAATTACCTTAAAACCATATTGTGTTCCCACGGTATGAGGGAACCCAAGGTAGCTGACGTGACCACTCGATTTTCTGTTTTAGTCGTTAAAAAATTCGTTATATAGAAATTTATTTCGTTATATAGAAACACTTTCATATGTAATGACCATGGGGATTTACCAAAACTTCGCTATATAGAGAATTTCGCTATACGGAAGTACGTTATATGGAGGTTCTACTATACATGCATGCATACACACATACATACATGCATGCATCCACGCACGCACGCGCACATACACACAAACAAACAAACAATTGACATTTGTGGCCAAAAGCTCCTAAAAAGTATCCTCATAGCTATATTTTTAGCTTTTAGAGTTATAAAATAGCCTTTGCAGCTATAAAATATGGCGTGTTCATGGTGTGCGCTATCGTGTCGATAATGTTTATAAATTGTTTCACGAAAAAATCGTTTTAGAACAAGACAAAGACATAAAATATTATTAGATTTATTTTCATGAAATAAATGCAGAAACAACAGAAGATGATATGAATAAACATGAGGTAAGTGAACCAAGCCGCGCACAGGATTTCTAATAGGGAGAGGGGTGTTTTTGATGTAAAAAAGGAAAGGGGGGGTTTTGATGGAAAAGAAAGTTTACTCATAAGAAATTGTAATTTACAGCTAGTAACATCCTTCAAGAGGGAGGGCCTAACCCCCTAACCCCCACCCTTGTGCACGGCCTTTAACTGGGTGAAAGGATGAATTAAATGTACAGAATAAAATGCATGGAAAAGCCGCGCTTTG
The DNA here is from genome assembly GCA_006491805.2 of Dysdera silvatica. Lineage (NCBI taxonomy): Eukaryota > Metazoa > Arthropoda > Arachnida > Araneae > Dysderidae > Dysdera > Dysdera silvatica. The sequence goes on along the minus strand of QLNU02015359.1, from coordinate 30,439,587 downwards.
GTATATAAAGATAACGTTTTAAATTGTGATGTGTCCAACTTCTCTCCGATTTGAGACAGCAAGTCCTATCATCTGCTAATGAAGATCACTTGAGCGACTGAGATCCAAATTTTCAATCTTCTTGAATGCACAGTAATAGATTTATCTTCATCTTCACATCCTTTTATCCCGGTGGACATATAAATTCAGTCAGCGCAGCTCGGAGTTTTATCTTCTGATAGATCAACTCTCTGAAATAAATAATACAATTTCAGTTCTTTAATGGTTTTTTGCATGCTTGGAAAAAAACTTAGCTTTCGTGTATTTCAGGTAAAAACGATAAAAATAATTAGTACTCTATTTGTCTAGTAATTAACTTATAAAAGAGTTTGATTGGCTACTAAGAGATTAGAGATGGGCCAATCATTCTCCAGACAGAATCCGCCCATCAGACAATTGCTTCAAAGTCGGACTGTTCACCAATAGCCAAGTTCGTAAAAATGTAACCGATTTGGTAAACGATTGAAAATCAGCACACTTTTCTGACGGGCAAGTTCAGTCATTGGATTTGATCCTTAGATGATTTTCCTTTCTTGAAAATACCAATGAAGATTAAGGAAAATAAGGTAGATGAGGAGCAGGGTCGAATGAAGAGTCTGTGGGGCCAATAACAATTTTTTTCCAGGGTCTTTTGGATCATAAATTAAAACTATATGATTATTTATTTTAAGGAAATAAGGAGAAAGGAAAACTTTTATTAGATCAATCCTTTATTGAATTGAGATTTACTTAAACTACACTTGTGTACTTCCGAAAATAAAAAAAAAAAATAATATGCATAATTTGAAACTTCCATTTATGATATAAGGAATATGAAATTTATATTAAAAAGAGCCTTTTCATTTTTCTTTTTCTCGGTAAAATTATCAGTTATATTCCCTTATAATTAATATTGCATATATAGTAACCCTTTCTACGCATAATACACCTAGGCGGTATAATTGGACTGTTTTTAGGAATTTATTAAATACGTTTTTACTTAGGCAACTAAAAAATTATTTAAAAATTCCTAAAATCTAAGACAAGTACGTTAAATTAATTTTAAAATAATTAAACTAATTTTATATTAATTAAACTAATTCTGATATTAAACTAATTTGATATTAATTTGATATTAAACTAATTTTGATATTAGTTAAACTAATTTTGATACTAATTAAACTAATTTTGATGCTAATTAAAACTAATTTTGATATTAATTAAACTAAATTTGATATTAATTAAACTGATTTTGATATTAATTAAACTAATTTAATAAAATTTATAATTTTATACATAAAATGATCTTTCTTTAGTTGAATTAGAAACGGTATTCGGTCTGCACTGTGCCGGGCCCCTTAAAAAAAAAGAGCATCTTAATATTTGTCCTTTTTTTCATATGCTATAATTCGGATTAGATGGGAAAGCATATAGGAAAATGAAGAAGACAAAAACATGGAAAAATACAAAAAGAGACAAGAATATGGGAAAATAAGGATGAAGAAAAGGAACTAGGAAAGTGAAGAAGAAGGAATACAATAATATAAGAAAACGAAGGAGAATAAAGAAAAATGAAGAAAAATAAGGCAAGAATATAGGAAATAGAGGAAGAATAAAAGAATAAGGAAAATGGGGAAAAAGAAGGCAAGAATATAGGAATCGAGGAAGAAGAAAAATAAGGTGGATGTATTAAGTTAACAGGTTGGTTAAAATAACACAGGAAATTGTAGATTTCAGAAAAATGTAGATAAGGCGAAACTAACCTATTCTTGTGCCAAGGGGCGCCAACTTAAAGAAACTATTTGGATGCACTAATTAGAAGAACCCATACGTGCAGTCAAGTTATTCATTTAGAGGCAGGAATAGCCTAACTATTAAGAATTGATATATTTTATATGTTGCATCTTCCACCCTCAACAATGTTTTGCGTTTTTCATTTATTATATAAAACGCAAAATTACAAATAGTCACGATTAAATATTCGATAATTTATTAAAGCGTTAATAGCTATATTACGGCAATCAAGAGTCACCTTCTTCAGAACGAAAACAGTACTTTTTATGTCGTTCTGAAGGAGGTAGCTCTTGATTATCGAAATAACCATCAATTTTTTAATAAATAATTAAATATTTAATTATGATTATTTGTGATTTCGTATATTATCTCCTTCACGCAATATGTCGTATATTGAACCATAATTTTTCTTCATTTTTTGGTGGACAAAGGCACTTAGGCCCTTAGATTTGGTGCCCTTGCTTGCTCGTGTCCAAGGCACAAACATTTTTAGCGCCCCTTTTATATCATAGGTTTAGGTTTGTAATAAAACTTTTCCTTGCTCCTCTGCTTCTGTTACTCTGTTAGCTTGTGCCTTCACTGACACTGAATACAGAAAGGCACCTATTATCTTCAATTTCAGTAAAGTTTGTTTAAATTTTATGGCGCAAGGACAGCAAGGATCATACTGCCTGAGACTTGCAGTTTTCCACGAGGAATCCGAACCGCTTAAGGCAGTGGTTCCCAACCTTTTTCAAGCCGCGACCCATTTTTATAGTAGCCAA
>QLNU02015359.1:30400099-30420333 GCA_006491805.2 Dysdera silvatica | reverse complement strand
ATAATTTGATAACAGTTATCATAATTTGATAACAGTTATCATAATTTGATAACAGTTATCATAATTTGATAACAGTTATCATAATTTGATAACAGTTCACATAATTTGACAACAGTTATAATAATTTGATAAACTGTCTGCTGCTGCTCCTGAAATTTGTCGTCTAGGTGTGGGGGCACATTTTGTACTCTTGCCGGAAACTGCCAGCCGGTTCTGACCTTGAAAATATCTCACAAAATACTTAGATACTTTTATTTCTTAAATAATGATGAATGGAATATTTTATAACTTAAAGAAATTGTCAGTCCTCTTTTAAATAGAAATTGCTCTTATTTTCCTCTTAAAAAATGCCGGGGAAAGAGTTTTGAAAAGAAAAGTTCAAAGGCCTCAAATTCAAGGTCAAATTTTAAAGATTTCACCGCCTCAAATTAAAAAGTTGATGAATAAACCGTCGAATCGAATTAACAATTAACGAACCAAAAATTTCGTCACCTCGAATTTAACGGAACCGCGATCTTCCGAGACTCCATTTCATATACAGGATGAGTTTAATCGGCCGCACTTGTAAATCATCGTTGGGTCGAAAAATGGAATTTTATATATTTTTTAAAACTTTTTCAGGCACACTATATTTGCTGATTCAGTGAATCATAGGTTAGTGGAGGCCAACCTTATTTTTAAGATTACATGCCCACTTGGCGCGATATTCCATTTGTTGAACCAAATTAGTATAAGATTTATTATGGCAGTATTTCGTTCCATTTGTGACAAAAAAAATAGATTTGATTATTGGTTTTATAACTATTTAACTCGAAATGGACTGGAGCAGAATGATTTCATATTTTGGATAGAAACAGATTATGCAATTAATAAATTAGATAGAAGCAAATTTTGATGAAAGTGTAATCTGCAGAATTCGCTAAACTCTTAAACGCAATTTTCTAAAATAACGAAAACCAGTTTGGATGAAATTATTTCGCGAAAACATCCACCCGTGGGATTCAAAATAAAACGAATGCTTCTAGTATGTATTCAGTTAGTGCATACTAGAAACAAATGCTTCTCTTATGCACGAATTGAATTGCAACTTGCAATGTGATTATAAAAATTAAAGTAATTTGTTTTCTGCTATAACTTTCAGAAATAAAATAAAAAGAATATAGAACTTCAATTTAACAAATAGAGAAAAAAATAACTTTACAGCTACTTCAAAATCTAATACGTTTAAATTTAACAAGTTAACGCTAGCTCTGTATTACTGGACGTATTCTAAACTTTTAGAGTGCGTTATGGCATTCGCTTTTTCACATTTTTCGACCAACTAGCTACCTCGCCACGTATTGCCAAAAGGGTTGCAATTGGCGCTATTTTAACTACCTTTTAATATTTAATTTCTCGATTTCCATGGGAATATAGCTGCTAATTTTCATACATTAAGGATTTTAATCTGTCTACATTAAGCTCAATTAAATTCGTTAGATTCGGCATGTGAGCTCCGAGGGTGGGGGAGGGGTTACTTGTGAGTTTTCCTGATTTTCTCAGTCTGTAATGTAAATACGAGCCAATCTCCTAAAAATTCCTCCAATGAGGCAATCCTCTCTATCTCTCCAAGGGGAGCCGGTGCTTACACGCTTCTCCCCACTTTCCAAATCCTGTAATAACTTGAGAAAAGCAACAAAAATTGAATATTATATTCAAATTTAGCCTTCTTATAAAGACCGAAGTATAGGAGGGGGCAACATAGGGTGAAGTCCAGGCCCCCACCACACGTAGTTAATAGGCAACGTATTTTTGTACGAGAAAAAGAGGAATCTTGACTTTGTGCCAGTGGAACTCGTAACGTGTCTTATGTTCAGTGTATCTATTGGATAAAGTGAAAGAAAATACAATGTTTCAGTAACGTACGCAAACATTTTATAAGGGGTTATGGGTGTACTAAGAGGTGGGGAGAGTTTCGGCAATCAAAATTTAATTGTATACAGGAAAACAAAAAGTCAGTGGGGTTACGACCCCAAACCCCTGCTCCCGGTGCTATTACAAATAGTTTTTATGTTACAACTACCAAATGTTCAGGGCCGGACATTAGCTGAAGCCATTCCTCTCTCCCCCAAAACCGAGCAGTTTTTAAACACAAAAAGATATACTACTACTGCTAGGTTGTATAAAAAGTGCTCACGAACTTAATACTTTGCTTTGTAAAAATTTTACGCGCTTTTAAACGATGATTGGAGAGCCTAGCTGTCACTCCTGTACCCACAAAAGAGAAAAAAGTAGACGCGTTTGAAACCATTGATTAGTTGTAAACATCATCAACTGCTATAATAACAATTATCAAATTGCATTAGGGCAAAGGTCACTAAATTAAAAATTTACAGGACGGTGCATAAGCATTCCCAGAAAGTGGAAGGGGGTGAGGTTTATTTCAACCCACAATCCAGAATATTACACATTAACCTTGTTTAAAAAATGCACCTTAAACCGCGGCAATGGAGGTTAAACTCTTCACCCCTCCCGCCGTCAGATAGGAAATGGGACGATGTCTAAATGTTCTAGTGCATAATATTTAAATACGGAGGTCTTTTAATATTTATTAATTAGGAAGAGATTTAAGAAATAGCGTTAGGCCGCCAATTCTAACAAACTGTTTATCACCGAGCGTAAGAATACTGTAAATTTTACTTTTGTTGTTTGTAACACGGTGAAGATAGATTGCAAAGCCGCCAAATTGGGCTGATAGTATAGACCCTGTCGCAGTTGGACATGATTAGCATATTTACAAATGAACTGATAATAGGTAACGAACTGCATCAGAGCTCAAGCGCAAAACGGCAATGCAATAGTGTAGAGCCTGTGAGGTTATTATGTATGGCGCAAGAGCAAGGGCTATAGCAGCTACGATACGCATGCTTCTCATTTTATCTTAAGTTATGTTCTACGTTTAGTTTGCTTTTAAGTTTAAGTTATGTTTTGTTAATAAACAGTTAATGTTTATTTTGATGGAGTCAAATGATTGAATTGCTAACGACATCACGAAGCTTACACCAGCCAGTAGCAACACATAGGTGGGGATATAAGGTATTGCTACGCCTGCTATCTATCACCTACAAACCAATGAAAACCCTACCTCGGAAAAATAAGCAAACCAGCAGTTACTCGTTAGCGCCTATTGGTGAAACTAGTCCAATCAGTGAACATATGGCTATTTCAAAAATGTTTCGTGGGTGCGGTGGATTGAACTCACCCGGCGTACAGTATATTATTCAGTATAATATAGAATACTAGTATAGATATTCACAGTTCTTGAGCCACTTTGAAAACAATTTGGAAACAAGCCACTTTGAAAACCATATGGAAACAAGTCACTTTGAAAACAATTTGGAAACAAGCAAGTGAAAAAAAATCACCCAAGGTCGATATTTAAATTTAGCGGGTTTCAATTAACATTAATCCGCAACTCTCTAATTCGCAACTCTCTTTATATGCAACTCTCGAATTTGTAACTCTCTAATATGCGACTCTCTAATCCGTAACTCTCTACTTCGCAACTCTCTAATCCGCAACTCTCTAATTCTCAAGTAACTCGGTAGGTTTTCAACGTTAACAATAGCCATCATTATTGCATTTACGGAAGACCTTTACCTTGTCCTTTTCATTGCGTATAGACAGACAGACAGGAAAGCCAAAAGCAATAGCGGGTTCAATATCTATTGAAACCCATTAAAATATCTAAGCTTGAATGAAAGCAAAGAAAAGCACAAGGAGTTATTTTCGTCACTTTCCAAGTTCGGCTTTTGCTTCCAAAAAAACATGCGGAAACGACATCATTATTCATAACGTATTTCCTGTAAAGAAGTAGTTAATAAGCAATTCCGATAACGTATTACTTTTCTCGGTTGCGTGTTAAAAGAAAAATTCTAGGAAATAAACAAGTGAATGAAGTAATGAACCTTTACACACGTTCTGAGGTTTTTACAAAGGAAATTATTTATTAAACGCTGTAAAAAATGAAAGTTATTTTAATAACATAAAAGGAATTGGCGAAAAAATGCTGTTTTAAAATTTAGCATTAGGTGCAAAAAGTGGGGTTACTCTTTTTCTTACGTCTTAAATGAAAATTTAAAAACATACGAATAAAAATTAGATCTACGTGCCTGTTGTTTAGGGCCTTTCAAATATTGCGTACGCATCTTTGGGGGAGTTGTGTATGAGATTTGCTTATTTTTCCTGAAAACGGGATTAGGGTGTCTAAACTATGTTTACGTAAGCCACAGAAAATAATTAAACTAGCACATAGCCACAAAATAACAATCGCCCTGACAGAACTGCAATGCTTCGATGTACGGCATTGTGGGTAGAAAATATAAAATATAGTGAAACTTCTATTAACCGAAACTAAGTGTAGGGGGTGCGGGAGTTGCATGGTTTTGGAATAACGAAAATTTCGGATAAAAATAAATTGTGATTTCTTACGTTAAAAGGTGGAAATACGCAACAAAACTCAATATACACTCTAATGATTATTTATTAAAATTATATACAATATGTACTTTATTATGTCATCTCCAGAACGTTTTTAATTGCTTTTTTTAAAAAAAATCTTCAATTTTTCTTTGCTTCTTTCTTTCGCATCAATTTCGCGGAGCGATATCTCGCCACCTTTTCATTAGAAGAACGTCTGAAGGTTGTGTTTCATCCGATTGTTTAACAAACCGTAATGTAATCTGAAAAAAATACAGTACATGCTGCAGTTTATAGAAAAAGCCTGTACAGTATCTATCTATCTATCTATCTATCTATCTATCTATCTATCTATCTATCTATCTATCTATCTATCTATCTATCTATCTATCTATCTATCTATCTATCTATCTATCTATCTATCTATCTATCTATCTATCTATCTATCTATCTATCTATCTATCTATATATCTATCTATCTATCTATCTATCTATCTATCTATATATCTATCTATCTATCTATCTATCTATCTATCTATCTATCTATCTATCTATCTATCTATCTATCTATCTATCTATCTATCTATCTATCTATCTATCTATCTGTCTGTCTATATAATGGATGTATTATTTTTAATAAATGTATTTTATCCATTTCTTATTTATTACACTATTTGCTTACAACGTAAGAAATATTAACAATAAAAATGTAACAAAATACTTTTATAACAAAATATTATATTATTGTCCTTTATAGTTCAATAATTTATATTTTTAATAATAATAAAAATAGCAGTAGAAATAATAATAATAAATTTTAATACTAGTTTAATAACATTTAATAATGTAATATATTCATAATACTAGTTAATAATAAATTATACAAGGATTTTCTAAATAAGCTTGAGTTTGTGCAACACTGCGTGGAGATACATATATACAGGGTGTTTCAAAAGGTTGTAGACAAATTGTAGGGTAAGGCCGCCAGGAAAACACGAACAAATTTTTTTTTTTTATAGCAAGGAAGAGTCACGAACATGACCATACAGTGTGCCAGGGACATGAGAAACGGCATTGGAAGATATTGTATTTTCAATATCTTATTTTATGATTGGTAGTTTTCATTATTTTATATCTGTTTATGAGTGGCAACACCGTAGAAGTTTGTTTTATTATGAATTATACAGAATGAATTACAACAGCTGTTCAAATTTCTTGCCTGGTTACAAAGGTGACAGTATTAAATTAAAAATTCTCATAATAAAACAAACTTCTACATTGTTGCCATTCATAAAGAGAACTAAAATAATTAAAACTACTAATCATAAATTAAGACAGTGAAAATACAACAGCTTCCATTGTCGTTTTTCATGTCAGTCACACCGTATAGCCGATACTTACTTCCTATGAAAAATTTATTTATATTTGTCTGGTGGAGCGACCTTTAAAATTTGTCTAGCGCCTTTTGGGACACCCTGTACACAGAGAGTAATTACAGCAAATTATCCTAATTAAAAAAGTTTTAATATGCTGTTAATAGTTGATGCACGGTTCTGATGATGTTGACATATGGCAACATTAAAATAGCTATAAACAGCATATTAAAATTTTTTTAAATGCGATAATTTGTTGTGATCGCTCTCCATGTATAAGTGAGTGAGTAAGTTTTTTTTAATACTATAAAAAAAAACTTACTAATAAGTGCTCAATATTACAATAAAAATGTAAATAAGTATTATAATTTGCATCACACGTTGCATTCTTATTTCAAAACGCTTACACCAAAAGATTAGAGAACCGAACTCTTATGTAAGCATAAAGTGGAGGAGGGTCATGCATTTGCTTATTTTTGCTTACAAGGGGAAGAAGGGAGCATAAAATGGGCAGAAATGTGCTTACGTAATACTTGAACGCCCCTTATTTAATATACAGTAAAACCTACTACTATCTGAAATTCAGAAATCTGGTTTAGAAAAAAAGCAGCCTTATTTTTGATGTGTGTGACGCAATAAAACCACCAATGTTTTGTTTCAAGTTAACCACAAAACTGTAAAAAAAAATTTTTTTTGAAATGTTTTTTAGAATTGTTTTTTCACAACCTATAAAAACGTAATTATTATTTGAAAGTTGAGTATGAACAATAGACTGCTATCGATTTTGCTTTTTATACAAAGGAAGCCTAATAATTCCTAATTAATTTTTTACTTCGGCGTCATTTAAGGTCCTTTGAGAGCTTGGTTCGAACCATTTCAATAAACGTTGAAAGTTACCAAATGAAAAAAGTGAAATGAAATAAAATAAGAAACGAGATATTTTTAAGCTGAAAAATATCAGTTTGGTTTATTGATTGATTTACAACTATTGACAAAAACGGATTGTTAATGACGTTAATCTAGTTTAGGAGATAAAAATCCTAGGTATATGGGAATATAAATTGTTTTTTTTTAAGATTTGGAACTAACATAAGGAGGAGGAATATCTGAAGAATCTTTTTTGTTTTTGCTTGAAAGAGAGAAAAATAATTTTTTAAGAAAAACTAAAAATATTGCGTGTTATGAATAGAAATTTCTTGTGAATAGGTAGCTTATATTCGGTTTGATTTTGGTTTCAAGGAAGCGACAATTCTGAAATCTATTCTTGGTCTGTATGTTTTCGAACAAAGTTTTCTGGTCGTAATTGCCATCCATGAGGTACTAAATGAGTGCGAACACGTTTGATTCCTTCTAAAGATTATGATCTTCCATTGCTTTCCAAAACTTCGTAAAAAAAAATTGAGGAAAAGCTACGAAAAAAAGTCTTCACTCTGATTGGCCTAGTTTATGTACACTAGTATTAAGTTTACCGAATATCATTTTGCATCGAGCATATAGTAGCATTTAAAGAATTCCATTTATGAAATCTACAAATATTTGAGAAATTAATTCTCAGCCTACAAATATAAATTTTTTACTGTTGAATATAATAGTTAATTCCAAAATCATTCTCACACTTAAAAGAAATAAAAGAAAAAAACCCTCGAATGATTCATTTATAAATGCTGCTACTTGTACTTAAAAGACAATTTTAGAGTAAACAAGAAATAAATTGAATAGTACGTGAATACCGTACACATAGTTAAAACTTCAACAAGATAAAGCTAAGCTTAACTGAAGTTTACAGTTATTCATAATCACTAAAATAGGTCACATTGGCTAAAATAAGTATTTTTTAGTTGTTTTTCTTTATCTTTCAATAAATTATATTATAAACAACATATCTTAAAAATTACCATCCTTCCAGTGTGTGAAATGTATATAGGTCATAGCCCACTGAATCTGGCACTAATAAATTACAAAAATCGCCACAAGGAGAGACAAATATTTAGTAAAAGTTCTAAATTGTTTTTAATATTTTATTTCATATTTTACTGTTTCGGTTACGAAAATATGCTAATATATAGCCTTTCCATTTTCGCTAAAGCGTCCAGTAAAAATTCCCGAAAAGCTTTCGCGAACCAACAAAACAAGCTTTAGCTATCTTCTTTTCTGTAAACCTACCCTAAAGCTTGTCAATTGGTTTTTTAGACCAGCTCGCGTATGACGATTAGTCAACATATTATCTGAAATATCTTATTAAATATTGATTTCCGATTACAGTAACCATTTGCAAATTTTCTCGGTATGGCATAAGGATTACGAAAGTAAACAGTTAGGGCGGTGTTTCTTCAACACCCTGTATAATAGGTTGATGCCCTTGAGAGAGAGGGAGTAAAAACTGCTTAAGATTATTAACAAAAGGAGGAGGAGGAGGGTGCGGGGTACAGGGAGAATTGGGAAAGGTGGGGATATTAATAAAATACAAATAAAATAAAACCTCATTCGTCCACTTACATCCCAGATGACACTATAGTGAAACATAAGGGGAAAAAAAATAAGAAATAATAAGGAAAGAGGGCAGAACCGGACCGACACGCGTACAGTTGTATTTAACAGTCTCTAATTAGATGATTGGTCATTTCCGGTCTTTGTTAAATGTGGTTTGACAGCATTAACTGCATGAACCAATCAGCATCGAGGAAATGTTACTCTGTTAGCTATGCTCGACGCATGCGCGTTTTCCGCAAATGAAATTTTTAATTACGAAATATTGAACGATAATGTCTTCCTCATATGCAAAAGATTCCCATTAAAGGAAAATTATTATCCACATCAAGAGATAAGTGCGAGGGTAATGTTATTTATAAAAATTACTTTAATATTCTTTTCAAGCGTTCGTAAATAATTTCTGGATTTTCTTTTCCTTTTTTTTTTCTCGTGTATTTTATGTTCAGCGTATTTAGGGGCATTAAATTAATTCATTATCTAAAATATTCCCTTTAATTTTCTGATATTTATTCATTTTCTGATATTGCATTCTCTTCTATGATTCAAAGATTGTCAAGAAGAGCAAATTTTCTATATTAAAGAAAACAGACATTCTAGTAAAGCAACCCCCTCAGTGGCGTAAGTAGTGGGGGAACTAGAGGGGGTTTTGCTCCCACCTACTAAACCAAAATTTACAAGTGAATGTTGTATGCTGAGCACATTGAAATGGGAGCTATGGCCCCTGTGAAAATTGAAGATAGTTATGCCAATGGTTCCGCTACGTTCTAGAACCCGTTTTATTGCATCCAGAGCAATGTTTTTCAAAGTGCGGCCCGCGGAATAGGTGACCCGCGATGACTTAATAAGTGGTCCGCAGAATCATCACCAAATTTCAGAAAAAAATGAACTAGAAGTTGCCGGCGTGGCTACAATTTAGATTGGGTTGAGATTTAAGGAATTTCCGATGAATATTGCTTTTTATTAACCTTATATATTTCGGCGTTTTGTGAAGGGCTTGAATCCTCTGAATACACCCATGCTGTCTACATTGCTTTTGATTATTTAATTAAATTAAAAATGTAATTTTCATGGTAAATTTGACAAAATAAGATCGTAACTGACACTCTTTTCATCAAATAGCATTACTCTAAAAATTATTTTGTTTCAGGTGAGTTTGGCAACCAACCCATGTTTTAAGAACATGGTCGGAGATTTTAGAGATTTTCTGCCAAAAGCTAGTGCTTTTTTTAGGTGTAAAAAAAAAAAATATATATATATAAAACTAACTTAAAATTTACCACAAAACGAGTTAAAATTAACTACAAATTATATTTCAAGGAATGAATAAGTCTCTCCTCTTTCTCGGCATCTCTTATATACGTATATAAGTCTTCTACTAAATCATATAGATCGAGGGTTACTTTGGTCTTTCCTTGGGAGAGGCGGGGAGTGGGGGGAGATCGGTATGAAGGTGGCTAAGTAGAGCTTAATGTTATTAACTGCAGTTGGCAACCTTAATTTCAGAGGCCATATATTTTTTAATGGGGAGGGTGAGAAATCCCTCCCTGCGGCATTCTGCGATAAGTAAAGGAATGCTTAAAATGGTTTGTGAGTGAGTGAAGTTTAAAAAACACTGATCTAAAGTCATAAGTTTCACTACCTTCTAGAACACGTTTCATTACGTCTAGAGTCATAAGTTCCACTACCTTCTAGAACACGTTTCATTACGTCTAGAGTCATAAGTTCCACTACCTTCTAGAACACGTTTCATTACGTCTAGAGTCATAAGTTCTACTACTTTCTAGAACACGTTTCATTATGTCTAGAGCCATAAGTTCTTCTACCTTCTAGAACTCGTTTCATTACGTCTAGAGTCATAAGTTCCACTACCTTCTAGAACACGTTTCATTACGTCTAAAGTCATAAGTTCCACTACCTTCTAGAACACGTTCCATTACGTCTAGAGTCATAAGTTCCACTACCTTCTAGAACACGTTTCATTACGTTTAGAGCCTTAAGTTCTACTACGTTCTCGTCTAGAGTCGTAAATTCCTCTACGTTCTAGTGTTATACGTTCCATTACATTCTAATTACGTAAAGCCTTTTATGTTCTGATAATATAAATTTCACAGGCTGCCGCAAACTACAGATGGTTGCTGCTATATGTAGTAGTAAGTGAATACATGCCATTTTTCAGGTTGGACCAGGGACCAGCCCCCACCCCCGAAACAAAATTTGTAATAGGTCTGCAAAAATACGTATATGTATTTATATAAATCGAACACTACGCAGATTAAATCAAACAACAATATCAATCAACGTTTATTGGCGTAGTGATACCAACGCCGATGGTATGGCGTGATTAGATGGTGAAACGTTCGAAAGAAAATAAATATTTCTGCCTTCGGTGGGACCTGAACCCACGATATAAATACATAGGCCGCAACGTGCATTTCGATCAATTTAATACCAGTCTCTTTGCAATTTGGTTTAAATAGTAGTCTATGTACTACACCATTCTGCGAAATAACTGGCAACAATATATATACGTTCGTAAAGAGATTATATATTGTCCTTCGTAGCTCAGTGGGTAGAGCCTCCGCCCGGCAAGTGGAAGGTCGTGGGTTCAGGTCCCACCGAAGGCAGAAATATTTATTTTCTTTCGAACGTTTCACCATCTAATCACGCCATACCATCGGCGTTGGTATCACTACGCCAATAAGCGTTGATTTATATTATTGTTTGATACGTATATGTATTTACTTTTGAAACTAGTAAAAAGGCGAGAAAAAGCTCTCAACACTTAAATAATTATCAAAAATCACTATCAATACCACATGATCTCGTTTCGTAGACCACTCATTTGAGAATACTTTAAAGAAAAAATATAGAAAAAATAGTCCTTTTTTTTTTTTAAATGACAGTATAAAAAATTAAATTTTGATGGCAAAACTACAAGTAAAAATTTACAATGATGTCTGAAGGCAAAATAAGTATTTCCTCATTTATTTTTGTATGATGTATTTATATTTTTTCTTTATAATAAAAGTGCGCATCTTTATTCAAAGTTAATTTGTAGAAATTTTTAACTTCCCCCCGAAATTAAATCTTGGCTACGGCCTTGAGTCAATGCTCGCCTTTGTTGGTGTGGGGGGGTCAAGACTTGAGTCGAACGAAATCAGGATCATTGGGAAATGAAGAGTAAATCGGATATTACATGGAGTTACGACTATCCTCTCACATCTGAGGTCGAATCCAAGATGGCGCACGCCCCCTCTTGGAAGTAACAAATTTGCATTCATTTTCGCTTTCCCAAACTCAACAACACATTTCGTGGAATGGATCTAAATTGGCTTCCAAATTCCCTTCACCCCCATGACAAAATTTCTTGGATCAATCCTTGTCCCAAACGAATGGTTGGACAGCATTGGAGGTATCAGGAATTAAAAGGAAACTTGTTGATTATACGTGTAAGAATTTTATGTTAGAGTGCGTACAAAGTTCATAAGGGGAAGGTTAGTCTTATAAAGTTTTTTTTTTTACAGAGCTATAACTCCATACATTCATAGGTATATATATATATACAAAATTTCATCGCAATGGGAGACTACAAGTAGCATCAAAGCCCCTCCTGCATACGCCAGTGGAATTTGGATTTCTGGTGAGTTCCTTCCCAATGATTTCCAAACTGAGACACTCCATAATCATTCTTATCTCGGGCTCTTGACTCGTGTAGTTTGAGCACTCGAAGCACCCAACCCGAACTGCTGTAATACTGATAATTATCAACCTAAAGATGTCCATTCTTCGCTATTATCTGAGCTTCTGATAAAATCGGCTTTTGAAGCTCATACTCCGTGAGAAATAACGTTGTATAATAATAGAAAGCGAGTCAAGAAAGTTTGTATTCAAAGACGAGTTTGCAAGCTCAGAAGGGTGTGGTCTTACACGAGCTGTTTTACCATCGAAACAACTCATCCATCGTCTACAGACCATTGTTGTCGTGGTAATTAGCTGCCATGACAAATAGTAATGATTTCATCATAATCATAGACATCTGATAATTTTTTAAAATCTGCATATTTATTTCTTGATTCTTTTAGAGTGCTTTTTTTTTTTTCATTTCGGACCGGAAGCGGACCAAAATGATATTAGTGGGGACCTTGTAGATCCCATTGTGTGAAGGGTCGTATAGTTCGAAGACTTTACTAAATTTAACGTCATAATTGGATCTAAATTGAAATGATGGGACACGTTCAATGATGGCAATATTCGGCATACACACGGATACAGACCCTTAATTACTAATAATTTTGGGTTATATTAATTTATTAAATTTTAATAAATTAATAATAATTATAAATTTTAATAAATTAATAATAATTTATAAATTTTTAATAAATTTAAATTAAAGTTAATTGAATTTAAATTTAAATTAATAAATCTCAATAAATTAATAATTAATAATAATTTATAAATTTTAATAATTTTAATTAAAGTTAATGAATTTAAATTTAAATTCATAAATTTTAATAAATTAATAATTAATAATAATTGTAGCAATTTATTAAATTCGTGCTTAAAATGTATTTGTTAATGATTTCCAATCTATTGTCAAATATCTGATTAATAGTATTTTTGTTTTAAAAAATATTATACTAAATAGACCATGAAAATCTTATACTGAACGTATCATAAAAAACGCTCATACTGAATATATCAAGAAAAAGTTATGTTGAACATATCATGAAAAAGTTCTATTGAACATACTATAAAAACGTGCGTTATACTAAATATATTGTAATCTACATTATCAATAAATATTTACAGCTTTTGAGTTATATTGGATTGGATATATTATCAGCTTTGGAAACTTGTAGTACAGGATATTAACATGGCAAATGTACAATGCTATACTCGCAGCAAAGCTAACTTGGTACACTGTTAAGGCTACGAAAACCAATTTACGCCAGTGTAACGAGTATTCATTCGCAAATTGGCGAAAAATGAGATAGCCCTCAATATTATTAGGCTATTGTCAAAAATGCGGTTGCCAAAATTTCACGAGCCAAATTTACCGCCAAGCGAACAAGGTCCTCTGAGTGGTCAGTTACTTGAATGACGTCAGCGTTTCCTATAATGATTCTTTTTCCTAAATTTAATAAATACCAGATTTTAATTACACAAACATGCCTATGTTTTATGTATTTCAACATTATTTTAATGTTTTATGTACGAAATGTATCTTCTATTAACGGAAGGGCGAACTATACCGCACTAGCGGAATTATACTGCTCTGCGCCTTGTCAGTGTACCAGGTTAGCGTTACCACGAGTATAGAAATACCGGTTTCTGCCGGGACATAGAAGTTTAAGCAAGGTTGGGGGGGAGGCACACTGATCGGGCTCAGAGATGGGGAAGACGAGCACTTGGAAACCGTTGGTAACTGGGCCGTCTTAATACATTTGGGGGACCATGGGCTGGATCATTTTTAGGGCCCTTTTTACACTAACTTTTAAATTTCCACATTTTTGCAATAAGAAAAATATAATACCTGATAAACAAATCTTGCCAGTTTAGGGTGTTTCCTGTTTGGGTCGGGTTTTTGTTTTTTTGTCTTACTCGTTTAGATGCTACCGCGTTGCCATTGGTTAAAACTGCTGCAGTGGTGCAGAAGTAACATATTCTTCCACCATCCAGAAAATCTGGGTTTAATTTCCGATGTATTGCAAGATGCGATATTCGCTGCAAAGCTAACCTTTTACACTGACAAGGCGCAGAATAGTATCATTCTGCCAGTGCGATATAATTCGCCCTTTCTTACGTTAACAGAGTTAATAGAAGATGCATTTCATGCATAAAACATTAAAATGATGCTCAAATGCATGAAACATAGGCATATATGTGCAATTAAAAGCTGGTATTTATTAAATTTAGGAAAAAAAGTCATTATAACGAGCGCTGATGTCATTCAAGTAACTTACCATTCAGAGGACTTTATTCACTTGGCGGGAAATTTGGCGCCTGGAATTTTGGCAACCGAGTCATTCTATGGCAACTTAACACGGGGTATAAACCTCACCATCTATCTCAGATTCTCATGGAATTTGGCATATTTGTACCATTGGTATAGACTTGTAAAAATACCAAATTTTATTGAGCTCGGTCAACTCGTTTTGAAATTACATATATTTAAAGTTTTCAAAAATTGGCCAAAAAAAGCACGAAGGGTAATTATTTGAATTATTGTAGAAGCTCACCTAATTGAGGTAGAGAGCTGAGGTAGGTGTCATTTTACAGAATTGTTTTTGCCCTTTCTTCTGTTATACAACATTATATGGCTTAAGACAAAAAATATTCAGTCAAAATTAAAATTAAAAATTAAATTTTTAATTTCTCAGAAAGTCCATTTTTAAAAATTTTCAAATTAATACCAAAAATAGAGCTAGTATAGGCGTAAATCACATGGCAAAATATAAATTTGGGACGGCAATGGGTTCAGTGTTAAAATAATTTAAGGCTGAAGCTCGATTTGTCAGTAATGCATTTTATTCAGGTGAAAACTTCAAGAATACTAAGATTTGCACTTAGAAATGTTTAAATTTTTTTACTTTAAACATGATTATGAACGACATGATCACCCGAGCCACCACTTTTCTTCATACACTACAGTTATGTAGCCTGTTACATTTTTTAATTGAAGTTGATCAAGAGATTTCGACACTTGCATTTCCAAAAAATGTGAAGCTTGTTAAAAAATTTCAATCCATTGTTTTGTAATATATTTCAAGGGAGGGGAACCAAAGTTGTACATGTTGGTTACGTAATCATCTACGACTGCTTAGAATATAATACGGCTGCTGTTTACACATTTCAAAAGAAACTCAAACTTTCAGACAACAAAATTCTCCAAAAGTTTTTTTTTTTTACTTTTCAGATGGTTCTGCTGTCCAATATAAAAATATTTTTTTTTAAACCTATGCTTTCACGAGGACGAGTTTAAAATTAAAGCAAAGGGACACTTTTTGACCACAACACATGAGAAAGGGGCCATGCGATGGAGTAAGGGGTTCTGTAAGGAGACTGGCAGCTCGTGGAAGTTCACGAAGACCATACGAAAATCGAATACTTCCCCCAGCACAACTTTTTAAGTGGGCAGTGGAGAACATTATCATTGTAAACTTTGCATACTCAACTCAAGAAGATTATGCTGAATCAGAATTGTTCTTGAAGAACCACTTTGATCAAGAAGTGACTATTAAAGGAACACAGAAGTACCACGCGTTTATCCGAGCACCACATCAAAAATATTAGTGAATTTTTTTTCACAGGCTTCACATTTTTTGGAAATGCAAGTGTCGAAATCTCTTGATCAACTTCAATTAAAAAATGTAACCCGCTACATAGCTGTAATGTGTGAAGGAAAGTGGTCGTTTGGGTAATCATATGAGTCATAGTCATGTTTAAAGTAAAAAATTTTAAAAATTACTAAGTGCAAATCTTAGTATTCCTGAATTTTTCACCTGAATAAAATGCATTACCGACAAATCGAGCTTCAGCCTTAAATTATTTTAACACTGAACCCATTACCGTCCCATATTTATATTTTGCCAGGTGGTTTACACCTATACCAGATATTCTTGGTATTAATTTGAAAATTTTTAAAAATGTGTTTTTTGAGAAATTAAAAATTTAATATTTAATTTTAAATTTGACTAAATATTTTTTGTCTTAACCCATATAGTGTTTTATATCATAGGAAAGGGTAATATAAATGCTGTAAAATGATACCTAGCCCAGCTCATTATCTCAATTAGGAGAGCTTTCACATCAATTCAAAAAATTTCCCTTCATGCTTTTTTTGGTCGATTTTTGAAAACCTTCAATATCAGTAATTTCAAAACGAGTTAACCAATCTCAATAACATTTGGTATTTTTACAAGTCTATATGAATAGTATAAAAACGCCAAATTTCATGAAAATCTGAGATGATGAGGTAAGAATTTTATTAAAATTGTGTTGATTTGACATGGAATGAAATGACCCAACCGCGTTTTTCTGCATTCCAAATTAGGCGATAAATAGCCTAATAATGTTGAGAGTTACTTCATTTTTCGCCAATTTGCGAACGAACACTTGTTGAACGGGCGTGAATAGGTAGGTCATCGTAGTGTTAACAGTGTTCCAGGTTAGCTTTGCCGCGAGTATAGACACTTTTTTACAGTCCAGGGTTCGGTTCCTGTGATACAATAGGCTGGCGGAAGTTTAAATTTCTCCTTAAACTGCAATCCCTCTGGGCGTGAGACTAACCCCTTTTCTAGAAAAATTAGTTGACATTCACTGTTACGAAAACTTAGGAAGGTCCTGTAAGGATTGTAAATGCCAGTGCTTATTTGTTTTCACTCAGATTTAACGTCTCATGAAACAGCGAAATTGAACGTTGAAAAGTGGTTAAACGTTCGACGTTAAACAACGTCGTATTTTTGTGGTTTACTGACGAAGACGAAAATTTAACATCGATGTCACTTTAGTATTACGACCGCTATATTTCAAATTATTAGGCAAAAATTTCATAAGGGGAGTTACAAAGCTACAACTCTCACATTCCTATGTTAAATATACAAAATTTCATTGCAATCGGGGGTTATAACCCCCATCAACACCCCCTGCGTACGCCAGTTCTTAGAATTATCATCAAGTAAGAGGATTATTGGCGCTTATTGGCGTAATTCGAGGGACCTACAGAAACTAAGTCCCGCCCCTCACCCACCCAAAAAAATCGACAATTTGAAATGGATGCCCTTCATAAATGCGGTTGGCGCAGTATAGCCCAGATGCTCTTGCGCCATAAAAAAGCCAAACAAACAAACAAACATACGTACGGAGCATTGGACCTCGAGACTAGATATATTAGTCTTTATTATAATAAGAAGATCTTACGATTTGCCATTTAAATAAAAAGATATTGTTGGTATAACATTGTGAAGTAATTGGGAGACGCCACAGCAATGGCTCTTACTATAAATATCCAAGCAATTCTACATGTCCAGCGAAATGGTGGACTATTCTTTGTTTCGGCCATCTGCAAGCAAATTGTGAGATTGGGAATCTTGGCTGATCAATGAAGCGTAATTGGACCAATAAATAACCGGAATAGAAAAAATAGAAATGGCGCGTACCACGTAAAACAATGGCAGCGTTGCTGTTTTGAGACCGGAGCTATTGTTATGGGCTCATTTTATCTGTTACGACTGCAAACATCGGAGCTCTTCATTGAAGAAGTTTCAGGCCGTGGTTTTAAATAAATTTATTGAGGTCAAGCAAGTTGTAAGGATAATTTAGACACAAATTAAGCAGTCTGACGATTTCAATTAGAATCTAGGTGCGTTGGATATTTTTAGCTTCAAGTCAATAACTGCATAAACTACTTCTAAGCTACTTTCAAGCTGCTGTTTATGTTTCATTTTCAATGCATTGTGTAATGTCTGCTGTAACTTGCCTCGATCGAAATCTAGGGGCTATAGCCCTCGCTCTAATGCGCTGTACATGGCATTAATTTGTAATTTAAGGCTTTCAAGGGAGGCTAAATCTTTCTTAGGGAAGGACATTATTAGATTCCCCTAGTTTTGCCAATAATTCTATTTTACACTGGAATAATAACTTACTATGGACACTGGGTTAGGTTAACTAGTGGAGGATTTCTAAGCACGCACACTAAGGCACAGGCGACATCAAAAAGCTTAAAAATAAAATTTTCCAAATTGGACAATGTTGAAAATAATGTTTCTTTTTAATTATTGCCCTGTCTCCCCAATAGCGATAATATATAGACGACCACTTGAACTTGCCTGCAAATATGAACTACAGAATCGAAAGACAAAGCATTATGTGACCATATCGTTTATATTACATTATCAGATACTTCCCACTAGAGAAGCGGATAAATCCGGTATTAACACGTGGAAACTGACATTTGTTGTTTGATTTTAACTTCGTGATTTTGAGTAAAGCAAGAACGGAAACATTTCGCAGGCGTCATTGAAGGTAAACGAAACGATGGTTGATGTTGATAATGGGCTTTTTGCACAACACAGCGGTTGAAAATAGAAATCAAGTAAAGTTTTAAGCAGAGAATTAAAAGGTTTTTTTTTTTTTGGTCTTCAGGGAGCGGCATTTCATATCGATCAGTGTTACTGTGCGGTTAATTGAGGCTTCAGTATTCCTTCGTAAGTTCGTTTTTCATATTAATTGATAAGCAAATTAATGTTTTTACTTCCATGTTATAGATAAGTAGTAATTATAGCCGCATAATTTAAAAATTAGTGAGCATTTCGGATATTTTAAATCGAATAACCTATGGATTTTTCAAAGGATTTAATTCTAATTTAAATTTCAATCAGCCAGATTATCTGACGCAATAATGCCTGAAATGCTAAAATGAAGCTAATTATATTTAATTACAGAAAATTATTTTTTCTTCCCCTTAGATAAAATAATTTTATAATAATTCATAATATTAATTTATAAATAAAGAATTAAATAATAGTTCGTGAATAATATAATTTTTTTAAATATTAGCTACTAATATATTAGTCCAGTGGTTCTCAAACGTTTATCTTGAGTCCCCGTTCATAGATTAAATGCAAATATCGCTCCCCTTTTACCTATATGTTGATGTTGCGCCCTCTCAACGTAATATATGAATAAAAATATTTTGTTTGCTTAGTGCATGTCTTTTTGCACATATATGTATATCTACGTTTTAACATTTTCTTTTGGGGGGAAATTAATACATGGTTCAAATTATAACAGTTTTATCTAAATAAATTCCATGTCTCACTCAACACAAAATAATATTTTGGCTATCATGTTAACATTTCAACATTTTTTTTTTTAGTAAAGAGCACAGCTTAATCTTCTGTTTCACAAAGTCATCATCATCATCCGCATTTACAGCACTTTATCCCCTTATGAGGGTGCAATACATCACTAACACACAATAATAATAATTAACGACTACTTTTCCCCTTAGGAGGATGCAATACATCACCAACACATAATAATAATAATTAACTTCGTAACGACAACAGACCTACAAAAAACTGCCTTACTGGGCACCGCCTATATTTTCAGAAGATATATGGACAGTTCTCAGGTTTCTGGGTGAGACTTGAACTGAACCAAGAATTCTAGATCAAGAGGATAGTGATTATCTCCTTGACACTGTGTAACACAACAATGTAAAACGGTCATAATTATGTTCAAGTGCTGTCATAGACTAATAAAAATATCGCATTTAACTAAAATGGAATTCTTCACTCACAATTAATGTCACTGCGTTGTTTTTTCTGGTACTGATTTAGCTTATTTATATAAATCGAACACTACGCAGATTAAATCAAACAACAATATCAATAAACGTTGATTAATATTGTTGTTTAATTTAATCTGCGTAGTGTTCGATTTATATAAATTTAAATAGATGATATGTCAAAGGGAAAATGATAATATTAATTTTCCCTTTTTTGTGGCGTTTTTTCCCCCTATTTTAATCTGATTTTAATCAGAATCTGGATATAATAAGCAAAAATATCGGGCCCCTTCGTGCTCATCAAAAATGGGTTCGATTGTAATGCTTAATGATAAAATGTTATGACATACTCTTGAAGATATTGTTATTGAGGTACAAGCTGCAAACAATTCTGAATCGAATAATAGCAGCAGTGAGGACTTGTCAATCTCGAATCACCATCAGCTTACATAATGGTATTAGCGTGTGGCGAAAATACGTAAAATTCTGATATTTAAATAGATTAAACAACAATATTAATCAACGTTTATTGGCGTAGTGATACCAACGCCGATGTTATGGCGTGATTAGATGGTGAAACGTTCGAAAGAAAATAAATATTTCTGCCTTCGGTGGGACCTGAA
>QLNU02015359.1:30381654-30399999 GCA_006491805.2 Dysdera silvatica | reverse complement strand
ACCATATCAGGTCCGATATATATATATATATATCTTATGAATACTTGGAATATTATGCATGACAGATCATGGAAATTTTAAATTAAAACGTTTTTACTGTTGACATATTTTAACAATTTTATGTATATAATTAATAATTTTATATGTCTTGATAATATTCAAATTTCTTACAATTACTAGTGCATGCGCAGTTTTTGTATTAAAAAGTTCATTATGTGTAAATAATTGAATTATTTAAATACATCCATATTTTTAAATTATATATGTATATTGAGACGACACCGAATCCACGAAGGAAAACAGAAGAAAATTTATTTATAACAAACTCAAAACATTGCGATTTAAAACTAAAAAGAAATGCATATTACATTAAAACAATGATAAACGTTATACGCGCGATGCTACGGAGCACTCGTATCTGACTGATAGAATCCCAGCACAAACGCTCATGCGCGAACACACATTCACTTCACTTCAGTTCTAGAGTTTCAAAAACCATCACAACCAAATTACAGTGCGTGCGCCTCACTTCCCCGGCTGTAAAGATCGTCCCGGATCAAATGACGAAGTGCAGCGTGTGTAGCACGGCCGTAACCGGGATGCATGTTGCGTAATTTCGTTAGGGACGTTTGTCATTTTTGATCGGTTCTCTTTCCATTTCAAGCGGTACGTTCCGTTACCAACCTTTGCTTCAATAACAAAAGGTCCATCGAATTTTGGTGCGAATTTTGAGTTTAATGGGTGGTTTTCTGGAACCTTAACGAGTGCAGACGATCCAATTTTAAAGGGCGAGACTTTGTGCGATACATCTAAGCGTGTCTTTTTGCCGTTGTTTATCAATTGCTACCGAGTTCAGTTTACGATAATCGACGCAAAATCGCCACGAATCGTCCTTTATCCGAAAGAGCGTTACGGTACCAATTCGATACCGAAGGGCGGATTACACCGGTTTGGAGTATTTCGTCAACGTGTTGACGGATGGTGTCGATCATTGCGGGAGACTGCCGATATGGGAGTAAACTGATTGGCGGTGTGTTGTCAATGATTCGAATGTGATGCTTCGTTATGTTAGTTAATTCGTCCGATGTCGTTTCGATTTTTTTGCAAATATGGGGCTTTCGATTGCAGCTAAGTCTTCTTTTTCGGTTCTCTCTTTCGTAATATTGATTGACCCTTCAAATCCGTTAACCACTTGACTCAATTTACGTGTTTCGTTATTTTTTCGCAACTTGAATTTGGCGGCTTCTCGAGATCCAATTAACGAATCATCGTCGAAATTTTCGAAAACATGGATCTCAACTAATTCGGTTATTTTTCCGATGGTAACTTCGGTTTTTACGTGGCCCACACTTGTTGTTCTGATTGCAGAAATAAGAAGTGCAGTTGCAGAAATATGTTTTGATGATATACAATAATTCCATCCAGTTAAAAGTATTCCGAAAACAATCACATATACTGTTGCCAAATATATGAAACGAAATTATAATTATACAAAATCTGTTGCCAGATGCAGAAAGTAAAATTCGTGCAATCAGAAAAGATTATGTAAAAGGAAACTATTTGGCAGTTTGCCAAGTTTAGAAATTAGATATATTCAGTTTCATTTCCTTAAGTTTTTAAATGGCAACAATTAGAAAAAGCCTGCAAAACGAACTAGAATTTCTATTGTGAGAATCCACAATATACTCCTCTTTTTAGAGAAGAAAGAAAAAAATGTATTTTTTTTTATAAAGTTAACATACAAAATATACAATGCATGAAGGTAAAATTAGAATGTTTCTTCCAATCTGAGCACTGTTTACATGCGCATTTCTTTACTTACGCGGCTTTGTTTTGCTTTTTGCATTTAGTTTTTTTATTAAACCATTTTGCATTTATTTTAAGCCTTTGTTTTTTGTTTTTTTTTGCATTTTGATGCGCATATTTACAGGTCGCTCAATGGGCATATTTACTCTGCAACAGGAGAGCGGCCTGAAAGTAAGTTAATTTGTTAAAATGCGCAGAGTTCAGAATTTGAAAAAACATGTACAATACAGATGCGTTCAGAATTACGCTTAGTTAGATCCAACATTATGAATATAAAAAATCTAATCATTAATCTTTAAAAAATGAATTAAATTTTAGGTAGTTTACTCTGAATTGGTATAATTCGAGCTGTAAAATAATTTTTAGTTCAAAACAGTTTGTTACTTGCAGGTTTCTTGGGCTGAAGGCTTGTTGAAATAAATTACATGGTTTGTATAAGTTGTGGTAGCCTTGTCTTTGGCGTTAGTGCTGTTGGCCGGCCACAAGTTGAGTTTTGCAGACGCTGGCGAGAACGTCGTTACCGTTAGCAGGAGCGTTGCTGTCGTTGACGAGAGCGTCGTTGTTGTTGTTGGCAAGGTGTTGTTATCGATGACGAGAGTGTTGTTAATTAGAAGTAACGGTGTCGTTATTCGCTCTCCAATGGCAACTTCTTCACCAAATTCGTTGGGGGACGGTGATCTTCCATCCATTAATTTTCGGAGATAGAATATTTTCTTGTTCATTTCTTCCTGCATTAATTCAAATTGTTGGCGAACATCGTTCTGGAGTTCAAGGGTTGCGTCCGTTAGGAGTTGTGCGTCGAGCGATTGGTATTCGACAGATTGTCCTCATTTCTTCTTCGTTGGCATCGTTTGATATGGAAACGATGCCAAGTGTTACAAAATTATTGTTTATTCTACAAATTTCCACGTGCACATATGCTTACTGTTAATTCAGAAAATATCAAGTCGACCGCTTTGTCGAAAAGAGTACTGTTCCCCGAAGTTCTATTACGTTAGTAAACAATATTTATTCAATTCCGTTGAATTCGGATTCTTCAAAAAGCACAGTTCCAAGATTATGGATTTCAAATCCAAATTAAAATCAGTTTTAATATGAAACAAACCTGTTCAGATGCATGGCGATGATTCGAATGTGGAATTCGATGTCGTTTTTCAATGAAGTTCGTTGAGATTCAATGGAATCGGTGATAGAATACACGAGATCCTGTCGGTTACGCCAAAATGAGACGACATCGACTCCACGAAAGAAAACAAAGGCAAATTTATTTGTAACGAACTCAAAGCATTGCGATTTAAAACTAAAAAGAAATACATATTACATTAAAACAAGTATAAACGTTATACGCGACCGCTCGGTCCGATGCTATGGAACAATCTATCTGAGAGAATCCCAGCACAAGAGCGCATGCGCGAACATATATTCCCTTCACTTCAGTTCTAGAGTTTCAAAAGCCATCACAACCGAAGTACAGTGCGTGCTCCTCAATATATATCAATCATAATAAGTACAATTATTTTGCTAAAAAACGGAAATTATTGGCCACATTTTCGTTTTTTTTGGGGGGGGGGTGGAGGAGGGGCTCGCCGCTTCACCCGTTCTTGAAGTCACGAGCCGCCACTGCTGGAAGATGTTTTGCGAAGAGGGATATTGCCCTTAAGGATTGCAATTATGGAGGTAGAAGGTCCAACGTTCAAAGACTAATGAAACCAACATACACCATTTTCGGGTTGTTTTGGGAATAACCCTGTATCTGGGCATTTCTATTTCTAATATAGTTTGGCAAATATGGAGAAATTAGACGGGGGGTATTCATTATTTTTTATAATATTCTTTATAGACCATGCTTTTATGAGTAACAAGTTTATCGGTAAAAAGAATTGGATTACAAAGGTTTTCATTATTAGGTTGGAAGACATACAGTATACATGTATATATCACTCTGGTTTAAGTGATATATTGATAAGGATTGAAAAGCTAAGCAAACAATTTATTTTATATCCCACAATAAGCAGACGAAATCGTTCTCGATGTTTAACTTTCTGTTTTCGCAGAAAATTGCGAGATTTTCGAATGATTTACACAGAAGAATAACTTTATGACAATATGGATCTTTCAAATGTGCTTCAGTGGGATAGTAATCAAGGTTTATGGTAACGTTAATGTAAGGTTAATTGCACGTGTAACACATTAAACTAATACACTCTTCTTCTTCTTCTTCACTTTCACACGAAAGATTAAACTTCCTTGAGTCATTATCGTTCTTAAGGATTAGGCAAGATGCGTCTACTCTCCAGCTTCATTGATCTTTCCACGATCCTCTGGATCCAAATCGATCTTTCCCTCTCTTTCCCTTAGGGCAATCTGGAGAAGATGGTTTTCGTAAATTTGAGATTCTGTAAGCGCAGCCTCTCCAACTCTCTTTCTCACCCTCAGTTCCCATATTCTGTAATTTTATCGCTTAAGGCATAGTTATTTATATCCTATATTGACTTTTCTCACGGTTGAATCCTCTTCTTCGTTTCTTAGTTTTCTTGTGTATGTCCTTTAAAAATTTCTCAGAAATTTCGATTTTAGTCCTGGATTCTTGTCATACCTGTCTTTTCCAAAGGTTTTTTTGTTTTTTTTAAAAAATAATGAAAAATCTACTATCAGTTTGTCCTATGATGGCAAAGAAGTAAGATATTCGTCTCTTGTTCCGGTAATCCGAGTTCGTTTCCAATGATACGGAACCCGGGTTCCTTTCTCTGCCCATTGCATACCGGGACTTGGGTTCCTTATCAACAAAGGTTCGGGTTCCTTGGTAAAGTGTAGGTAATTGCACAGTAAGACCTTGACTATCCTTGCGCCGTAAAATGCAAACAATAAAAACAAACTTCCATCCCGTTAGATTTTCTTGGATTGCATAAATTTTTGTTTTACTTTTTGATGGATTGAGAAATTTTCTGTAATTTTTATATAGTTCTACGTAATCATTCCCCTAAATTCCACCATTCTAAATTCAAGGCACTGCCAAGGTGATGAAGAGCGTGTGCTTGCATGTATAAATGCGCGCGTATGTATGTGCATGTGTGAATTATAAAGTGACCAACTTTCGGTCGTGAAATTAAGGGAGATTTAGTCGCAACAAGGACTAATGGGGGGGGCGACAATTTTTTTTTGAAAAGAGCAACGCCATTGCAGCAAATGTTCATGAACTGAACAACGGGCAAAAATACGTATGACGTATATATATTCCTAACGCGGGGCGGCCAAGTTCCATCCGAAACGCACATTGAATTTTGTAAAATAGATTGTACTACGCCCAACATGTTGAACTTACATTCTTCATGTATTCCACTCACTGCCATGTCGTGACCAGGGCGGACACAGACTTTCATTTGGGGGGTCAAGGACAGAATTTGCCATGGTCTTGGAATAACACCCTTCATTTATCATGAAAGTTGGAATTTTTTACAGTGAAAAAATATATTTTGGGGGTCATGACCCCTGTGTCGGCCCTTGGTCGTGACATTAGTTCTACATTTATATTTTTCACAGTTCTATTTGCTCATATAGCATTTGATCACTGATGCTGCAGAATTAATCAGTTATTGATTTGCTGGAGCGAATTTCCAAAACTCCCTACAGCTATAGTCACAGCTAATTGCAACCATCAGCTCTGAATTAATCATTTCCAATTTTTCTCCAATGATTGGAATCAATTTCCAATGATTTCTCTCATTGGTGAAGAAGATATCCACCAGAAAAACTGGCGCCGAATAAACCGGAAGGGAAGGCGAACCAAGCTCGTTTTTGCGCCTGAGAATTCAATCGAATGAAAAATTGGCATGCCTGTAATGGGATCAAGGGAGCTCCATATAGCTCCATAGCAGTAACGGATTAAGGGCGGTGGAACCGGTGTTGTCGTACGGGGCGCCAAGCCAAGAGGGGCGCCAAAATAGTCTAACGACTCCGAAGTGCAAATAAGGCCAAATCCAATTGGATCATCTAAGCGCTTATTCTTAAATAATTTCAATAAATCAGATTGGTATTTTATATGTTCTCTGAATGCAATATGTAATTATGTTTACTTCAAAAAGTTTTCTGAAATCGATGAGAATAAATTCAGGCTAATACAGAATGAATACTGTGTACGAATTTTTCGTATGATACAATGTGACATGGATGTAACAAATTAGGAATGTAAAAACTACATCAAAATGGATAAACTTATTCGACGGCCTAGAGGACTTTCCAGATCACTAAAACATCTAAGGTTTTAATTTTTATATTAAAACAATTTAATTTTTGGCTCATTAGAGAACGTTTTTTTTTTATGGCGCAAGAGCATCTGGGCTATACTGCGAGAATGTACTTGCGGTTTAGTTGCTGCGTTATTTGTTGTAAAGAAATTTTAATTGTTATCGTGGCTTTCCGGGCCTTGTATGTTTTATGTTTGTTTAGGTGTTTTATGGCGCAAGAGCATCTGGGCTATACTGCGCCAAGTATCAACATTCCACTTGTAATAACTTCCTAGGTTTTTGTAATAACTTTCAGTAGTATTGAAGAGATCCCTAGAAATAAAAAAATTGCGCCACAAAAAGTAATTATTTTTAAAATAAATAAATAAGAAAATATTAAAATATTAATAAATAATAAGAAAATTAATAAATAAATAACTAAGGTAGGAAGGGAGACGCCAAATTTTTGGGTAATTTTGGGAGTCTATATATCGTGTATGCTAAACTTTCTATCGATTGCTACAGATAATTTATCGATATTTATTAATGAGTGCCCCTAATAATATATAATTTAAATTTAGATAAATATATCATACATAAATTTAATTTAACCACGTATAATTTTGAAATTTATGTATTTTGGCAGTTAATAAAAATTAATTAATACGAGAAAAATAGAGTGTCAATACGAGAGCCCAGAGGATATGAAAAAATTAGCTGAAACACGGGAGAGTCGGTCACTCTAGCGAGTGATCCTAACTATTTGATTTTTTTTTTCTTAGATCTCGATCTCATCCGTTTCAAAACAAATTTCACCTCACTCCATATTCTTGAAAATCAATTGCCAAAACTAAAAAGATACATAACTAACAAATTATATTTTTTCAAATTATATATATGCTTAGTTTATATTGCGCTTCGCACATATTGCGCTTTTTTTAATAATTTGTAGATTTATATTTACCCTGCGTCGTGCAAATCTATTGGCATCCTTTTCCCAACAGCACGTGTTCACTTGGTGCCTCTGTGTCACATTTTGATAATTAATA
Organism: Dysdera silvatica; assembly: GCA_006491805.2. Classification (NCBI taxonomy): domain Eukaryota; kingdom Metazoa; phylum Arthropoda; class Arachnida; order Araneae; family Dysderidae; genus Dysdera; species Dysdera silvatica. The sequence continues at coordinate 30,392,921 of QLNU02015359.1, read as the reverse complement.
ATGTTATTGCGCAGCTGATAACTTATGTTCATAATAGAAACACAAATTTTAGGTGCACTGTAAAACTAAAACTTTGTGTAACACGCTTCATCAAAATAACGTAACACTGAATCCTCAGTATTTTAGATTATTATTAGTATATTTAGAATATTAGAGCCATACCTGTATAAATATGTTGCATAATAATATTACTGTAAGCAGTACAAATAAATAAAAGAGTCATATTTCGGTAGCAATAAACAAATAAATAAAAAAAATATATAAAATTTAGATGCATTAGGAAACCAAAACCTTTTGTGTAACTCGCTTTATTATGATGGTTTGAAACTGAACCCTTCATATTTCAGAACTATATATTATTTTAAACATAATTATAAATATTACTGTAAATAGTACAAATAAATAAAGGAGTTACATTTCTGTAGCAATAAACAAACAAATAAAAAAATATATAAATTTCAGATGCATTGGGAAACCAAAACCTTTTGTGTAACTCGTTTTATTACGATGGTTTGAAATTGAACCCGCCATATTTCAGAGCTATTAATGTATAATTATATTCAAAACAAAATCACTATAAATAGTACGAATAAATAAAAGAGCTACATTTCTACGGTAATTAATTAATTAATTAAAAACACAAATTTTAGATGCATTGAGAAACCAAAAAACTTTTGTGCAGCGCTTTATTGCGACATTCTGAAACTGATCCCGCCATATTTAAGAGCACTGCCTGTATAATTATATTTCATAATAACATCATTGTAAGTAGTGCGAATAAATAAAAGATATTCATATTTCTACAGCAATAAACAAACAAATAAATAAATTCTTGAGAATAACGTTATTATCATGTCAATTTCCATGGGACGGAATGTTTTTATTGTGTTATAAAAAGTTTCCTGTTCAGTCTAAGAAAATAGTTTAGAGTTTTCAATATTCATTGACTTAGAATCTTCATGGTCACAGCGCCTTGGGGATAACGAAGTAAATTGGACTTTCTCTCGCATTGTTATCATGAAGGTTTTGTTTTCGAGCATTGCATTCCTTGTAAGCTCTTCACTACATTTACATTATGTAATTGATGGTGGCCATTTAAGGAGGAATTTGGCTCGTAACCAAAAAGCCACTTTTTGTTTACGATATGTAGAATGCCCTACTTCGTTGTTGCAATTATTTAGGCATGAGAATTGAAATGAATTTACACTATTTAATTCCGAAGCAAATGCCGCCAAATTTCTTTTATTGAAGACCTCTCCCTAAAAAAAGAAATTACGCCGGCAATAACAGCAATTAAATATCCAATGTTACAGAACAGAAAATTTAAAAGTAGAAGCTCCAAGAAGAGGAAATTTTGTGTAGAATTATGCACAAAAGAATAAAAAAACCACCGACCTGGTGGAGGCGAATATACCGTGCGCCATATAACCACCGATTTTTGGTGGTCGGTGCGCGGAAAAATTGTTATGTCGTGTGGTCAATTGCACAGCAAGGCATGTATTACAGCAGCATTGTCATACTGCCAAGATTTCTGTGCAGTGCCTGGAGTATGAGTCCAATGCGTATATTAGTATCATCCGAAGCTATGCCATGGAATTTTGGCGCAGTATAGCCCAGATGCTCTTGCGCCATAAAAAAGCCAAACAAACAAACAAACAAATGCCATGGAATTAGGTATTTGACGCCCTGCGATACATCAGCTATGTGAATTTCATGCGTACTTAGTCAGATTTAAATCAGGTGAGCTAATCTTTATTCTTTTTACATAATTTTGCATAAATTGTCCCACTATTATTATTTTTTGGTGCTGCTATCCTTGAACTTACTGTTCTACAACACTGGAGCGGTTTTGTAATACTAAGTTGGGTGCAAGAAATTACAGTATACTTATCTTTGAATATGAGTGTGTGTGTATACAGATATGAAAAAAAATGCTTATCTGATACGTTTGTGTTTTATGGTTCAAGAATTGGTAACGCCATGCATGTTTTTTTACAGAATTTTGAATTTTCGTCTACTCCATTTCATAGCAAGGTGAAGGAAAATTACAAATTTTGGTATACCCCTGCAAGTTTTTAATGCAAAATTTGTTAAGAAATTTATTATTAATCTTAAATATATTCATCTGCTCAGATATTTAATATTATTAAATATATTAATAAAATACATCAAAACATTAGCGACTTCTGAGGACGCCCCCCCACGTTACTTTCAGTGCCCCTATGAACAGCGTCTGGCAATCAGGGCCGGATTTGGGGTACGAGGCGCCCTGAGCACAACGATTTTTGGCGCCCCCTCCAAGACCCCCCTAGAAATGTCATCTAGGCATTGAGGTATACAGTTCAGCCCCCCCCACTAGAAAATAGGTCAATCAGACCCGTAGCTAGATGCTTGTTTGGGGGGTTTAAAATTCGTTAATGTTTTCATGAATTTTATTAATATATTTAATAATACTAAATATCTAAGTAGACTAATATATTTAACGTTAATGAATAAATTTCTTAATGTAAATTTTGCATTGAAAACTTATGGAAGCATACTAAAAGTTTTAATGTCCCTTACCTTTAATATTGAGTACGTGAAGATTCAAACCTCTGCAAAATACGTGATGTATACAAGATCTACCTCAAAAATCTATTTTGAATATATTTTTAACGTTAAGAACAATTTCCACTTTCATGTACAATTTTATACAAAACAAAAAATTTAAAATATAATTATAAAATAATTTATTTTGAAAAACTATTTTCTATAGGGGCCATGTTCCCCGGGGGGGGGATGGGTTCAGCCCCCTCTAGCCCCAGTCTGGCTATAGACACCCTTGAAAAAAGATAGCCCCCTATACTTCGAAGTATCTTACGCCCATGCCCATCCCACCGTACTAGCGAAACCAAATAAAATTCTGTTGTCCCGCCCCCCTCAAATGCAACGAAAAATCGCAGACGATAGGGAAGGAGCGACATTTATGGTTAGCCTACCTTATATGTGCATTATTATAAGATAAAATAACGATATTTTTATAAATAAATTTAGTTTATTTCACGACGATTTTTTGGATATTGGGAGAAGAGGAGGAAGGGCAGACGCAGAATAAAATTTCAGAGTGGCCACAAAGCTTGAAAATTTCACTTGTAAATTTGATTTTAAGTATCTTTTTACTTGAAAATAATCATTTTTAATGTAAATTTATTATTCTCGTGGGGGTGGGGGCGCAAGCCCCCTGTCTGGATCCGGCCGTGGTGGGGCAGGGGTTGTTTCACGCAATCTTTCAGAATTTCAGATTTAGAAAAAAAGGGTAGAGGGCGCCTTCTCGGGGAGAGCTGATCGACAGAAGTATACGATAAGTAAATTAAAAAAAATCCGCTGCCTCTTGCGCCCCTAGAAATTTAAATTTGGCGCCCTGGGCAAGTGCCCAACGTGCCCATTTATAAATCCGGCACTGCTGGCAATATCTCTGCTATTTGATCGTACCTCCCTTTCGGAGATCCTGACCACTCCTAAATTGTAAAGGCAAGCCTAAAGATTTTTTCTTCTTTTTTTCTTTTTTTTTTTTTAAACCGGAAATTGAAAGTTGAAGAAAGATGCTCACAGAATATTACGGTATGTGAAAAGCCATTGCAAATTATTTGAGAATTGATGATAAATATTGCTTTCCAAAAGAGGACTGGGTCCTCTTGAAGGGCGCATACCTTGAATTTTCGAAAGGCGCGAATCCATTGGTCTATAAACTATTTAAAAATTCCCGACTATCGCCCATGAGGGCGCACCGCCCCGGAGGTCGCCGGAACGGTGGCCTAGTCCGCCCCTCCGGCTATTAAATTCTGAATTATAGGCCCCTGAAAAACTAGAGAAGCAAGTCGTTAATAAAAATCTACATGCGGTCCCCTTTGGTCGGCGGTCAAAGGCGACTGTTCAGATTCGTCCACTAACCACTCAGATTCGTCCACCTAGAGCCAGCCCTAGGCACATGAGGTCTCTACTAGTGATTCAACATTCTACCTATACTTCTATGGCTATATTGTTGGTTCTATTATCTATAATCTTCATTTGTTATATAAGTTATATATTGCCTAATTATACACTACAAAAACAGAAAATCCAGGCTGTGTGAAATTAAGACAAGTAAGTAATAAAAGCATTTGAAATTGAAAAGGAATCATTTTCTTTTTAAAGCTACGATAGGTATCATACAATAAAGACTTAGTTTGTAAGTATGAAGCTACAGATACAGGACTGACAAAAAGGAACAAGAAAAAGTAAAAAGTAAAGAAGAAAAGGAAAGTGAAGTGCGAAGAAGAACAAAGGTCAAACGAATTTGACAAGTGAAAAATAAAAGGGAACGGCCCAGCTGTGTAAAATTTTAAAAGGAAAATTACTACGAATCAGATACTGTAACACACAATTTATAAAAAAGGCGGTCAGAAAAAGAAAGAAGCAAGCTGAGAAATGTGAAGCGAAGACTATTGGGAACAAAAGAGACAGACACAAAAAAGTAAAGACCATGTAATATAAGAACTGACAGAGAAGGTATACAATCACTTTCAAAGTTTCGCTTAAAAATGTCGAAATCTAATAGTTTCAGAAAGTAGTTACGAATTCTAAAATTGCTGAACAAGATCTTTTAATATTTTTTTTCTTTATATATTGATATATTTTACAGCACAAAGGAAATGTTGAACATTGTTTTTTTTCTGGAGTTGCTGATTCAGTTTAAGTCTCAGCCAGAGACCTGAGAACTGTCCATATACCATTTCAATGAGTAAGCTGTGGCTAACAAGGAAATGCTGCTATCGACTTACTATACTATTTCTGAAATGTCCAATTTTTCCAAAAAAAAAAAAAATTGGTTGATATGGCTGCAAGTGTACTATTTACCATTGGGATAACCGTTACGAGTTTTTACCAAAATCTAATGATTTTAGTTAAGTCATGACACTTAGTGATTTTTCAAACTTTTTATCATTAATTCTATTGTCATTATCATCATTAATTCTATTGTCATTATCATCATTAATTCTATTGTCATTATCATCATTAGTTCTATTGTCATTATCATCATTAGTTCTATTGTCATTATCATCATTAGTTCTATTGTCATTATCATCATTAATTCTATTGTCATTATCATCATTAATTCTATTGTCATTATCATCATTTATTCTATTGTCATTATCATCATTTATTCTATTGTCATTATCATCATTTATTCTATTTTTAAATGTCCTCCGAAATCCTATAACACGTCTTAAGGGTGCTACAGGGTTAGAAGAAGTGTCAATCATCCAAAAACCCTAGGGGTAGAAAAAAAAATAAAAATTTCTTTGTAATAAGTCAATTAAGAACAATAAATGTTAGTGTGTAATCAAATAAAATATTTTATTAAATACGTGGTTCCCTTTAATCGTAGAATTCACGTTTAAGCATTTAAATTGCGGTTTTATTTATTTGCTTGACTTGAGAGCGGGCAGTATAAAAATCAGCTGCCAGTACTATTCAATCTTTGTATTACAAGGATAGAAAGGTTTACATTCGAAACAATTTTAAATATAGATTACTATGTTGTGGTCAAATAGGGGATTGGGCAGATGGGTTATATGAAATCGGACTTTTATAATCACTAACACAAAGGCCATAGGCAAAAGTTCATAAGAAAGGATGGGGGTTACAGAGCTATAACTCCATATGTATATATATATATATATATATAGTAGAACCTCATTACAACGGACTACTAGGGGTTAAAGGTTGTCCGTTTTAATGGAAAATATCCCTTTTACAAAAAATAAATAATTCTTATAGGGTAATAGCCAATGAGAAAGGCGGGGAGCGCTGTCCAATGGCTCATTGGCTATTACTACCAATTTTGGCCTCTAAATCTCATAATTTTCACTTTTAAAATTCCTGTTATTCCAAATTCAACCATCCAAGCATAGAAACTTTTATTAATTTTATTCTTACCTACCCCTGCCATTCCACCCAAAACCCCATCTTATCTCTCTCCATTCCGTGGGGGATAAAACAAACTTTGTTTGTAGGCGCCCCATATGACAGGATGTGCTTGGATTGGCTTATAGGGGTGCAATGCGACAGGGTGTACACCAATGAAAGTAGAGTACGTACTTAGCCATTAAAAAGTGTTTATTATATATTAAATAAAACACAGCCTTCAACATACGTTGAATTGAAAAAGGGCGTGTAACTAGGATGAATGTGATGATGATGATGATGCCCAATATGCCCCAACTGGGGCATATTGGGCATAGGGAAACCGAGGATTGTTCTATATACATAAATAGGTCGATGGGGCAACTGGGCCCTTACCCCTGCTGGCCCCGGCTTGGTTACAGGCCTAGTAAGTATACATTGCATTAACCTTTAGAACAAGAAGTTCATGATTCACGTTGAGTGCTTACATTCATTGGTTTGAAAAAATAAGTTAGTTTTTGCTGGGTTTGTTTGCTGCTTATTTCTGTAGTTAATTAATAACTGACGGAGGTGCCGTAAGTGTTCATAATATACACATACACACATATTTTTATATGCCGATCGTTCAACATATTGAATTGTTTAATCGCTTGCTTGCAAATGTAAAACTCGTCAGATCAAAATAAGCATCCTTTATTATTACAGTATTACGATTTCTTTTAACTGTCCGTTATAAGAGGGCCTGCTATAATAAGGTTCTACTGTATACAAAAATTTCATCGCAATGGGGGTTACAAGTCCCATCAACCCGCCCCCCTGCATACGCCATTGACAAAGGTAGAAGAATAAGCATGTACAAAACAGTAGAGTTTATTTGAAACTTGACATCAAGGTTTGGTGTACAAAACTTTCCCTTTTAAATGTTTGTGGATCTATCAAGATAGCCAGCGATACCATGATGCATTCTGGGAGTTTTTGGAAGTTTATTGACGCAATTCGTAGCGAAAAATCTCAATCCATCAAATTCCCGATACTTCGCTAAAACTTCAATTATTCATACAGCAGTGTGTTCAATAAGGGCTCTGCGGAATCGTAATGGTAAAAAAATTTTGTATGTCATCCGAATCTGATTTTTTACAGATCCATAATTCGGCGTTTAATTCCGTAGGTGGAATTTTTTCCGGTTCCTAGGAATTAGGGAGGGTACTCTGTGTCCTGGAGCAGCACGATCTGCCCTTGCATTATGAGGCACAAACAAACGGTATCCAACAAGGTTTAATTCCGTAGGCAAAATAGTTTCGGGTTCCTAGGAGCTCTCGCGTTATGAGGCATAAACAAACAGTATTCAACAAGGGTTAATTCCGTAGGCGAAATAGTTTCGGGTTCCTAGGAGCTCTCGCGTTATGAGGCATAAACAAACAGTATCCAACAAGGTTTAATTCCGTAGGCGAAATAGTTTCGGGTTCCTAGGAACTCTCACGTTATGAGGCATAAACAAACAGTATCCAACAAGGTTTAATTCCGTAGGCGAAATAGTTTCGGGTTCCTAGGAGCCCTCGCGTTATGAGGCATAAACAAACAGTATTCAACAAGGGTTAATTCCGTAGGCGAAATAGTTTCGGGTTCCTAGGAATTATTTCTCCCAGGAACCCAAGGGTCCTGTAACAGTACAATATGCCCTCGCGTTATTAGGCATAAACAAACAGTACCAATCATTCTATTTCAATTAAATTCTGTACCGAATAAAAAGAATCACGGTTAATATAGATGTCATATCGATGAAAATTATTTTTCATAATCCATTTTAATTTTAATAAAACGAAATTCAATTTTGCTAACGATGAATGGCGCTTACCATAGACTACCAGTCCGGCGGTGAAATTTCCACTTCCTATTTCATTGGACACCGTACACGTGTAATTACCAGTTCGGCTGCGGTTCGTGGATTTTAACGATAGCAACGATAGGTCATCCTGTGTCTGGATTTTTGTAAACGGAGGTTGGTCCGTCACTGTTTCAGTGTCCTTGGTCCAGCGGAATGTGAAGGGTCCAGTACCGGAGAGTACGGCGCAAATGACCGTTACACTTTGACCTTTGGTCACCTCGGCAGGAAAAGAAAATGGCTGTACAGTTGGGATCACTGAAAGAGAAACGTGGATTTAAACACAATGTCAGTTTCTATATAATAACAATATATTCAGACCAGTGGCATAAGCAGAAAGTTCATAAGGGGGTTATAGGCTTAATGGGATGGGTTATAGAGTTACGACTCATATATTCCTATGTTAAATATACAAAATTTCATTGCGATGGGGGTTACAACCCCAAAACCGCCCCCTGGCTACTCCTCTGGTAGCTTAGGAGAAAGGGAGGGGCTCAGAGGGCTCAACCAAGCGCGGACACAGGGGTCATGACCTCCAAAATATATTTTTTTACTGTAAAAAATTCCAACTTTCATGATAAATGAAGGGTGTTATTCCAAGACCGTGGAAAGTTTGTCCTGACCCCCAAATGAAAGTTGTCCGCACTTCGGCTCAACCCCCAATTCGGATATCAAATTACATTATTCTGTCTAAGGTCGCATTGCATATTCTTCTATAAAGCCACTTGAGCCCCTCCGAGTTTTGAGTTGCTACGCTACTGATTCAGACCCTGCTACGTTACATATAGGGAATGAACTCCTCGAATTATATACACATCTTCAGGAGATGTGTCAGATTTCCTCGATTATATACCCGTTCCCATGTTTCCGATTCTTTGGATTAGATGTATGCGTTCCTCGATTATACACTTGACGCAGAATGACCCTTGACCTGCCTTTGCGCATTAAAAATTCAACCAATCAACAACCGATTATATATGCGTTTTCAGTTCCTCGTGTTGTATATGCGTTCATCTCAGAGGCGTATATGAAGTCATTATAATATTAGCAGGGCATATAGTACCATGGGCGCCCATATTGGGGGCCGAGGGCCTAATCCCACCCTTAGCCGTTCAAAGATTTTATTTGCCTGATATTATTTTTCATTTACTTTCAAAAGCTCTACAAGCATATTTAAAAATAAAAAGGCACTTTTTAGCTCATTATTAGCTGCCAAAGACACGAATGCCGTTGGCGGGGGGGGAACCCGTCCCACAATGTTGGCATTAGGGTTCCATGTCCCACTCCAATTTCAGACAAAATGCCTCTACTGGTATATTATCCCCAATATTTTTATGCCATCGGCGCCCATGGTCAAAGAGTATCAATTATTTTTGTAGCATGTACAAGATACTAAAGTATCTTGTACATTCACTAAAATGTTTGACAGCCTTGAGAAGAAGGCAATTTTTCACATCCCCCCCCACACACACTAGAAATACTCATATGGGCCCCCATGTACGGTAGACGTTATTACAGCCTGAATATTTACTTTAATGATGCTCGCTCTTAAGAGGGTTGAAGTGTTGTTTCAATGCATATTTTCTCAATTAAAAAAACAAGTCGTTTTATAGTAAAGCAGAATTCTGCGATATCCAAGCGTAATAGAAAAAAACACATATAAACATCGCTTGGATAGGGGAACCATTAATACAAGATAATAAATAATAATAAATAAGATAATAAGTAATAATAAATAGGATAATAAATAAGATAAGAGAAAATAAATAATAATTAATACTTGTAGATAAAATAAAAGGTAACCTGCGTTGATAAATTTAACAAGATCACATATATCGCAAATAGCGCGATACACTAACAACATATACAACAAAGGCGACTAATTACCTCAGATAAATGACCTCCAATGGCAAGCCTCAAATGACCGAGTACCTCAAATATGGCTGACCTCAGGTACAGGAATCAAGTTATATGATATCATAAAACTGGCTCAATCAATCATCAGCAGGTTAAAATTAAACACATTACTCAGAAATTTGGGAACACTGAAATGGACCCAAACACCCACATCCAATTACAGAAGACGACAATTCTAAATAAATACCAATCTGTCTTAAAGTTTTTGGACAAAACACCTGAATAAAGGACGCGCACAGGAAGAAGACTTGGAAACTTAGCCTCGATCGTCTCAAGCCAGTATCTTCAAGTGCGAGGACATACATGTGATAATAATTATTTCATTTCTTTTATAGTTCGAAAAATTATATCCAAATTTCTCTCTCCCTCTCTCTCTTTCTGTTCAACATTTGAATATTTGTAATACTAACATCATATGGGAATATGGAATATGAAGCGAAAAATAATTAGAACTCAGAAAATGTATAATGTAATTTTCACTTAAACCCAATGTTATTAATATTTAATGACAATAAATCATTGTATATAATTTATCTACATCTCCAACATATAATTATTTTATGTTATATGGAGTGGAAGATATTTAAATATCAGTTATTAAAGCAAACATATTAATATTTAAATATTATAGTTAACATGACAAAGAATGAAAACGTTATTTCCCTACCAACACTGACTTTTCTCTCTCCATAGTAAAAAGATGGCACAAACGCAAATAATTAATATTAGAACGATTAATTAATAATTAACTTACTGCTTTGTACTAATTTCGGCGTGATGATGATCATAATGAAGTTTAGAAACACGATATTTGAAATTTCATTGATGGAAAACATATTTTGAAAATGTGAATGAACTTAACTTGACCCAAGTAATTCCAGATAAAAGAATTTGCCAAATCTGGCAATCAGGAAGAATAAATCCCGCTATTTTTTGTCACGTGCACATTTCAATGGCCTGCTCATCATCTTTCAGGAGGCTCTGGTTAGCAATAGCAGTATAAAAGGCCTGTCCCGTTCACCCAACTTCGAGGGTCAGCATGACAAAAAGATGATGGAAAACAATTAAACCCAAGGCGACTTGAGCAGCAGACGAAATAAGGGTTTCCGGTGACATGTAGCGCCACCTCGTGCGGAGTACCGAAATGAAACACTACACATTTCTTAGCCGTGCTTACATATTGTCAGTTTCATCTTGGAGTAAAGCGTTGAAATTGAAACACAGTTCATTTTATCCTTTTCAAAACTGAATGCCATAAAATGTGTCCATAACTACAGTTTGAAATAATTGTGAAAATATTAATTCCAATTCTAATATATTTCATAATTTTTAATTGCAAATCTAATTCCAATCTTGGTGCTTTTTTATTCTCGAAATAAAATGCAGAATCTTTAATCATCCTGTTATTGCGATACAAATAATAAGTAATCTTTAACATAAAGAAATTTAAATTTTCATCATTGCCTAAATATCACCTCACTGATATAATTTTGTGTTGGGGGGGGGGACGTGGGCGACCATATAGGGGCAGGGCAAAAATTTG
>QLNU02015359.1:30359039-30381554 GCA_006491805.2 Dysdera silvatica | reverse complement strand
CCCCAAATGAAAGTCCGTGTCCGCCCCTGGCCTCACTTATATTCACTGCTGATAGTCAGACTCAAGATAGTCGGCGTTCGTGTAGTGCAATTCTTACCACACACGTCAGGTTTATAGTTCATGAATTGTTAAGTTTAATTTCGCTATTGCTAAGTTCGTTAAAAAAACAAAAACAATTATCTATTATGCATTATTCCTGTCTTCCATCGTTCATGTCCATGACGACAGATATTAAATTTTCTTCACACAATATACATCTATCATCATAGGCTTAGAGTTATATGGGTCCGGGTCTACCCCCAAATAATTTAAAATAAACTGTAATTTTAGATGTATTGTATGTGTAAATGTATATAATATGCATTTGGAAGCCTACTCCCTCAATAATTTTGAAAACTCAGCATTACTGTTCATCATCATCATATGTACTTGTAAGTGGGGGAGGGGGTCCCTTTATTCTATGCGAGATGATATACAAATTATATACAAGTTAACATACAAAATATCGTTGTTATGATATACAAGTTATTTACAATTTTATGATATTTCAACTAAAATGATAAAGATGAAAAATCAATAGAATATTGATAATAGAGCGAGAGAGAGAAATTTTTTCGGGCATTGGAGAAGAGCTGTAAATGAGGACGTTATATATTGCACAGAAGTACAGGGAGTTATATATATTGCACAGAAGCACAGGACGTTACATATTGCACAGAAGCACAGGGCGTTATATATTGCACAGAAGCACAAGGTGTTATATATTGTATAGAAGTGCGTCAATGCTATTTTAATTTATGTAAAATAAATGACAAGTAATAGACCGTGCCTGTGAAAATTGTTAACCATTTTAAGGGTTACAGCTCCATTGGGAGGCGGGGAGATATATCTCATTCTTCTCCTTTAGTTATACAATGATGACACTATCACTCGGAAGATCGTAGCTTTTAAAAGAATGGCAAACAAGGTGCGGTAATCTGCATTTGTTAATGACAATGTTCAACGTATGTGTTGACATTGAATGTGTTGACGTAACATTTGCAGATAAAGAACATCGAGTACAAACATTAGTATCTCTCGTTCAATAAGTGATGTTTACATGTATACATTTACACATTATAATATATCCAAATTGCAATTTATTTTAAATTAGGAGGGGCTTGGACCCCACTGGTCCACAAGCCTATGGCGATAATAGTAATGGTTACTAAATTATGACGTAATTCACAAATCGATTATTATTATTATTATTATTATATGTGTCATAATGATCGATTATATGTCAAATTTATTCCTTTATTATGGTTTCGCTTTCTTTTTGGTTTTATTTCTCAAAGACTACAGTGGTCATGCTGCGCCGAGCCTTTCTTATGGATTATATCAGGCGCAATTATTGGCACAGCTTTATTCGGAGTTTCAAAAACCAAAGAAAAAGCACATATATTTATTTACAAAATCTTTACCCAACACAGCGTTTCAACCCCTGTTTTTAATTCATAGCTCATTGTTCAAAACACTAAATTGGTTATAGCGCCTTGTTTCTTCGAAAAATTTCTCTTTTTTTCATTAGATTGTTATTTTCATCAGCCTTTTATTATATAGAACGACTCTAAAATTGATCTTAATAATTCTTTTGCATTCATAGTTTTTCTTTCGCTTTTTGTTTTCGATCATCCAATCACCAAACTTCCGCAACTCGCCTGCGAACGTCTTCCTCCGCAAAGGGTGGGAATTTCTGATCGGAGATATGCAAAATGACGTAAGTAATCGCTCTGCCCGGGGCGCACAAATGCCTTTCTCCGGCCCTGATTACATATGCGTGAAAAACGATAACACCAGTTTATCACCCAATTTCACATCTCCGAACCATCAGCAATAATAGCGGGAAAAATATAACACCTTTATAAATTAAGTTTACTATTTAATGATTTGGGAAAGCGTGTGTGGGGGGAATACACAGTGGAATTAAATCGTGCTAAACCGCAGTAAATTACAGCAAGAAAAGCCGATAAAATGGAGCGATCTTTTCGTAGATAATGAGTTCGACAGGTAGCCCAAGGACCTGGCTACCAAACAAAAAGCAGAAGCTATTGAAACTGCTGCGAACGTTGCTGGTGGTTATGAGGAGGCCATTATCTCGACATGAAATCAAGGAAGACCGGGCAAAATGCGTTGATGATACTTGCCACTCTCATCGAAGAATGTTCAAACAATTTAATTCTGACCTCGCGTGTTTGTTGATTGCCGGTTAGGGTATTCCACTCCAGTGATTAAAAATGAATGGAAAGTGGCATTGGAACTGATCAGAAATTGGGTGCGTGCAAATAGTGATGTCTCAAGGTTGGGTTTTAGATGACCTTGAGCGAATCTAGCTCAATTTCTTGCCTCTGGTGATCGAAGATCATTCGGGCGAGCATCTCGCCATCGTAATGTCTAATTACCGCCTTCAAAAAAACGAATAATTACAGCGTTAATCTTCTGCCTATTACCGATAGCCTTTAATTATCTCTGAATGACATTGTCTTTCAACTGAGCGATTGAATAACAAATGCCAATAACGTAGCCATTGTTGTTTACTTTTACATGAAGAAATTAACGATGAAAAGGAGTGATTTTGAAGCGCTTTTAAATAAGGGGACAGTCGTCATGAGAGAAGTAAAATATGCATTGAGACATACAGGGCTGTCCCCAAAGGGTACGCGCTATGTGCGCCGCGTACTCACAAGAAATTTTGAAAAATACCGAATATGTGCCCCATATTCTCAAGGTCTCAAAAAAGTTTTTGTATTTGCTGGTTTTGGGGAAACTTCCAACAAAGTTCGGCTTTTTTCTTTTTTTTTCTAGTCATTTACAAACTTGAATGGAAACAAATGAGGAAAAACATCCTGAACTCCCCCAAGCCTCAAAATAATATCCTGCGTACGACTAGGTGAGGAATGAAAAACTGATGAAAGTGGCAAGTGACACCTTGGGCTTGGATAGACGACCAGTCAAATGACAGTCAGCGCGGCGCTGTGAGGTCACCAAGTCCAGTTACCCCGCAATTTCAATACTCTTTAATTAAGACAACACTGCATACTCTCAATAATTTTCTTCAGGACAGCCCTGGTGGCATATGTACAGCAAATCCTCTTATTAGCTCACGGGACTCGAAAAAGTTGTCCGTAAAAATGGGAGGGGGGGGGGGGTATTATTCTGAAGAAGTTTCTTGCCAGGAAATTTTTACCTGACAGTAAAAAAGGGGATAACCGCAACTGAGGGGTGTCCATTAAGAGGGATTTTACTGTTTTGGTAATTTTGCATAAATTAATTTTTTTTCATATTATTATTTAATTAAGGGTATGAAAAAAAATAGTCAAATTTTAAAGTCACTGCGTATCAACACAATATTCAACGACTGCATGCCATTGGCGAAATTGATTTAAATGCGAGAAATCTTGACAGATTTTGCATTAATGTTGTAAATAAAAGTGTTTTTTTCTTTGAGAGTTTAGAGGACGATTTTGGAGATGCAAGATAAAAATTTAAGGGGGAAAGAAGCGAGATAAGTAAAAAATTTCAATACAAAATTGAACAAAATAATTTTCTTATAAAAGTAAATACATAAAATTTGTATAATAATAAAATTTATAGTAGTAAAATCCAACGAACCAAGAATTTCCAATGAAATTGAAAATAACATTAGCTTTTCCATCTTCTACCTATATATGTATGTATCTGTGTGTATGTATATATATATATATATATATATATATGTGTGTGTGTGTGTATATAAAAATTAAAACCATGTTTACTTAAACCGACTGGAGCGCCACCTGGCAATGAATTAATTCAGCAGACTATATCTAGAGCGCTATATGGTATCCGATGTAATATTCAAGTAAAAATAAGTAGTATAAATATGAATTTCGAGAATTGCCACATAAATTTCTTAACGTGTTGCCATATGATAATTATCTATTAATTAGCCCCCCATTTAGTGGAAACATTTTCAACGTTAAATTAATAGACTGTTATTCGGACTAAATGTAATTAATTTTGTTAAAATATATTGAACGTTTCTTCCAGTAACATAATAAACGACTGATTTTAAGGAGCGGTTAGGAATGGAAAATAAACAAATATTTTTTGTCTTGACTGTCTTGGAAACCTTTGATTGTATTGAGGAAAGGCCATGAACTAGAGGTGGCCGGGATGGGAAATTCTATGGCAAATTTATGGTTTTATTAAATTTATTGTATTATTGTAAAGGTTGGGTTGCGTTCGCCCACACTTGCCCCATAAATGCGATTGGCTTACGTGGACTAATAAGGAAAGTTTTTAACTTGGAATTCTGTTGCTGCGACAAGACGAGACACGGCAGAGAACAAAGCCCATTTGCTAGAAAAGACTTTCAGACTCGACTGAGCTACAGAAAAGAATGCGTGAATTCGCAGCAATCTTTATCTTAGGTTCTTATTTAAAATACTTTCATATGTTAATATTTCAGAGTGACGTTGCTATAGCTCGAAGAGGGTGTTTATTGACATCTTGAATGTCATGAAAATGACGTGGGTGTGACGTAAATGACAGGTGAAAAAAATCCTTGAACGCTGTTTGTGAATGACATCTGACCTGGAATAAACATCATCAAAAATACCATTCGGTAAATAATTCACTATACATAATTCAAATTTATTTTTAAACGAGGTGTGTTTTATAAAAAATTGAACGTGGCGAAACAAGGACATGTTTTAAAATTAATTTTGAACTATATTTTCCAAGGTTTAGTAAATACACTTTTATTAAGAGGTTATCATCTCTACATGTGAATGGTTACTGTGAAGGTAAACTTCGCACACATACACAGCGGCTGATTCTTCAAAATATGTAACATTTCCGAAACATTGAAATCGGAACAAGGTCCTCTCTCTGAATCTTTCTCTGTGTTCTGTGAAAGACTGGGATTTCCGACAAGTCATCAGAGGTGTACTGTATCAACAGCGTAGCAATTAAAAAATTATGGAGGCTGCAGTGGAATTATGGGGGCTGCAGTGGAATTATGGGGGAGGACTCAAGTGGTTTTAAAGAAGAAGAATGTGATAAAATGTGAGAAAATAATGGTTTCGATGTTCAATGTGGGGATCCCCCCTAATCCCCCCTTTCCCAGGCCACTGTACTGTATAGTGAGTTGCAAATGAAACAATTTTTATATAATGTTTGAGAATCTGCGAGACATGAAAAGGATTCCAATGGTTGCTATAGTGATGAATAACAACAAATGAAACATTGAAGTTCGAAAACAGTTCCTTAACCGTCGTATTGCGGAACCCTGAGGGTTTCCGAGAAGTTGTCAGAGGTGTAATGTAGTGTGAGTTTTAGTTAAAATTAAAATGGGTGCTAAAGTTAATGAAATATCGTCAATGACACCCTCAAATTTCTAGCTATTAAACACCCTATTCTCCTATTTTTCTGTTCGTCAGGAGTTCCTCCGTTCATGTTCCGCGTTTTGCTTATAGCGAATGATCTCATACAACTGTCAGCTTGAATGCAAATCTTTTCATGTAAGTAAAGAAATTAACATATGATGATGATATGTCAAACTACTAAATACATAAATTGAGGTTTCGGCGATGACGTCATCGTCCAAATATATATTACGCCGCAACCAATGCTTTTTGTTCTAATCGAAGTAACAGCACTTGAGCAGTAATTCTCCAAGCTTTTTTTTTTTTTTTTTTAAAAACGTCCTCGTTTTAAAAATAAAATATTCTACAGAACGCATATTTTTATGTTTTTAATTGAATAAATAAAATGTGGGGTGGTTCGCATATTAAGATTATAATAACTTAAGTAAAGTTTTTTTCACGAATATTTTTCGCCTGTGAGGTTCACATTGGGAAATTACACATACGAAATCAGCAATGTATATATGTTTACATATCACTGTGAATTTACCACCTGATGTGATTTACGGCGTACAAACCGATTCTTATTTTGAAATCGGTTGCCCAATGCTCATTATCATACTGTTAATATATTCTCTAGTTTTTTGTTGCTTGGAAAATTGTCATGTCATCATCATTATGTTCAACCATTTCCTATCTACTATTGGACGAAGGCCCCTCCAAGTTCTGTGCTCTTACCTGAATGGCTTAACTTTGCTCCATATTATTTCAAACTGTTTTCTTATTTCACTATTTGTCTTGCCTAATGACGTTGATTCGATCTTGGATTTTCCCAATAACTATTTAAGGATTTCAGTTTGTCACTGATATTATCCTTCTTGTGGTATACCCAGTGGTGTAGCAATGCCAATGCAACCAATGCAGTTACATTGGGGCCATTGACCTTAGGGGGGCTTTGGAAGTCCTTAGATAGAATAATTGTGGGATCCTGGTATGGGGTGGGCCCCCTCTACCAGCGATTACATTGGGGCCCAAATTGTATAGTTACGTCATTGGGTATACATCGTTTATTTCTCCTTAATGATGCAACATATCCTTCGACGTCTTCGTCTCTCAAAAATTCGATTAACTTTCTGTTTAAGCTTTTTAAATTTAACAACTATATTCCCAATTCATTCTTATTCTCTCATCTTCTTTCTCCTATCATCTTATTCTCCTTCCTTCTTTCTTCATCTTCTTTTTCTTAGAACTCTTCTAATGATTATAACCATATCTTTCTCCGCATTTGTCGCTGTTTCTAATTTCAGCATTTTTCTTATTAGACTCTGTGCCTTTGCTCTGCGAAGAGAACTGGCAGAAAAGAATAACACTTGAAAAGAAAAAAATATTTAAACGCGACTTTAACTTCTGTTTTAGGATAAAACAATTTCTTCTAAAATATACTTCAACTAAATTTAGCTTGTCTGTGTCCGTGAATAACGAAACCGGTTATAATGGTCTCAGCTATAACACAACGTCGTTATAAATGCAGGAAATAGAAATGTTTTTTATTTGGTTATATTCAAATATACAGAACGAAAAGTCTTCGTTGCGAGAGTAAACCTGTTATAGCGAGGGACGGTTATATATTTTGACCTTAGTTTGGTTAGGCCTAGTTTAGAAATACCCTTTCCTTTTACAAAAACATGGAGGATGTTTTTTCTTGAAGTCACGACATACTCTTGAAGATATGGTTATTGAGGTACAAGCTGCAAACAGTTCTGAATCGAACAATAACAGCAGTGAGGACTTGTCAATCTCGAATCACCATCAACTTACATAATGGCATTAGCATGTGGCGAAAATACTTAAAATTCTGATATTTAAATAGATTAAACAACAATATCAATCAACGTTTATTGGCGTAGTGATACCAACACCGATGTTATGGCGTGATTAGATGGTGAAACGTTCGAAAGAAAATAAATATTTCTGCGTTCGGTGGGACCTGAACCCACGACCTTCCACTTCAGGTCCCACCGAACGCAGAAACATTTTTCTTTCGAACGTTTCACCATCTAATCACGCCATAACATCGGCGCTGGTATCACTACGCCAATAAACGTTGATTAATATTGTTGTTTAATTTAATCTGCGTAGTGTTCGATTTATATAAATTTAAATAGATGATGTATAAAAGGGAAAATGATAATATTCATTTCCCATTTTTTGTGGCTTTTTTCCCCCTATTTGAACCTTATTTTAATCAGAATCTGGATATAACGAACAAAAATATCGGGTCTCCTTCGTGCTCACCAAAAATGGGTTCGATTGTAATGCTTAATGATAAGATGGTCCATATTATATAATACCGTCAACAAAGTTTTCTTAAAGTCCACACTGTTTAATATGTGCTCTCAGATCCACACTATTAAACATGTGCTCTCAAGTTTACACTATTAAACATGTGTTCCACCAGATAGAAAATAAGTATAAAATAAGTATAGCCTATATCTTAGCCAGATATAGCTGTAATTAATACGTGGGTGGCAAAAATTATTGTATAATAAATTCCCCCACGAAAACTCACAAAAATCTCGCCCCGGAGGCTTTCTTGTGTTGACCATATTTGGCAATTGTGTTATCCCTGCGGAGGGTAATAATACCTTAACATCTTTACATACGGAGAAAGAGAGCGTTGTTTCCTGTCCTCATTCGTCTAGCGGTCCAAGACACTCCGGGCTAAACGGAGGGACCCTGGTTCGAATCCAGGATGGGGAAAGCGTCTCTTTTTCTCCAAAACGAATAAAGCTCTAGTTTGAGCTGTAATTAATACGTGGGTGGCAGAAATTATTGTGTAACAGATATAGCCCATATCTTAGCAAGATATAGCCTATATCTAATAATAATATATATTTGTGGCGAGCAGTCTATGACCTAACAGAAATGCGAAAAGAATAAAGGATCAGGAAAACACTCAATTTCTTTTTCGAGGCTCTTGTATGTGCTATCCGTAAGTTGAACCCCAGTGCAGTATCAAATGTACCTCGTCCTTCAAAAGCTTAATAATGACCACCTCCATTTGCAGGAGAAGACAAAGGTACATCCGAGCCCCAGAAGAATTATTTAGGCACCTTTTATTCTATCGTAGAATAGGTTCTGTTAAAAATAATCATTGAGTTTCATTGGTACAGTGATTCACTTGGATTTAGTGGGTAGCGGTAACGCATTAATCTGACAACCGGAAGACCAGAATTCGACACAGGATGGTGATGTAGTTTTTTATGCCTATTTTCAGTCCACAGATTAATTCTCTAGGTAGAAGAGATTCAGATTTCTCGTAAAGCCATAGGTCCTGGATCAGCATGACCTTACATGTCCTTGCGACCTAAAACATAAACCAAAGCCCCCCCCCCTATAAAAATTGATTTTGGCTTCGCCATGGGTTCTAGCTTCAATTCCGCACTGCCTACTTGGCAACACCATTATTATAAGCACAGTGAGTATATTATTGTTAGCGTTCAAAAATTTTTCTCCAAGTGCTCAAACTTTGTGCCCCCTCCCCCCCACAAATTTAGATCTACCACTGATACAAGTTACAACACTCAGATAATGCACGGGAATTACAAAGAGTCTTTTTAGAACTGCACTGAGAATTTCGTGAGGTTGCACAACGCATTCTCTGATAGTCTTTCCGATTATCCTGTAATGTACAGGATGTAGAGACTAATGGGTCTCTACATCCTTGCTTGTAGGCGACGCAATGGTTCTCTGATAGAGTTCTAGCACTTCGCTAAAAATCTTAGCTCCCTTCCGCACAAAATTGTTGTGGATTCGCCATTGTCATCTATGGACATATTTGGGACATGGTCATCTATGGACACCTATGAACATCTATGGTCATCTATGGACACCTATGGACATCTATGGTCATCTATGGACACCTATGGACATCTATGGTCATCTATGGACACCTATGGACATCTATGGACATCTATGGTCATCTATGGACATATATATATATCCTGGAGTACAAGATAACAGAACAACATCAACCAAATCCGAACTTTCACATGGCAAAGAACTATGTTGCTGCTATGCTTCTCCAAACTCATGGGAAAGGCAGTGAAGAGAGCATGCATGCATGCGGCTGATTGAGAAATAAGGGCGGGGACGGATTGGGCCGCCGGTGCGCCCTCATGGGCTATAGGATTTGCACCCTTCGATAATTCAAGGTATGCTCTCTTTGAGAGGACCCAGTCCGCCCCTGAATGAGGGTACAACCAAACTTCAAATCCGACCGTCATAAGAAATGATTAAATTTTATATAAAGCTAAACAAAGAACGGAAATTACTAAAAGATTTGTTCCGTGGAGAAAACAGCAATTTCACAGGAGTACCAGAAGTGGCCCGCTCGGAGGAGTTCTAACTGTATTGTTCGCTCGATTGCAAAATAGTGAATAAAAATTATCCCTTCGGAAATCATGAGTCAGAGACGAGTCCATTATACAACGATAGCCTGTAATTGCCATTGATGGGCATTTAACAACGGGATATCGATAGTAAAAATCGGTTTCAGGTCTCTGTAGTTAACTATTATGCTTAGTAGGGTTTAGGCAACACGTGTCAGTTTCATGGTTGCAGCAACGGCGGAAGAAATTTTTACCTCATGGCGAAATCCGAGGAAACTGATCGTTATCATTGTTTTGACCTCAATTTCATACCATCGGGGGTTTCACCCTCTTTCTCTCTCTCTCTATTTCTCCCGTGACCGCCGTTTCCTTTTGGAGAAATGTTGCACAAATTTTGTGTATGGTACGATTACTCATTTTCACTCCAATTCGACGCAGTGTGTCAATTCCACGGAGTCCGTCTGTCAATTTGGCTTTCAAGATACGTTTGCCTTGTCTTACTGAACTAGGTTTTATCGATAAGGGAGAAATTGACATCGTAGAATAAGAAATTGCTAGGGAATTTTCCCCTTCTCTGTTTTCTTCTCTCCTCCTAAACAGTGCCGGATTAAAGCATGGACTTTAAGGGCAGCAGCTCAGGGGCCTCCGCCAGTTTGAGGACCTCCATAGATGTGTTCTCTTGTAGACGATCCTTTTGAACTATTTTACTGGGGGCCTCAAAAACTTGAATCCGCCATTGCTCCTAGAAATGGGATGGGTTCAACCCAAATTGGACTCGGGCTCTATATTCGAGTTCGGGCGGACCTGGGCTCATTTGACGGATGCGACTGAAGCTGAAAAATAACTTTTCTATATTAAAATTACCCAAGGAATACAACTATATGATTCGTTTTCGAGGACTGTAGAAATACGTGTATACTATAATTTGTAGGAAATTAAACAGTGTCGTTTAGCAAATTCTTTTAAACTTAAATCGTTCGTCAAGAGGTTAAAATATATTTGAAGCTTCGGGCTCTGACTCGAATTTCCATAAAGTACTTCGGGCAGGCTCAAATTGCAAGTCTTCGGACCAGGGGCGGACTGGGTCCTCTCAAAGGGCGCATACCTTGGATTTTCGGAGGGTAAAGTTAATCGCCCATGAGGGCGCACCGGCCCGGGGCCCCAGTTCGCCCCTGCTTCAGACCCGGGCCCGCTCAGGCCTCGAAAAATGAGCCTGAACTTATCTCTATCCCCCCCCCCCCCTCTACTCTCATGAAGTAAAATTAGCATGAAGTTTTTAATGCGATTTTTCATGTTTGTGTGCTCATATGTTTAAGAGCATCGTCCACTATAAGATAACAGATGTTGAATGTAAAGAAAGCTGATAATTTATAATTTATAAAAAGTGCTATAAACCTGCAAAATTAGGATAGGATCCGTTTGTCAAAATGAGCATAGCGAAGGTGATCGGCGCCCGGACACCAGTTATGCAACAAATCTACAGACCACTGAACAACAGACGTCGATGTTTGTTTGTATGGCGCAAGAGCATCTGGGCTATACTGCGCCAATCAGACGTCAAGTATGTAAAAACGAAAGCTGTTCTCAGGAATTCAATGCTATTCCGGACCAGCTTTATGTAATGAATTTTTTTTCCCACATTAAAAACATTTTTACTGACATTGACCCTTAAAAATTCATTTATCACATAATTGATGCATAAATTGAAAATAAATTAATTTTTTAAACTGTAATCTATTTTCAATATTTTAAAGGTGTGTATTAATAGCTTAATACATTTCCCGCGCAATTATATACAAGCATAATTGAAATTAAAAAAATATATTTATAAACGATTAAACAAATAATTTATTGACTGAAGTAAAACCTCCCTAAGGCGACCGCCGTCGGGTCCGTGAAAACGCGTTGGCTCAGAGAGGTGGTCTCTCAATGGAGGTAAATTTAGCGTTGGGTCTCTGGGGTGGGGGGGGAATTCCGTTTCCAGAAATAGTAGTCGTTAAGGGATGTGGTCTCTGAATAAATGTGGTATTTAAGAGAGGTTTTACTGTATGCATAATTAAGGAAAGGATAAAATGTACGCAATTCTTGAAAAGTCTGATTTCATGATTCTTTTCAAAAATTAATCTATCAATTTTAAATGAACGAAATTCGCTATGAAGTCTTTTGCATTTCCCGTCACTCATTTTGGTTTTGCAGTGGTAATGCTTTCACCTAGCGGAGTGGTTCCCAACTCAATTTAAGCCGCGGACCACTTTTCCACTTCAATTGTACCCGCTGACCACTTTGAAAAATTCTCATGAGTTTCCACGAGCGGACCACCAGTTGGAAACCACTGACCCAGCGTGACGTTAATCCGGGTTTGGCCCCAACGGTGCCCACAAGGCCCACTGCTTTGGCGTGACGGGTAATACATTCACTCATCGTATCAGCAACTCGCGTTAACTTCCAATGACATCGTGGAACGCATGACAGTTTTCTGCTCATCGCAATCCCGGGTATGTTTCCTCCTGGCAATAAATATTCGGGTTCAGAAATCTATCCCGGAATAGCATGACCTTTGCTGTCCTTGCGCCGTAAAACCACAAACAGTTCGTACATTCTATGATACAATTCAATGATTTTCAGCCTTTTTTTTTATTTTGAAACCCAATTCTAAGCTTTAGTTGCTTATGTCGCCCCAGGGGCGGACTGGGCCGCCGGCCTCCGGGGAGGTACGTTCTCATAGGCGATAGGACTCACGCCTCCAAAAAACCAAGGTATGCGCCCTTTCAGAGAACCCAGTCCACCCCTGTGTGGCCCCTTGACGTCTTCTAATTATAATGATTGTGAGAGTTTTGACAAGTGTGCTTTATTGGACATAATTTGGCTTATAATTCATTTATTTATTTATTTAAATATAGGAAATATTGTAAGAAAGTATTTTACAATGAATTGTTAAATGATATTACTGCCTTTTAGCTTAGTGAGATCTTGGTAAAGAGATGAGGATGAGAAGAAATAAATTTCAGTATATTTTGATCATACGAGCTTTTGATGTTGGATAAAGAATTCGACTAAATTCAGATTCAACGAAACATAGTGTGAAATTCGATAAAATTAAATTTACCTTTTTCTAAAACTGCAAAGATTTATTTATAATTTGACTGCTTATATTAGCAGGATTTTTTTTAGACTGGTACTTAAGTTACTGTACTATTTCAAATATTTCATAATTAATATAAATATGTTTCCTATTAATAATAAATTAATAATGAATATGTTTTCTATTAGTAAAGATATTATTTTAGACTTTTTGTGGCCTATTTTATTGCCCATTCTTACTTTATGACTTCGACCTGTGCGCTTTCCCCCTCAGGAATACAACATAATCCCATATTTTACGAATTTCGCTTATGACCTCCAGAAATACAGCATATTCTCCAAGGGTTATATGGCTCCTGTTAAAAACCATTTTTGTAATTCACAGCGAACAACAAATCGGGTCTACACAAACCTCACCAGTAGATTTAACCCAGTGGTGTAGAAAAGGGTGGGTCTTGGGGCTTAAGCCCCCCATTTGATAACCAAGTACATTAACATCCTTTGCATCGAGTAACTTTATTTCTTCTAAAGCTCCTGGAGTTCTTCCCCCATAATTTTTCAATTGCTGTGCCCCTGATTCACCCCCCCCCCCATTCTTTAAGACTCTGAAACAGTCGTATCAGCGATTGCAAAGTCGTGTAAATGGGCACTAGTCATAACGGAAAGCCGTCGTAAAAATGGCCATTACTGTACTTTTTGAAAAAAAAAGACACATCTTCCACACAGGTCAATTTGAAGTGTATCAATCATATTTTGTTGTAGGTCTATATAAAATTAATGAAAAAAATAGGCCCATGGACACAAAGGAACAGAAGCTGACTGAACCGTCAGACCCTTTCGTACTCCTCCCTTCAATTTCATTGGTTACCTTTTTTTCGCCATACCTTGACCCTGAAGACATCTGTCTTCTGGGAATTTCGTCTGATATCGTGGCACAATGGCTGTCCATAAAGAATCATCCAGCTCCATCTAAGAGTCAAGAATCTTCAGTACCTTGGCGGTTAGCTCCAGAGCTGACCTAAATACTGTGCAACATAAAGAAGGGGAGAGTTTGTAGAACTTTTAATTTCACTCGATGCCAGAGGGCTTGCACCAATCTTTCGCTGGTCTTGCTTCATATAGAGATCTAAAATGGCTGTCACGTACACACGTGGCATCGTTGAAAGAGGTCGTGATTCTTGCTGGGGTGTCACCACACCCCTCCCTCAGCTCAACGATTTCTGAAGCGCAGGGTGAACGTTGGTTTAGCCAAGTAAAGCAACTTCTTTTCCAACGATAGTTTAATCGGTAATATGTTCAGCACGATGTTGTGAAGGTACCTCATAATGTTATTGAACATCCTTTGTTCTGCAGAGCATGGAAGTTATGCAAAAAGAAGGGGCATCTGCACTATCACGAATAAAGGTACACTGTTTGTTTCACAACTTTGAAAATGCTTTGCGTAGTCAAAATGTTTTTACACGGACCTCTGAAGTTTTAAAGAATAAACTAATTTCATGCATATTCTCGTAAGATTCGAAATGTGGAAAACGTGAAAAATTTTCAAAGCGAAATTAAAAAATTAGGTGAGAAGTTTAAAAGCTTCAAATTTTATGACATCCATTTTATTATGTCCACATAAAGTATGACCCCTACAAATAATTGATGATTTCTATCGAATTAAATAACACATATGTGTAATACTACCGGCAGCGTAGAAATTCAAAAATTATGGGGGGCATCGAATAGCTTTAAAGATGGTTATGTGCGCGGCCTAAGAGAAAATAATGTGATTCGACAGCCAATGGGATCTTGACCCATAAGCCTCTTTTCCTACTCCGCTGAATACTACACTTAATAGTACTGGATACTACACTTAATACTACTGGATACTACACTTAATACTACTGGATACTACACTTAATACTACTGGATACTACACTTAATACTACTGGATACTACACTTAATACTACGCTTATCTTTCAAAGTTTGAAAAACTTTACTGCGGGTGGTAACGATGGCGAAGAGGTCGCTTTTGTCTATCGTGTCGTTGACTTGGGTTCAAGTCCAATGGTATCACGGAATGCGTTTTCCTTTTCGACCCATCGTAGTTCGGGGTTTTATTCCCTGGCCCGCGGAGTTTCGGATTCCTCAGAAAAATATAGGTCCAGGCGCGACGTAAGCTTAGCCCTTTCTCCGTTATGTACAAACAATAACAATTTATTTAAGCGGAGCTTGTTCAGTAAAATGCATCACGTAATCCACATGGCAATTTTAGGGTTAATTTTATATTCTAGGCATACTTTATCGAACACCAGATGGCGCTCCAATAGCATCTATAGAGTTCGCTCATCAACAGGTGACCTACTGGACACTCCATGTAAATTAAATACAAATTTAAAGATGAAGTAGCTGGATGCATGTGTGTGCATATGTTAGTGAGAAGCATACCCGTATCCAGAGGGGGGTCTTTGGGACCGGTCCCCCTCCCCGAAATTAAATTTTGGCCACGGTCTGGGTAAGAAGGTAGAAACTCTGTGACGTTGACTCTTCAACGTTGAAGCTATTTTCGATTACATTAAATATTTCTCAAAGCGATTAAAAGCGTATTCCTTAATATAATATTAATGTATTATAACCCGTGTCATGTTCATAAATAACTCATGTTCATATATTTTCATGTTCACAAATGTTCATAAATTTTCGAAGTTTCGCTTTTGAGAATCCCACCTGCGGTTCGTGTAATCATTTTTAAAAGATAATACTTCGAAGCTTATGAAAAGTGCAGTGAAGGACTTCTGACATTAAATCAGCACCTAATGTTTCCATTTACCCCAATAACACACCCATATAACAATTACCAGAGGAACTTTGTTAATGGAACTATATAAAAAATTAATTAAGGAAGATTAAAAAAATTAGCATCGGAACTTAGGGAGACACTAATTACAGGAAATTTTGCGAGTAATTCCTCCATAACCTTCTCTATCGAATTAGAGTTTTCCTCTTAATAAACATAATATAAGACATAAACATAAACATAATATAAACATACATACAACTAAATATAAACATACACACAGCTGAATATAAACACACGTCTAAATATAAACACACGTCTAAATATAAACATGCACAGCTGAATATAAACACACGTCCAACATAAACATACAATCCAACATAAACATAACATAACCAACATAAACCATAAACATAACCAAATATAAACATAAATATAACTAAATATAAACATAACTAAACATAATATAAGACAAAATATAAACATAACTAAATATAACTAAATATAACTAAATATAAACATAACTAAATATAACTAAATATAACTAAATATAAACATAACTAAATATAACTAAATATAAACATAAATATAACTAAATATAAACATAAATATAACTAAATATAAACATAAATATGAACATAACTAAATACAAACATAATATAAGACACAATATAAGCATAAATATAAGACGAAAACTGCGTAAGAAAACTGTTTTCAATACGTCGCGAGGAGAACTGAAAAAGCGTCGGTTTCATTCCAGATTGGGGCAAGGCCACGTTTTTTACCTGTCAGACCCGTACAACTCAAGGAATGATTTTCGTTCGAAGCAAAAACTGTAAATGAAACGGAAATTGATTCCCGAAAATACATTAAAAGCACACAAATCGAATAGGTTGTCATTATTAGCCTTCAGTCAGGTTGATATTTATTAAAAAAAGAAGAAGAAAAACATCCGAAAAGAAAGAAATTGTCATTTTGTCGCTCGATCATTACTCGTGTCATATTTCATTCTCAATAAAGACGCATTACCTGCGAAGGAACACCTTGCATTAATGGTGGCTTAATGCACTTGACGAAGAGCTTAACGGCGCCGCGTAGAATAATAATGGCGGGAAATTGGAACATTTCCGCGCCAAAAAAATAAGCGACAGCCGCCCATTTACGTCACATTTGTGTGGATATTTTTCAATGAAATAAACTAATCCATTCGACGTTTTTGCCGATCTTCTTTAATGTTTAAAGTGTCAAGCGGCAAAAACGCAGTGATAACAATGGCACCTAAAGATGCTATTACTGCCACTGATCTACCAGAGAATGCAGTAATACCAGCTAAAGTTTGCCGTCCTTAACAGTGATCTGCATACATGCATATGCTTATGAAAATACGTTCGCTTGAAGATTTACAAACCTATAGACCTACGCCATGCAGCATTTTCTAAACAAGCCTTTCCTTCAACTTAACTTTTTTACTAAGACCTCCATTTGCAGCGATAGATCCGTCAACAGCTGCAACACGTCAGCAGCTATGCATCAGCAGGAATTCAGTTTTCTCTTCGTAAAATTTCACAAAGAAAGTATTATGTAATAACTATCTAAGAAGCTACATCTCACTGATTATATGTCATAGTCTTATCATAATTTTCGTAGTATAATTTGGACGTCGAGTTTTTCTTCTGTGATCTCCCTCCTCCTCCCCCGTCTTAAGATACTACAATAACAACAATAGTCAAAAACGAAAAAAAAAAGGAGGGGAAATTTAAAAAATAAAGAACTTGAAACCTGTAAAATGAATGGTCATCTAAGATGAAACTTATCGATGCTCTATGAATTAGAATTTTCAGTATTCTTCCTTTGAGGATAAGAAAAAAAGGAATCAGAGGCAGATCTAGAATTTTGTTTTTGGTGAGACACAAAGTTTGATAATCTATCGGCAAACCAGATTCCAAACGTATTCCGAGCAAATGGTTGCCAAGTTTGGGTAAATAAGTATACGTGTTGTTTGGTTATTCTAAGGGCTGGGTCGCCCTCTGCGCCTTTGAAAGGAATGCAAATAATATCGATGCATTTTGAACTTCGAATAGTATTGAGTTTAGAGCAAAATACGACACCATAATTTTATGACGCTTTTCGAATAAGGTTTACTAGTAAATGTAGAGAAAAGTGACGAAAAGTTCTTCTCGAAGATTTTGTTTATCCCCCATCCCCCCACCTCCTGATTTGGTTTTTAAAAAAACAAATTTCTTTTCCTTAAGCTTTAACTACATCTCATTCTCTAAAATAAATAAGATTAATTCTCTAAAGAGAGAAAGAGCGGAAAGGGTTTAGAGAGGAAAGATTTTTTTTTTTCAATTCAAGGCAACTAAGCTTTGAAATTCATTCCCGGCTTAATTAACATATTCGATAATCTTCTTGATGTTCAAATACGCCATGAAACCATTTTCTTTCTTTCTTTCTTTTTTTTTTCTTTATGTTCTTTTATATTTCGTAACTTGTATTGCGTTTTCTATACGTTATATTTCATGATATCCTACCACGGAGTTTAATTTAAACGCATTCAAATTAAATGGGCTGGAATTTACCTTCTCAGAGTTGAAATTCATAATTAAATTAAAAATGTAAATATAATTCTTTGATTTATTATTATTGTTATCATTATCAGCATAGCGAATCGGGGAGAGGGTAAAGGGGGAATGTTCAGGGCGGCACCTCGCGCAACTTTAATATTTTAAAATATATAAATTATTTAAATATATATTAATATATAAATAAATTAAATAGAATAAAGATTTCTTCTTATTATTATTATTGGATAATCTATATCATTTATATAAATTATTACAAACCTTGTAATGTTTATGAAGGTATTGGGGGCGTTCATGTTGTAAATGTATTGATTGATTGATTGTTTGGCTTTTTTATGGCGCAAGAGCATCTGGGCTATACTGCGCCAATGTAAATGTATAAGTAAATGTTTTAGTATTCCCCGCGATGCTCGAAAACCATAATTATTTTCAGATTTGTAGTGGTTTAACCGTATCGACCTCTAAATGAACACTAACAATTAATCAAATTAATTAATCGAAGGCGTACTTGTTACTGTAAAACTCATAAACAATGGACCACTTAAGCTAATTAACTTGAACACACATGCTAATTAAATCTTAATTTGTAGATCTGTAACTGAGATCGTTTTACGAAAAGCAGTGTCGTAACACACGTGAAAATATGAGAAGAAAAATATATTAATAGCGGCTGCTATTAATCATCCTTAATTAATTCACAAAATTTATATATAATCAGATGAATTATTCATCGTTTACCGCATTATTTTTCTCACTTTCCCTCTAATTCTCAGTCTCAGATTTAGTCTTTCGCTTCATTTGAATTATTATTAACAGTGGCGAATTAATGGTTTCAGGACCAACCAAAACAATGAAACTACAAACACTCTTCCTAATAAGAAATAAAAATATTATTCTTAATAAGAAATAGAAACATTCTTCCTAATAAGAAATGGAACACTCTTCCTAATAAGAAATGGGACACTCTTCCTAACAGGAAATAAAAACATTCTTCCTAATAAGAACTAGGAACATTCTTCTTAATAAGAAATAAGAATATTCTTCTTAATAAGAGATATGAACATTTTTCCTAATAAGAAGTAGGAAAATTCTTCCTAATAAAAAATAGGAACATTCCTACTAATAAGAAATAAGACAGTTCCTAACAAGAAATAAAAACTTTCTTCCTAATAAGAAATAGGAATGTTCTTCCTAGTAAGAAATAGGAACGTTCTTCCTAATAAGAAATAGGACATTCTTTCTAATAAGAAATAGGAACATTCTTCTCAATAAGAAATAGAACACTTTCCTAATAAGAAATAGGAACACTTTCCTAATAAGAAATAGGAACATTTTCCTAATAAGAAATAGGAACATTCTTCTTACTGAGAAATAGGTAGTAATGGTATAATTATCCTTAAATGGTGTAAAATAACGTAGAGAGGCAAGATATTTTGATGTGTAGCATTACGCAAATTTCTGCTTATCAATCTAAATGTAGAGATGGTTTTGAGTATTTATTTAATTATATTTATCTTTATAATTAATTATATTTTTTATTTATTAATTATATTTATCTT
The DNA here is from genome assembly GCA_006491805.2 of Dysdera silvatica. Classification (NCBI taxonomy): domain Eukaryota; kingdom Metazoa; phylum Arthropoda; class Arachnida; order Araneae; family Dysderidae; genus Dysdera; species Dysdera silvatica. Next base: position 30,361,774 of record QLNU02015359.1, on the reverse strand, counting down.
TATAATTAGTCGTGCAACTGTAATTGATGTTGAACTTTAAAACAGAAACTTTATCGAATACATTTTTCAAATGATCTGCTAAAAGGAATTTCAGAAGGTAATTTGCACATATATCGATTGTTATTATAATTAATGTAAGAGTTATCATTAAATAGTCAATATTATTATATTTTGTTTCGACCATTTAGCTTCTCTACCTGTGTGGACAGGTAGAGGGGGACGAAAATTTAAATTACATCAATTAGTTTTAAAGCAAAACAGTATTGGGATGAGACATAATACGAGGCCTTCAGTCTCTATGTCCTGCCCGAAGAAATTGCTGAATGGATGATTCAATGCTATACGCAGAACGACTTATCAAAAAAATCTGCCAGGATTGCCAAGTTAAAAACTGTGGTTTATGCTGGACAGTGGGGCCAAATCAAAGGGGCCCAGGCCCCTTCGGTTTCCAAACAATATTTGAGAGACCGGGCCCTTCCAAAAGTAATGAGCCATGAATAAATAAATGCAGAACATCTGAGAATGAAAGACGTAAAATATATTATTATTATTACTTATGTTCGTCTTGCCACTATAAAAATGCAACCGAATTTTATCTGGGAAGAGAAATAGACATACTCTTCAACGAGGAGTTTTCAAAATTATTGTGGGTCCAAGCATATATTGTGTACATTTATGAAATACAATATGTGTAAAATTGCAATTTATTTCAAATTATGGGGAGGGGGCTCGTGCCCCACGGAGCCCTTGTAAGTCCACGCCTATGTACTTTATTACATCGACGTAGATCCTCGGCATTATAATTACTATCTACGATTGACATAAATGATTGACATAAATGAATGACATAAATGTTGTCCGTTCAAGTCCGTTTATTTTCTTTTTAATAAGATTTTGGGGGTGAGGGCAAGAACTCCCCCCCCCCTTTAAGGTTGAAAATCAGGGCCAAGGAAGTGGATAAAATTGGGGCTTACCTGGCTCCCCCAATATTTACTTCAAGTTGGCGCCCCTGGTTCAGGCTGACAACTTCTCAATCCGAGAAACCACTTGAAGAAGAATTATTTTTCTAATATTTCAATTAGTTTAAACATTCTTCGATTAAATTTTTTTTCAGGACTATTTGTAAAACTCTCTGAAACCAAAATCCTTCAGTTTTTGTAATAACATTAAATTTGCATAAAACAAAGTACCCCACGAAAAAGCGAAAGATAAAGATGCTGTTAGATATTACTCAACAACACTTGCGTAGGTAACAAAGGAAGTTTTAATTCTTTGAACTCTTCCAAATAAAACTCATTTAATTGTTTTAAAAATTAAGAGCAAACAAATTACGACAAACGCTGCATTTAGTGCTTCATGGCTGTGATAAAAAGGTCGTCCGTTCAAACCAAAATAAACTAGTTCGAGTAGATACGCCGCATGGAAGCCTTAAAACTCTATGGTGATGATGGGTGATGGAGCAATGTTTGAAATCAGGTATACGACAACGGAGAAGAAGGAGTGTTTGTTGTAACTCCACCTACCTCCAAACGACCTTGCTCCCAGGGGCTAGAAGAAGAACAAGGTATTGGCAAAGCGGTTGATCATCCAGATCTTCTTTTACTCCTCCATGCCCCCCCTCCTTCCACCGATCATATTCCTATATAAAGGGGATCGTCCAGCTCTTCACCAACTCAGAGATCTTCCAGACCTTTGGTAAAGAAGCATCATGCTGACTAAGGTAAGAAGTCTTTGACTGACTGACTAACTGCCTGACTGCCTGATTGAATGAATGAATGAATTGTGGTATGCTGAGAGATCGTGTGATTTTTTGTTAATAGTGTCTGATAATGCTTCGTAAACTTAAATCGTCCTTTATTTTTAAATTATATTATGTGAATTTATGTTCGTTGAAATTAATAAGGTTTTAATTATGATTTATCCTAAACATATCTATCATTTGTTCAAATGAACTGTGAATTTATTTAGTATAATTAAGGAGAGTGGTGATAATTATATAAATTGTTTGGTCGAAACCTGTGAACTCTTCGAATCTCTTCATCAGTTCCTGTGGCATTATGTCAGTAGCATATAAATTAAGAAAGAGGGATATTGCAATTATAATGAAAACATTAAAATAATAAATTGAAATTGATTTAGCTTCTCAAAATTGGATTTTGATTGCTAAGATATAGCCAGTTAGGACATTAAGTTCTTAACCTATAATCTTAGAGGTCGAATTAAGCCTATTCCCGTCATAATTGGTACTAAGTAAACTTTGAAACGTAAACTTTTAAAATATTAATATAGAGAACCTTATCATAACATAAATAAATATTTATTATAAAGATATTTTTAAGCCCAAAAATTAATTTCCTCATAATCATTTTTAATCATTTTTAATCGTCGTAATTTCAGTTTTAATCATTTTTAAACATTTTTAATCCTCATAATCATTTTTAATCGTTTTTAATCCTCATAATTTCAGTTTTAATCATTTTTAAACATTTTTAATCCTCATAATTTCAGTTTTAACCATTTTTAAACATTTTTAATCCTCATAATCATTTTTAATCATTTTTAATCCTCATAATTTCAGTTTTTACTGTTGTCCTGTGCCTACGCGGCTGTTTCATCGTTAGGAGACGGACAGTACTATGCCTCGAAAACTTCAAAGAAGGTAAGTTCCTGTTAATTCCACTTTAATAATTAACTTCCAGAAACGTAAGATAATTAATAAAATTCATATATTTAAT
>QLNU02015359.1:30343775-30358939 GCA_006491805.2 Dysdera silvatica | reverse complement strand
ATATTTTTTCATTTTCTACGAGGGTCAGGTAAAAATTATTTTCGGGTCGTAGACTCATCACAACTGGCTGATTAAGCTGACTAAGGGGTGAAATAGAAATCCAACAAGATGTATGTGAAATAGGAAGCTAAAGGGTTGGAATAAAAATCCAAAGTGAGAGCGGGAGGAAAGAAGAATCCAAAGGAACAAAGCAAACTGTAAAACAAATGTACCAAGAGGATCGCATTGACGGAAAGATAATTTTTCTGGAAATGGTTATAATCCTTTTGTGTTTTACATGTTCCTACTTATTTTCATGCAAATAGCAATATAAGAAAATATAGCATTACCTCCCAAAAAGGGGCACCGACGGAACCGGACATGTTGTCCCTTAAATAGAGAGGTGTCCCTTCTTCGGAGGTATATGTGTGCAGGGCCGTGCTTAGCGGGTGGGTGCGAGCTGGGCGGCCGCCCAGGGCCGCTAAAAAAATGCAGTACAAGCACCATGAAATACATTTTTAGCGGCCTTTATATACCTTCCCAGAGTATTTCATCAATTGACCTTTTGTGTGTGACGTTATATTTCCCACGACGCTCGTGTGTGGTCAAAATAAATATACACGTTATTAGTCAAATGCGTTAGCATCAGTAGACTATACACGTTATCATGTTTATTGTGGTGGCCTTATAGCCACTACAGAGACCCCGGTTTTCAAAAAAAAAAAAAAAATTATCGCGAAGTTTTGAGGAGCAGAAATTTATAATTACATACTTCTGGGTCTTTTTTGGGTTTTTTTTTGTTTATAATGCTGAAGTAGAGCTAAATAAAACCCTTTTATTTATCCACAACATTAAAGTTAAGCAAGAAATGGCAAGTGATTGATATATCCCTAGCTAACTTTTTTAGAAGTGTCTATTTTTATTTTAATTTAACTTCATTATTTTCTCTTTAACTTTGGCGTTTGGACCAATGAAGAAGTTTATTTTGTAATGCTAAACTCCGGTCAGTTTCGTTTTTAATCGTTATGTTACGTTAAAACATTTTTGAGGGTCGCTAAAATCTGTTTTGACCAGGGCCGCTAAAGCCGTAAGCACGCTCCTGCATGTGTTGATATATATATATAAAAGTTTTCCTCGCCCATTCTTGGCGGAAACAGGCTTTGGGACGGGCAGAGCGCCATGTTCCCAAGCCTCTTTTTACATCACTTCTTAATGTGCCATGTCTAGAAACTTCCTGACAATGTGACACGTGTTTAGGATTGTGGCTTTTTGTATTTCAATGTAGGTGTTTGGGTCAATGTTGAGTATCTCCAAATTCGTCGCAAGCGTTTTTGGTACTATCCCTGTTGCTGAGATGACTAACGGGATGATGAGGATCTTTTCCATACCCCATATATCTCGTACTTCATGTCTGAGATCTTGGTACTTGGTGATTTTCGTTGTGTAGGTTGTCTGTATACACAGGTTATATATATACTTTGGAGCAGCAGAATTGTCCCTTAAATAAAGATGTTCCTGTGGGAGGTAACATTGCCATTATATAATAGTAGGAATTTTAACTACTGTTCCTTATTTTATAAGCTTCCTCTTCTGCTTCTTTTAATGTTGTATTTAATAGTTTTTATTTCGAATCGATTATTTGTATATTTTATTTTTAAATTAATTGTTAAATTGCTTTTATTGTGACTAGGCCATCAACGAAGTGTTTTAATAAAGGCAAGCTCATGCGTAGAATAAATAACAAATATAAATAGTTATAACCTTATCTGATAGAATGGTATTCAGAATTTCAATTTTTTTATTTTAAGCATTGTTTTAAAGAAATGAGATTAATAGCTTGACTGTCTAATGAAGTTACTAAATTGGGTTTTGGAAAATATGTGACGTTACCAGAAATTCACGAAAATGGTTGGCAATTGATTTCTATTGTGACAATGGTCAGAGTATTATTCCAGTTTCCTCAAACAAAATGCATTAAGTTCCTTCTTGCTTAAATTAAATTATTATTTTATCATTCAATGCTTTGAATTTAAATTAGAAAGAAGGCATGATTTAGAAATAATGTATGTTCAATCCAATGCCACATTTTTGCTTGTTTGGAAATGAAACTTTGGAGCACATTTTCACAGGTGGGAAACCTTGTTCTATTAGGCGCTAAGCTACGTCTTCGTAAAACTCACGTGTCAAGTTAACGTCAGGCTATTTAATATCCATGATAAACATTATTTTTGAAAAATAATTATCCATGAGGCTTTATATCTATAAATTTCAAGCTTTAGAACTTAAATTCTTAGATAGAGCGTTCTTATCTGCACGAATATCAGTTCAGACACTATTAAAAAAATTGAAGAAATCATCACTTAATACGACATAATTCTTTTATTCCCCATCCAGAATTCTCAGCATTTTGCAAGTACGAAGACTCGGCAACCAACTCCGATTGAACAAAAACAATACATGGCACCTGAACAGTACTCCAGCATCCAATACCAGCAACCTCAACAGCAATACGCGGCTCCAGCAGCTCCCTCTCCTTACTCTTTTAACTACGAAGCTGATGGTAGCGCCCGACAAGAGTCACGTGACGGGTCTGGAAAAGTCACCGGATCCTACACCGTCATGAATGAAGATGGATCCAAAAGACTAGTGAAATACATTGCAGATGAGCAAGGTTTCCGAGCCCAGATTGATACAGATGAGCCAGGAACAAAGAGTGACAATCCAGCCAACATCGAACTCAAGTCAGCCGCCGTACTTTCAAACCAGCCAGCCCGATATGCATCAAAAGTAACATCAAAATTTTCCTCTACTTCAGCTGAACAAAAGAAATTCCAGGCACAAATGCCACAGGTCAGTGTTTACAACACAAATTGCTATTATTTTTTTTTACAATTTATTCAGAAGGTGTAATTATTGCTAACTTTTTTCTAAGCCCGGAAAAAGATGTCAAAATGTATTGTTTATAACAGATATTGGAAAAAATACTCATTTGTACTCATTTTCTCACGTACATGCACCCAATAAACGTTTCTATATCTCACTAAACAAAAAGTAATCATCATGTTCTTCAGTATGAATAGCCTCTTATTGTTTAGTAAGTTTAAACGATACTTTTAAATTAAATTTTAATTTAAACGATAAATTTAGAGAAACTTTGACAATTTGCAGCTCCCGTATTGGAAATTATTACAGCTTACATACTGGTGTACGCAGGGGGTGTTGATGGGGATTGTAACCCCCCACTGTGATGGATTTTTTGTATATATATACATGTATGAATATATAAAATTGTAGCTTTTTAATCCCTACCACTGTAAGCTCATAACACACCCTTATGAACTTTCTGCATACGCCTATGAGCTTATATCTTTCGCTATACGATTTTCTTTATATATATGAGCGTTTCTGCAAGAAAATATAACAAGAGAGAATTTATATGTGAGTAGCAAGCGTTTTTGCTCATGAATATAGTTTATTTTTACAGTATACTGCTTTCATGTTCGATGCAGTAAATAGCAGTTTTTAAACCATGCTGACAAACGTGATGCCATATTTCAACCCAGTTCCGAATTTTTAAGTTATTAGTAATTTCTTTATCTTTTCCTTTGCTGAACAGTGACGGTTCTAGGCTGGGGCTAAGGGACCATGGCTCCCCAGAATATAACCTGACTTTTTTATATCGCCTATGTACACGGGCAGGAATTTGTGCCTTAGCTTTTGACTAGAACCGCTACTATTGCTAAACTTGAAATTTAGATGATGACGTAATCATGTCTGCATATCGAAAATAAAGACCTTTAAAAATTACCATTGCTATTATAATGAAGTTACGAAAATTCACTTTCATTTCAGCAACCCATTATGCAATATAAGCAAGACCAATTTGCTAGTCAGAAACCCGCACCATACTCCTACAGCTATGTAGCACAAATGGAAGATGGCAACAGTGCTCATTCTGAATCTGGTGATGGATCCGGAAAAGTTGCTGGAACATACAGTATGTCCAACGTAGATGGAAGACAACGAACAGTAGATTATACTGCTGATAGGAGTGGATTCAAGGCATCAGTCGACACCAATGAATTTGGAACCAAAAGCGAATCTCCGGCTGATGTAAAATTTCATTCTTCATCGCCATCAGCAGCAGACGCAGCATGTACTTTCTGTGGAGGCTTTAAGTCTGAATCCGTTGCTGCAAAAGCGCCCCTTTCTTTCCCAGCAGCCAGGCCCCAAATGTCTTCAATAGCCAGTGGACAGTATGGTTCATATGCATCACAGAACAAAGTAAGTTCTTCATTGATTAATTTGCGCATAATTTTGAAAATAGCATAGTTCAGCATTTTTATCAGCATTTATTGCTTAAGAAAAATTATGGAAGCGTTTATGTCATCCGATTACCCAAATGGATGCTTAAATGTTGTTTAATTAGCAAGAAGCATTCGTAACTTAACCACCTTCGAATCCACTAGGTCGAAGAACAATATGAACCAGCTGGTCCTTATGAATTCAACTATTTTGCCCAACTTGATGACGGAAGTAGCTCCAGGAGCGAATCTTCTAATGGGGCAGGCACAATTACTGGGTCATACAACTTAGCTGTGGCAGACGGAAGAGAAAGGAGTGTGCAATACATCGCTGATAATGGAGGGTTTAGAGCAAACATCAAGACAAACGAATTTGGTACAAAGAGCGATTCACCAGCTGATACCATGTTTTATTCCACTGCCACAGAAGAGGAACCAGCTCCTTACAAATCACCCGCCTCTTCTTATCAAGGCTCAAGACAATCTTACCAAGTACCTGTGGCTCAGCATGCTGTTTCCTTAAAATCTAAATCCTACACGTCCTCTTACCAGCCACAAAAGCAGGTATGAGAATATTGAACAGTGCTTATATTTTTCTACATAAACAAATTTAATATGCTAAAGTATAAATTTTGGGCAATTTCAAGGCAAGTTGCCAAATGTTAAAAGCTAGAGAACAGTCTATAGTTCTTGAACGATATATCTTCTAAATCATGATTAAATAATTTACTGTAATAAGCATAAAAACCAAACTTACATTAAATAATGTAATATTTTTCAAGTTAAAAAAAACAGGCATTTTAATTTTTATGATACTAGTTTTAAACTTTATGAACTTCGAAAAATACACATGGAAAATGTATAGGTTAAAATTACATATGAAGTACTAGAGAAAAATTTTACACATAAAAGATTAGTCTGATTTATTTTGTTTGCTATCTTACTAGTGTTTAATATTTTGAATGTAAGTTTATCAACTGTTAAGTAATAACAGCTATTTATTATTCCGACATTGGCATCAAGTTTAAATCTGATGGTAAATCTTGCATCAGTGTTAAAATAACAGTAAAAAAACTGTGCCCATTGTGTTATTTTACCAAAATTTGTGAAAATAACAGTTGCTAAGAAATATTTTGCTGAAGCATTATATTTTGTCCGATTAAGAAATTAAAACTATAGAAATAAAATTTCTCGAAGTGTTCCAAAGATTAAAAAAATTCTTAAACCATTTTCAATTGTTTAAATTTTATAGTAATTTTTGTAATACCAATTGTCATTAATTAAAGAAATTCTTTAAATTGTAAAATTATTTCTCTACCAGGAGTTGTAAAAAATGAACGTTATGCCTTCTGTGTGACTGTACAATATTACACTAGATTATATATAAAATATTCATAATATACGTAACATACAAGTAGTAAAGTTTATGATATCTAGAAAGATTTAAGTTTTCGAACTTGAATTGTCCAATTAAATGAAAATAATTTAATAATATTTACTTGTCCAGCAACCCATCCAGTATGGTCAAGCAGCCCTGTCTTCATCTGATCTTGGCCCAGCACCTTATTCGTTTGATTATAAAAGTCAATTGGAAGAAGGTAGCTCAGCTCGTAGCGAGTCTGCTGATGCATCTGGTAAAGTAGTTGGCTCATACAGTTTGACTCATGCAGATGGCAGTCAAAGAACTGTCGAATACACTGCTGATGAAGGTGGATTCAGAGCCAAAGTTCATACCAATGAATTTGGCACGAAAAGCGACTCACCTGCAGATGTTGCATTACAGTCAGCAGCACCTCTGTCTGCACCTTCTGTAAGTAAAAGAAAACTTGTACCTAAATTTATACTGACGGTCTTTTTCAATAAGTTGGTTTGATTGGCCATGTTCGATTAGTCAGTTACGCTAAATTGGCTAATTGGATTTAAGCTTTATAATCAAACTGCTCATTGGGCCATTTAAGGCAATGATGAGTGATAGACTGTGTGTCAAAATATGAAATGGAAGGAAAGGAGCCATTTTATGGCTAAATAATATTATGCTGTAAAAGACTTCGTGTTATAGTTTATGACCATTGGAAAGCGATAGTTTAGCCAACTTTATATTCTATATATCATCATCATCATCATCATATTCAACCATTATCTATCCACTGCTGGATGAAGGTCTCTCCAAATGCTTTCCACACAAGTCTATCCTGAGCAATTCGCTTCCACGTCAAACTATATATACCCTTTAAAACTATCACAGAGTAACTTAATATAGGGTGAATGAGAACGGATATTTAGTTAAAAGGCAGTTTAATTTCATTATAAAGGCAAAACAATTTTCTTAGTTTCATATAACCAGAATATCAGTCAAAAGTTTTTGTAAAATTTTAGAATACCATCTTGCTTTTAAAATATTGTTCAGAAGAAAAGATTTTGCTCACAAAATTTTTATGGAAGGTGTCAACTGTATTATTTACAATGGGTAAGAAATAAGTAAAAAGTGATAAATAGGGAAAGAGCACATAGAAGATTCAAAAAGATTGTATCTCATATTTAAGACCTGTCGTCTTAATTTTTTAATGTTCTTTTCATTAGATGCCTAGCCAGTATTCTGCGGGACAGTATTCAGCAACAAGATCTAAATCATCTTCGTACTCAGGAGCGAAGTTTGACGGTCAGAAGCAATTTGCCCACCAAGCTCCTGCATCCTTTAAAACTCCATCTGCATCCTTTGCAGCTAAGCAGCAACCCTTCCAAGGAGTTCAACAGCAGGTAGGCAACTTCTTACGTGTTATCAATGATTTATTACTATTAGCCTAGTCTATACGCCAAAGTGATCTTTCAGTGCCATAATTATAAATAACCATTTCTTTTACACAGATTCATCAGTCTGCTCAGTATGTTCCAGTTCCTTACGCTTTCAACTACGACGCAGAAGGAAGTGCTCGTCAAGAATCTTCAGACAAGTCTGGCAAAGTAACCGGATCCTACTCGGTCACAAACGAAGATGGGTCAACTCGCATTGTAGAATACGTAGCCGACGAGGGTGGATTTAGGGCAAAGGTCAAGACAGACGAACCCGGCACTAAGAGCGATAATCCAGCTAACGTCATCTTGCAATCCTCTGCACCAGAACCCAAGCCATATTCTGCACCTCAGCAACCACAATACCAACAACCAAGTATGAGCAGTCAGTTCCCAGCCCATTCCTATTCCAAGAAGTCCAGTATGATCAGTCAAGAAAAGATTTATTGAGGACTAATCTGAAGTCATATCTTCAATTCGGATACGGGCATTAAACGAACCGAAACAGGGGTCCGTATGAAACATTTAGGCTCCTGAAAATAAGTAAACATGTGTGTATATATTTTCAAACTTAATTGCTGGTAGTGTCGTACATAAAATCAGAAATAATTACAATTATTTTCTGACTAGCTGAAAATAATATTCCACGTAATCTTTCTCTTCTTTTTTATTACAATGTGTAAGTATTTTGGTGTAGTTTTACAGGGTATTGTTTGCTGCCACTGCTGTTCTTCTTAGGGTTCATTTTATTCACTCCCGTTTGCTTAAGTCTTCTGTGTATCAATTGTATAATTGCAGTTTTGGATATTGGTATGTGGTCTGCTGTCTTACGGCTCTTTTGTGGCTTGTGGTATTTTCACTATTATTGCATATATGTGGTTTAGGTGCACGACTTCCTTAGTTGGAATATAGCTGTAGATTGTATGCTTATGCGACAGATCTCGGCAGCTCATGGTAAAATTTACCTCAGGAACCGGAAACAGAAGAAATGTCTGAATTCTGACTTCAGCATCTTTTGTTCAAGTTTCCATTGTGTTTCATTGTACTTTTGTTTCGAGATTGTGTGAATAAGTGAGTTTTGAATATTCTTAGGTGTTAAAGCATGACAAAATGCCGGCAAAATGTAATTCCACACGAAGTATACGTCATATTGTGCTCCGCACTTATACGTATATTTAAGTGCAATGTGTAAAATTTTGTCCGACCCCCCAAAAAATCGTCAATAACCTTTGTCTGGGTATGCATCCAAAAAATGTAAAAAAACAAATATTGGTGATGGTAGATGTTTTGCTTTATGTAACTAAAATCGATGTCCCATTTTATGTGCTGTCATTGTTGTACGTTTCAGACACTGAAGTTCAAATGTGCCTAAACAAAGTTAATTTTTGACTGGTTAAGCAATCCAAAACATCCTGATCACATTTCTGTATTTTTAAAATAATATTACAGTAATTTCATAGTAGCATATAAGAGAAAGTTCCTAACTTTGTCTAAATAAATTTAGACTTTGTTATAGATTTTTTGTACTTTCGTAATTATAAGAAAACCCATTTAAACCTGATATATCAAGATTTTTCGTGATATTTTCATTTTACTTAATATTTTCAAGCAGTCTTGAAATATACAAGTGTCTAACTGTGATATTGCCTACGCAAATGACCGTCCTTTTGTATCACTGTTCATTTTGCATTTGAAAATAAATGTCTTTTTCGCATTTCAATACGTCTGGCTTATTTTATCAACCAACGTTGTCAATTTTAAATTAGCACTGACTTAGCAGAAAAACATTCAAATTAAAATAAACAATACTCATGCAAAATCTGTAAGATATTTCAGAACGTGGGAATGTTTGCATAATTTTTCTGCATATCACATTAAGCTCCTTGCAGGCTAATTTTATCTTTATAATTTCTAAAATCCTAACTTTATACAATTAATAACTTAATACAGTTATTGACAATGCAGTTTTATAATTATTAACTTTATACAGTTCGCAACGATGTAAATTACACACATTAGGATATGTTACATATATACACAGTTAATCTGTGTATCTGAGTATCGTTATGCACAGTTAATCTGTGTATCTGAGTATCGTTATGCACAGTTAATCTATGTATCTGAGTATCGTTATGCACAGTTAATCTGTGTATCTGAGTATCGTTATGCACAGTTAATCTCTAAGTATCGTTATGCATAGTTAATCTATATATAACGATACTCAAGGTATATATATAACAAGGTATGTTTAACGATACCCTTTCCCGGTCCCGTGTGTCCGGAAACAGATGTTATAAGAAGGGTGAACCTATGAACCTAGTACATCCTATACGTGATGGGACGGAGGGAAATACCATTATGGGCACGGCTAGACAAATTCGGCAGCAATTGACGACCATCTTTTTACAATTGGCAAGTAAATACTGGCAGATAAAAGAACACAAAAACTACATCATGGGAATTTATAGATTAAAACATGTGAGATTAAATAAAAAAATAAAGATCTCTACCCACGAAATGCTGTCATGGATGGAAGAACTTGTAAACCCCATTTTCTGAGTTTACCATCATAATTAGTACGATTTGTTCAACTTTCCAAAATACTACAAATTCAGAAAATATAATTAGAATGTCTCGTAAATGAGAAACATTTCGCGTTTGGTAAATACGTTAACTACTTAATTTTACTGCTATTCTTCTACAGTAATAGATCTTATCAACACCAAACATTTCATTTCACATCGTCCTGACTCTCAACGTGGATGTAAGCAGAAAACTTTCATATTACAGGGTTTATTTTTAAATGATTCATTATTCAGTTTGCAAATTAAATCATTAATTCTATTTTACGAATTAGGCCATTAATTATATTTTATGGATTAGGCCATTAATTATATCTTACGTTCCCTGGGGACCAGGATATGTAAAATAGCTTCATTTTTTGACACTTAAAGTGTCAAAATGTCATTTGAGTGCCCAAATACCAGCGACTGAGTAAGGTTTCTGTATGCTCTAGGCTTAAGGTGGAATAAACTCCCCAATAGAGATTCAAAAAAATAAATAAAAATAAATAAATAAATAAATAAATAAATAAATAAATAAATAAAAAGATTATAGCTCATTTGCGTACATCCCAGATGCGTACAAGTCAAAAACTGTCCCACTTGCGTACAAAGAGGGGTGAGGGGGGGGGGAAGAGAACAGCAATGGGGATAAAGTAAATCTGTCTCAAGAGAAGACTTCACTCACAGTAGAGGTCCCGGGTTCGGGACTCTATCGTGCAGAAGCTATTATCACCATCGTTTCATATTTCATCCGTTTGATATGCTGTAAATTGTGTGAAATGGAACATATTTTTTTGCACATAATGAATATTTCACACAATTTTAGAACTGATAGGTCATTTTAAACGAATTTTTAAGATTCATGTAAAATTGTATTTTTAAATACTATTTCCCTCCTAGTTTTATTATTATTATTATTATTATTATTATTATTATTATGTTAACGCAATGCAATAGCGTAACAATTTGAAAATCATTGCATGGCGGATGAAATGACTGAAAGAAAATCATGTAATGCGGCGTTAGAGAAAATAGTGTGTTTTGTTATCCAAGAGGGATTGTTGATTCATCTAAGTCTTCATCGCCTACGCCACCAATACAAAAGAAAGTTTTATTCAGTGTGTTTGCTTCTAGATGTCTTTTTTTCCCCTTCTGTTTCCCTCTAAATTTTTGTTCTGTGTTGATGTAAGTAAGAGTTTTTTCCCTATGCATTCTCGTAGACATTTTTTTCTTTACATGCTGTGTGCAGCTTCATTTTACAGAACCAAACATTCCGTTTTTGGTACACATTGAAAAAAAAAGAAAAAAGTCTTTCCATGCCCGGAATCGTACTTCCTACCCTATTCAGTGACGTCATTCGCCTCTCAGCCACGAGATCGCTGGTTTGAGTCCTCTTACGCACAAGTCATTGTCGCCATTTTTTTTTTGTTGCAAATTTTATCCTTTTGGCAAGATTTAAATTGCATAAAACAAAACACATTTTCTGCACCCACTGAATATTTTTACACATTTTTAAGACGGGTATTTCATTCTTGAACCATTTTTTAAAAGTTAAGCGAAATTGTATTTTCAAGCACCCTTTCCCTCTTAATTTTTTTCCCCCTATGTTAAGGCAAATCAGTAGGGTAGCAATTTAAAAACATTGGTGAGGGGATTGAAGTGGCTTAAAGAAGATTATGCGATGCGGTCTTAGAGAATATAATGTGCTTTGATATCCGAGATAGATCTTGAGTCCATAAGCCTTTCTTCCCTACGTCATCATAGGCGTAGCCAGGGGGTGAGGGGTTGGAGTATTAATCCCTTATTGCAATGAAATTTTGTATATTTAACATAGGAATATATGAGTTGTAACTCTTTAACCCCATTGAGCCTATAGCTCCCATACGAAAATTTCTGCGTACGCCTAAATACGCCACTGATGTAAACACAAGTTTTTTTCCCCTTATGACTGCACGTAAATGTTTTTTTCCTTTTTTATTCTGTGCTTCATTTCACAGAACCAAGCATTCGTTTTTAGGCGAAAAAACTGCCTGCCAATGAAGGGAATCATATTCCCGACTCTGCGTATTGACTTGGTGATGTCAGTCGTCTCTCAGTCTAAAGGTCTCGGGTTCGCTTTAACTAAAATTAAATATTATGTAGGAGATTACCATTTCTATTCGCATTGAATTACCTAGAATTATTATTTTTCACTGTAAAAATCAAATAATTTGAAGCTTCATTAAAAAATGTGTATAATAACAATATTGGAGCAATTTTCCTAACAATTATGCCATCTAAGCTGCATATGCTATGTTCTTACGCTGTTTAATGTTATACAGTAAAACCTTCCTCCCTTGAAAATCTCTATATCTTGAAACTTTTGTATTTTTATATATTTATATAAGAGTATTGCATTCGTTTTATATATAGAAATCTCTTACTTTAAAATTTGTTTCGTTCTCATCGAGATAAACAGATTTTACTGTATATTTACATTGTTATCTCCTGTAAGGAACACCTCCGAAAAAGCCACACCTCTATTTAAGAGATAAAATGTTCGATCTCGTGAGTGTCCTTTATTGGGAGGTAACCAGGGGCAGACTGGGCCGCCGGACACCGGGCCAGTGCGCTTTCATGGACGATAGGACTCGCTCCCTCCCAAAATCCAAGGTATGCGTCTTTTGAGAGGACCATGTCCGCCCCTGAAGGTGACATCGTATTTGAAATTTATATTTCTTACTTAAGAAACTGTTAATGTTTGGAAGTGTGAAAGGAGGCTTTATAAACACAGTGTGCAGCTTTTTAAGTCCCCTAAAAGATTTAGCACTCTTTAACTATCTGAAAATCTTTCAAAAAAAAAAAAACGTTCGGCAAAATTTGGTAAAAGAAAGAATTTACTAACTCGACATTGATTTACCAAAGTTAATTGTTCACGTAACAGTATTAAAACTTGGATAAAAATATTTATATTTCTGTCGGAAATCTCGATCGATTTAGAAATAAAAGACATTACTAAACAATTGATTTTTTTAAGCATAGTCCTGTCTAAATTTTATTACCGTTTTCAAGTAATAAAGTGTAACAAATATGTTTGAAAGATTTTAATTAGCGTTGAGCATTATGACCAGTTGAGGAATTCTGGTGCTTTAAGTTCTAAACCAATATTTCTCCTCATTTGTTTTTCAATTTTTTTATTGCCTTTTCAGAAGTTTGCGCTCATAAGCGTACTAACTCTAAAATACTAAAAATGAAAACAAAAACGAAATTGACGGGCACTTAAAATATATTGCTGAACCCGCTTTAATAAAAGGAGGGGCGTATCTAACATAAAAAGCGGATGCTCATCAAACTTATGAGATACTAAGTCAAATAACGATGGAAAAAAAAGGATGAAATGCTTAGTTTATAGAGACGATTTATTATAGCTGCTGTCAGTTTTGATATTAAATGTCAAAGAAACTTTCCCATTAAGAATTTAAATTGAAATCTTTGTTTTTTTCCAGCCAAGCAAGCGCAGATAAAATTATATGATTTGCGCAAGCGCAATAGCCTTCGCCTGCTGCTTCCCCTTACTTCTCTCCCCAAGTCTATATATATTAAATCCTCCCCCCCCCCCCCAATTATAAAATTCTCCTCAGTTGAATTTTCCCCCTGGTTGAGAAAGCCGGTACTAAGTGAAAGACTTTGTAATAATTTTCTGTTGAAGGAGAAGATTGTTGATTGGTTGATTGCATCTTATGACACAAGGACAACCATGATCAGGTGCGTCAATAGAGGCGGATTTTACAAGCAGGGGCGCCAATAGGCAACACGGGACTCCAGGCTCACTTTGATCGGCCCTCATGACCCCTTCCTGGGGCCGGGCCCCCCACAGCATAGGTCCTTGCCAACGCGTGCCCCTAGTCTTTATCCGGGGTCTCCCGGGCTGTAGGCCCTGCTGCCCCACCTTCTCGTCGGCTGTGCTTGTAGGCTTGTAGGACGATTTATTTTGCCGCCTAATCTCACTAAACGTAACCAGATGCGTAGTTTAGATTTTGGCGCCTTTGTAAAATTCAAAATTGGCGCCTTTCTTTCGCCACGTTTTCACTATTCGGAAATTTGGCGCCTTTTGAACCTCTCTCTCTCTCTCTCTTTCGAGGCGGCGCTCATGACAGCTCTTCTTTACCAATGCCTAGTTACGCCTCTTGACATAAGATCTGAAAGTAGATGTGAAAGACTGTTAAATAGAAAAATATAAAATTTTATAAAAAATATTAAAAGAACATAATAATCCTTAACGGCAAATATAGAGAATTTTATATATAATGCCACAAAATATCACTCCCTTCATTTTAATAATATAAGCTAGATATGATATATAAAACAAAACAAGGAACTTCAGTCATCAAAAACATCACGTTTTTTACTAGAAAAATAATATTAACACATCCTTTAAAACTTTAAGTAAAATATCACTATCCGGTGTATTCATCGATAAACCATGGGTATTTAGAAACATTGCCTGCTATGCTTGTTTTCTACAAAACTTTTGACACTAGTATTACAGGAAATTGGTTGTAATATCCCAATTTTAATTAATAAAATTGCTAATTCATGATCTGTTTTCCAACATAATGGCTCTCAGATATTTTATTATTCGTTGCAAACGAAAAAAACTGTCCTCCAGCAGACGTCATAATCTTAAAGATTCGTAACGAAATATCTACATTCGGTAGCCGAATGGCGTTTCGACAATATCCAATACGTTCCCCTCATATCCTTTTCTTTGTTTTCAAGTTGTTTAGTGGTTTCACTGTCTTCGCAGGAGAAAAGAAAGACAAGCCTTCTTGCCGCCCATTTACATTTAAATAGGTGGTCCCGCGGACGGAGAAATCATGTCACATTTCGATAAATAGAAAACATTTCTTAGAAATTAAAACAGCTCAACCCCCTCTGAACGTACACTCCTCAGATACGGTCACCCCGTCTTTAAGGTCAGTTAATATCCCTCTTTTTATGGACAAAATTTTCTGTCCGATGTATGCTTGCTAATGAGGGAATATTGTAATTCAATTGGCCAAAAAATTCAGCCGCATCACCGCGTTTTCGTAAAATTTGCCACCGCAGGCTTCAGCAAATGTGCCAATATTTTGGATAGTTGTGGGGGGGAGAGAACGTTTACAGCGACAAACTTGTGGCGCCATCTATTGCCATAAATCTCCAACAGTTATTATAAAATATTAATTAGATAAATTAATTGTTAATTAGATGTTAATTAGTTAATTAAATAGTTAAAATAAACTGAATTACAAAACAACAACCACTTGAACGATTTCAATTTTACTGATTTCGCAGAGCACCAAGCTTTAAAATCAATGGTTTCACAAAGACTGAAAGAAAATGTAGAGGTAAAGAAACGCTATTTTTTTTTTAAACAATAAACAAGCAAAAAAAAAAACACGCAAGGGATTTCAAAATTTATAAATAACTAAATTAATCGAAACGTGCAATAACTGCTAAGATTCACTTTAATGACAATATGGAAACTATTTTGTAAAAAATTATC
>QLNU02015359.1:30314857-30336114 GCA_006491805.2 Dysdera silvatica | reverse complement strand
GCGTTCTCCTATTGCGCGGCTAATCCGGGTTCGACTCCCAGCAGTGCAAAAAGAACGCTTACTCAGAGATCTCATAAAAGATCGCACTGCTCACTGTAGTCCGGGGTTTGGTTCCCCAGGCCTTAAGAGGTTCGGATTCCTCGGAAAACTGTAGGTCCCGGCGCAGCATGACCACTGTAGTCTTTGAGCCGTAAAAAGAAAAGAAAGAAAGTAAAACTAGTATAAGAGAAAGTCCGAGACTTCTTTTTTTTTAATCTCTTTCCGTTTTTTAGTTATGGTGGTTTGAAATTGCCAAAAATAGGAAATTTTGGCCTTACCTGACTTTACTTTCATTTTGCCTTTAATATGATATGACATGATAGGTTATTTTGAATTTTCAAATTAATTTAAGAATTTAAAAATTAAAAATATAATAAAAATTAATATGAAAATTTTTTTAAAAAATTATATAACTTACTTCTCATCTATAAAAGCTCTCTGGAAAATTTCAGATTGGGACCTCAATGGGATCATAGTTTTTAAAAATATTTTATAGGTGCGTCCATGCAATATTGTGCTATGTGTGGGGTAAAATTCACACATGTAGGGATAATATCCTAAATAAATCCCTATAAAAAGGATTTTTGAGAAAAATCCCTCTTTTAGGAGCAGGCGAGGTGGGTAGCGGGGGCTGCAGCCGGGGGGCCACCCTGAAAAAAATTGATACTACCCAAGGAAGGGTCACGGGGCGCGGTCGAAGTGAGCCTGGGGGCTCGCGTGGCTCTCGGCGCACCTGGCCGTACTAATCAATGATAAGCCGTCCTAATCAATGATAAGCCGTACTAGTCAATAATGAGCCATGCTAATCAATGGTGAATTCATGAACGTAACAATGAAGTAAAGAAAAGAAACGAACGTAGATAATAAATAAATAGTATCGACTTTTTTTCTAAACGTTATAATAACTCTGTCGTGACTTTAAAAGTCATGATAGGAACGAATTGTTGAAATTTTGATTTCCAGATTTTTTTTTTTTTCATCCAGAAAATATGAATGTCACATTTCTTAAAGCCCAGACTTAAGAAGTTTCAAAAGAAAGCCGACGATATATAGTTTTTCCGTGAACGTGTAATAAATTTTTTCTTTTGGAAATGTCACGTTCTTAACCATAAACTCCCATCTCGGCTTGGGTGGAGTAGTCAGCTTAGAGTTCACAAAAAAAAAGATTTTCTTACCCCAATGGACTACGAGGTTTGGAGTTACTGCAATCGCCAAGAAGACTCTGTAGAACTCCGAAAGTCCGGGTAGTTCGGACATCTGGTTAATCCAAGTGACCGAATTTCAAAATTCTTGGACAATTCTTTTAAAATTAAAAATTTAACAAAGAAGAAAAGAAAAGTCATAAATAAGCAAATTTTATTGATTTATTCTTTAAAAAGTACACAAATGCTTCATTTATAAAAATGAGACTGAAACGTTTCAAAATGGCGTCCATGATGTTGTCATATATTCGCAAAAATCACGCATGCGCATGTTCCCTCACTCACAAAAGTAAAAAAAAAAAATGAGCTTTTATAAATTTAGGTTCTCGGGTAGTCCTTTGTTATTATTATTATTATTATTATTAACTGTGTTGCGTCACAAAGAAACTAAACAGAAGATGCACAAATACATATAATGTATTCAATACATTAATCAAATTTGAATTTAAATAGCTCTCAATTAGAATTTATCTCGATTATACCTCCAACGTAATACAGGTGGTATATAGAACGAAGTTTAAAATCAAAATTGTTATTAACACGGAGGTAATTACTCCCATTTAAAACTCGGAAAAATCTTAACAATAATTTTCATTTATTTTATAGTTGTATTTAATATTCCTCATTAGTATAAAGGCTCATTTAGCACAACGATTGAATTGTCTGTTTCAAAAAGCGATAAGCTTGTTTGTTTGTTTTGTGGTTTTACGGCTCAAAGACTACAGTGGTCATGCTGCGCCGGGACCTACTGTTTTCCGAGGAATCCGAACCTCTTAAGGCCTAGGGAACCAAACCCCGGACTACAGTGAGCAGTGCGATCTTTATGAGATCTCTGAGTAAGCGTTCTTTGCACTGTTGGGAGTCGAACCCGTTACAACACTGCGCCACCGCAGGGCCGGGCATTATAAGGGAAACGTGCATTTTAGTACTGCCTTATAAATTCGTTATAAATTAATAAAGTCTATATACATTCAATACCAGCATCAGGTTTCAGCAACGTCCAACAATATATTTTTATTTTCCAAACAAATATCTCACTTGTCCCCCCCCCACCTTTATCATTTTTTCCAGCTGTCATGTACACATTTCACATTGCACTGGCTTAATTTCTCCTCAATCTTTATGATTCTATCTTAACTCCAATTTCCAGCATTGCGACAAACCGACACATCAAAATTATCATCTCCCGTGCAAACAGGTGTTCCACAATTTTCGGGGGAATATCCGGACAGATCGCATCGCAACAATTTTTATGATCAAGGAAAAGTGTTCAGCCACGAAATCCACTTTCACTCGAAAGATGACCAACGGCTGAACACGAAGGGGAGGGGATGCGAAGAAGATGGTGAAATCGCTATGAGGAAAACTGTAGCACAAATCATAGAGATGGCAGATAAAATAGATGGGAACGGAATGCCAAAATGGCGGGTTGAGGGTCGGAACCTTTTAGGGGCCCCCATAATAGTTTCGAAACCTGAAGAGTTAAGCAATTGTGGAAAAAAAAGAGAAGAAACGTCCATCTCTAAACAGTATCATGACTTCTAGAATTGGCTAAATAGCATGAAGACTAATCTTGTTTTGCATTTTGAAGAGTTTAAATTCGTTGAACTCTCATTTTCCGTATAACATACATAGTTTCCAGACTATTTTTCTTCATTTATTTTGGAGAATTAAACTTTTTAATCGTTCATTTTTTTACATGTCCTTTTTTAAAGAGCGTTTTAGCTATTTGGAGCTGATAATGTGCTTAGTTGATATTTCTTCAATAAAGTTGATATATCTTCCTCTTTCTTGGTTTATGGGTCGTCGGTTTATGCCCAAAAGCTTTGAAATTTGTATTACAGGAAGTGGCAACACGCAATTGGAAAAGGTCATGTTTATAATTACGAATTTTTCCGTTTGTGGGCTTCGCATAATATACACCCACACCTCAAACTAAATTGAATAAATTACACCAAATAACACCTTAGAGACGTTAATGTTCTAAAATGGCAGCATTAATTTAATCATCTTCTTTCCTCCCTTCATTCCTTCCTTCCTTTCCGGGGCATAGCTTCTCTTCAATTAGGATTGAGTATCAAAATTTTAATTTAAAAATAATTGAGTATAAAAACTTATTCCAGAAAAATAAGTATTATTCTTTAGAGGACATCCCTCCTGCGAGTATCAGAAACGAGCTTTGTTTACACAAGTAAACCTTATTAACTCTAGTTGTATGAAACTATTACGTTCTATAAACTACGTTCTACTACGTTGTATAAACTACGTTCTACTACGTTGTATAAACTACGTTCTACTACGTCGTATAAACTGCGTTCTACTACGCTGTATAAACTACGTTCTACTGCGTTGTATAAATTACGCTATACTACATTGTGTAAACTACGTTCTACTACGTTGTATAAACTACGTTCTACTACGTTGTATGAAAGATACCACGAGTATCCGTCAGAATGTGCCTTTATACATTGTAGCAGGGGGCATAGGAAATAGGAGCTCATGCACTTTCATTGGATATCAAAACAGTTTATACTCTCTAACACCGCATCACGTGATTTGCTTTACAGCTACTTGAGCCCTCTATAATTTTTTATTTGCTACGCCAATGCATTGTGGGAGAAACGTTTCGTTATGGCTGTGGTCTCCCACAATAGAAATGCTAGTTCACTTCGCAGGCTTTCTTAACTGTTGCCACTTAGAAACGCAAGGAAAGCAAACTTAATGATTTCAATTTCTAAAATTGGCAAAATGCCAAATTGTTCCTTTTATTACATGTTTTCCAAATGTAAATAATTTTAATTTCCGTATCTGGCAACAAATATATTGTATAATTATAATTTCACATTTTATATTTGGCAACAGTACGTGTAATTGTCTTCCGAATTTTAAAATCAAACCAGTCTTCAATTTACCATTGACGTGTGAACACGTACACAAGGTTCCGCCAAAAAGGCGTACTAAATTTATCTAATGTTAAATTTGAATTTATTTATTTTCTGGCATGTGTTAATGAACTGTTCTAAACATTTACTGTATCAACAAATATTGTTTTAGTGGAGTTACTACATTTCCTCAATACATATATCTTTATGGCCATTCGGTCTTTTAGCAGAAACAAAAATCAGAAATTCGTAATTATACTTTTGTCAAATTTAAGCACTAAATAAATAATGCCGTAGAAAAATAGATAAATAAAATATGTTCTCTGGCATCACACATAACATCAAAAATAGCAACACAAGAACAATAGCAATAACTATAAAAGTGGCGCAATTTCATTGAATTTAACGTTGACAATTCACAAAGCTCGCCACAAAATGAAGTGGTCTTTAGATGTCATTTGCTTCATGAAATGAAAATAAACGTCGTTCTAAATATTTTCAGTCCTTTATGAAATACGACAAGATAAAAATTACTATTAAAACGTAAATAGTTTATATGGTCTCTACATTAAATGATTTGTACGTCATTGATTACATTTACATCGAATTCTTCTGTATTACAGATTTGTTTTGACCTGCACTTTAAATATTTTTTTTAAGTTCTATTTTTAAATACGTCAAATCGCCTTTTTACAATCTGAGTTGATTGGTTAAAATTTCTTCATTTTATTTGATGATCATTTTCGAGAAGAAAAAATTATTAATGCAATATTATAATATTAAAAATAAGCCCTTGAAATTGCGCCTCATTGTTGGACTCATTCAAATTTTTTGCGCGCAATTCTATTCGCGTCTATATACGTTGAACTGCACATCTTTATCTATCAAACACAGTTCCACATTATACCGTAAATGTCTTCAGTTTTAGTGGGAATTTGCGACATCTGAAATTGATGATACGGCATCGATTTTGACATCACACCATCAAGGCTAATTAATGCCACGTCGTTGGACTTTTAGAAGAACAAGTTTTTATAAAAAGCGAACGGAATTTTCACCGCGACGACAAATTTTTTCTAATCACTTTCCGTTCTTTCCCCCTGTAGTAAATTTCCAGCGACCTTGATCCATTTCGTTGCAAATTTCTGATCCATAACTCGGGTGGTTTCCTGACCTACTGATGATGAAATCAAAGGGGTCCCGAAACTGGGGATCCATCAGCTCATGAGGAAAATGCGTTCTACCTTGAAGATAATTGCGGCACGTCTTTCATAAATTAGGGGAAGGGTATGTATTACGTGGGTATGGTTCATTCCTTTCCCTTTCTTTGTGCAGATCATTTCTTAATATCTGAAAAAGCCCTGAGGCCATTCGTTCCGACAGAGTATCTTTTCCCCAGCTCCATGTAGGCGATCTGAAAGTTCTAAAGAATTATAGACCTTCGTGGGCGTAAATGCATCATTATATATCACGTTGTTGAGACACCATATTAGCATACATACCCCAATTCCATACGCACCATATTTGTGTATATATATTCAAATTCCATATGCATCATCCCAGATAGCACAAAACGTCCCCAGGACGGGTAAACGGTTTCGTAAAAAAAACTCCTTCCAGAGTTTCTTCTCGGTTTATTTATTTGTTTACTTACAATATGGAAAGGATCACCGCGGTTTTTCGTATTTTGAAAAAATCTAAATTTTTTGGATTTTTTATTCCAAACAGTTATCGGCGGGCCGGATTGTGGCTCTTTGTATGTTGGTCAGCCCTGGCTTAAACTGTCTAACGGAGCCTTTGAGAAAAAAAAAAAAAAGAAAAATTTATTTTAATATTTGACCTACGCAAATAAAAGTAAATTTTTGCAAAAGCGTTGCTTGCTATAACAGGTTTCTCTCTCGCAATAAACGGGTTTCGTCCTGTATGTTTTTAATGGTAACCAATCAAACGTCTTATTTCCTCTCGCCATAATCATGCTGTCGTTATATCCGGTTTTGACCGTATTATTATTATTATTTTATATAGTAGTGCACGATTAATTATTAATTTAATTAGATATAAGCTTCTGCAGTGGTAGCCCAAATAGCACAAAATGTCCCCAGGACGTCCTTTTTTGGTCCCTTCTGTCCATACGCAATGCGGACATAGTTCGGAAGTTCGCAGGACGTCCGTTTTGGAACGTCCGTAAGATGTTAATTTCGGACATCCCTAGGATATTGATTTCGGACGCCCCTCGGATGTAGCACAATACGGGCATATTTCGCACGTTCGTAAGACGTCCGCTTTGGAACTTCCGTAGGATATTCATTTCGGGATTCCGTAGGACGTCTTTTTGGAACGTCCGTAGGATGTTCATTTCCGACGTTCCTAGGATGTTTATTTCGGACGCCTCTAGGATGTAGCAAAATACGGACATATTTCGGACGTTCGTAGGATATTCGTTTTGGAATGTCCCTATGATGTTCTTTTCGGACACCTCTAGCATTTGCGTACGCAAGTGGGTGTTAATGGGGGTTTAACCCCCCCCCCATTGCAATGAAATTTTGCATAGGAATATGTGAATTGTAGCATTGTAACCCCCCCCCTATTGAGTAGCCCCCTTACGAACTTTCTGCGTATGTCTATGGTCCGTAGGATGTAGCACAATATAGACATATTTTCGACGTTCGTATGATATTCATGTCCGCCAAGTGACCAAAAAGTATGTGCTTTTCTATAACGTTCTTCTGTCCTCACTCTACATAGTATTGGTTCTTCTAGCAGCCGTATCGTCATGGCCGTTCTCTTATATATAATCTCTATGAATGCTTACATTTATTTAACATCCAATCGCCATCTTGTTAATGGGGATAGCAAAATCAATTTCTAAACTTGTAATAATTTTCTGTATGGAATCTCATGAAAATTGTTTGACTGCTTTTTGTTGTTATAATGCTCAACACGGGTAAGTTTTATGTTCCTAATTTGTAAAAGATTAGTCAGCTTACCAAGAGTCCGGAAATACAATTCAACGTGGATTCCGAACCACGGCTTAACTTCACTATTCACTTATTGATGGGAATTTTGGCTACAGATGGATAATTCGGCATTCTCATCACAGAGCGGTTGAACTTTGACTGATGAGATAGCGCCAGATTTACGTATAGGCCAAGTAGACCCGAGATTAGAGCCCAACAGTACCCTTTTGTGAAGGAACTAAGATAAATAGAGACTAAATGTGACACTTCGTAAAATTAGTGTCTGGTAGCTAAAACAATTACATATTTCATAGTGCCTTCTTTTCTAGAAAGTAAAGTGCGTTTTCAGTTTGCTACCTACGACTGATTATTCGTTTTCTTTTAGTTGTATTGTTTCTCGAAACTTATTAACTCATGTATGTTGACTTTGCAAGAAAATAAATGTTTTTTAACCTGTTCGTTAAGCCACATTTTTTTCAAAGTTAGTAGCTTGCTCACTGGGCCATCGCGATTTGCTTGGCAATTACTATTTCCCAACTTTTTCTTATTTGGAGTGGCAACAGAAATTTACTACTTCATGATTCTCGAGACAAACACGTGTGTTAAAAAAGTGGAGGCGATTGTGAGTGCGTGCAATTGGAACAATTGAGAATGTGATTTCGAACGGTGATTTTTTGAAAGGATTAGATTTGTGTTTATACATTTTGGTAGTTTTCAAGTTTGCTTCAGATAATTTTAAGAAACGTTAATAATAATTCAACATGGTGGTTATTATTTGAACGTGCGGAAACAACGTAAGTGGAGTTGAAAAAGTAGGCCTAATAAAGAAATGGCTTCACGTGTTTTAACTTCGCAGTTTTCACATTATTTCTTTCAAATTATAAAATTTGAATTCTTCCACAACCTTTAGAATGTCCGATGGATTGTGGAGTTAAATTTTTGACCCTTTAAGCGAGTAAATTTGTAGATTTAGGTAAGTTTATATGCCGATTGGTTTCTATTCAATCCAGTATCAACTAATGCGAAGACTTCTTTCACCGTCTCCACCAGTATTAGGTTTTTCGTTATGGCTTCCAAAAAGCTGAATAGACAAAATTTTCCTAACAAGCTTTCCATCCCTAACAAAGCTAAACCTAACGAACGTAAAACACAAGGTCTTCCTGTCCCAGGTAATATTTCGTCCGATATCTCAATACAAGACCTCCAATCAGGAAACATACAAGGTAAGATCTCTATTCGTTTTTCTCAAGAGGGATATGATGAAATTTCTTCAAAAAAAATTATTGACAATTTTTCAAGTATCTCCATTGATTACTCTACTGAGTCTCCGTCATTGTCAAATCTTCTTACCTACAATTATAGCGACTTCCAGCTTCCCCAGAACAGTAGTGCTCCTAAAATGGCATTAATTATTGAAAATATTGACAATAAGTTATTGGGTTTAAACCCCTTTCGGGAAAAGAGAAAAAATAGCAAAAGCGAGTCAAAACAATGAAATTGATCAAATTCGATCTCTTAGAAATGGTTCTCTGCTTATAGAAACATATGATGCTGAGACAATGAATAATCTTGCTCAAATTAACACCATCCTGAGCATACCTGTCACTTCTCGCATTCTTCAAGAATCTTTAACTAGAAAATGCGTATTAGTCAATAGGAATCCATAGTTAGACATTTGTGACTTCGCAAATGAACTTTTGTTGAGCGAATTCAAGATAAAAGAAATTAAGAAAATCATTAATAGTAATAATAAAACCACTATTATTCTCACCTTTTTAGGAAAAACTTATCCTAAATATATTTCTTATCCCTATGAAAGAATGGAAACTAGACTTTACATTGACAAAATCCGTCAGTGTAAAAGATGCTACGAATTTGGCCATGGCGAAACTTCTTGTCGCAGCATTAAAATTTGCGCCTGGTGTTCTATGCCAAATCCCGAAGACCATGCATGTACTAACACCCCTAGTTGTATAAACTGTAATGGAAACCCACCCTGCTTTCGACACCTCCTGCCCTCATTGGGAAATTGAAAAAACCATCTTGGATTTCAAAGCTAAAGAAGGTTGTTCTTATTGCGAAGCGAAATTAAAATGGGAAAAAAGTTTCCTCGTTTAACCTACCTCATATTAATCCGATATCAAATAATCTAGGAGACAAAGTAAAAGTCTTATAGAATAATTTTACAAATTTCCAAAAAAATGGATTCGACGAGTTGTTTTCTAAAGCGAGTTCACCTTTCTTCAACAACATCAAGGAATCTATTGCCAAAGAAATTAAAGACATTTTCAGTTCTATGAACGAAACAATTAGTATTCTGGATTCGAAAATAAACGAACTACATCAGATTAGAAATCATATCGGTTTAAAGCATAAAACTCTCAAAAAAAAACTGCTTCTCTTAATCCGTAAGATGATCATATTAATGCTAGTCCTTGTAAAAACGACTTACTCAATGATTTTCCGCTCAATGACTGCGAAATCGCCTTTTCTCCCACCTGATTTTTTGGAATCACTCCACGTTTCATCTTGATGATTTTTTTTTATGAAAGAAGATCTTTCCCTTTTCATTTTTTGTTTGCTTTACCCTCT
The DNA here is from genome assembly GCA_006491805.2 of Dysdera silvatica. Taxonomy (NCBI): domain Eukaryota; kingdom Metazoa; phylum Arthropoda; class Arachnida; order Araneae; family Dysderidae; genus Dysdera; species Dysdera silvatica. The sequence continues at coordinate 30,326,442 of QLNU02015359.1, read as the reverse complement.
TCCCCTCTTAGATAAATCTCTTAGGAGCTGCATTAAATTGCAAAGTTTGCAAACCTACTCAAAAAGGTCACATACTCTCAAAATTGATCAACAGCTTTTGATCAAAAATCTTGTCGAATTTTTGTTTTCAAATTTGTGATCTACTTTTACCATGATAGTAGTAAACTATCTCAAAACTCGAAGAGGCTGCTGTCTTTCTAATTCTAAATTTTGGCTTGTTTGCATATCACATAATTCATTTTATTGACTGTCCATTCATAATCATCTCAACATTTCTGATTCTCTTTTTATATTCTTTTATTACACATATCTATTGTACACAATTTCTTGGTTCCCCGTTCAAATGAATACCATCTCTAATCCTCTGATCAATCGAATCAATTTTCTTGCTTCGCCCATGCCTTTCCTATTTATTTTTCCTTTTGTCTCACTTTCTTTCCTTTTAGTGTCTCTGTTTTGCCAATAACTCAGTGTAACTCTAGGGACATCGGCAAAAAAAAGTTTTCTTTCTTTTCCCCCCTTTCTTTGAGTTATCGGTATCTTAATTCAAGAATCGTGGCTTCACGTTAAGGACTATTTTCGATATGACAATTATTCGATATATAGGCTAAAAAGGAACGACAAGCGAGAAGGCGGCTTGCTTTCTCTTTGTAAATCGAGCTTAAATGTCCAACTTATCCTTTTGTCTTTTATAAACTCTAAAAGCGAAGTTCTAATTGTCGACATCCCCCTTTGCAATATTACTTTTCACATCATCAATATATACTTCCCTAAGAAAAAAATTTCTAAAGATTTTTTTAAATTATAAAGAAGCTTAAACACAATCGTTTAAGTATAGCTGGAGATGCTAACGCCTCTCACCCTCTTTTGGGTAGTAACTCTATCTGCGCTTCAGGGAAAAAGACTAGAAAAATTAATCTTCGACTCAGAATTATACATCTTGAACGATGGCAAGCTGACTTTTTTTGCTCATCTCAATAGACAGTCCAACCTCGATTTGACAATCACCTCAAACTTTTACTATTCATACTCATGGAAAGTCTTCGATGATCACTATAATAGTGATCATTCTACTATTCATACATCAATATATCTCTCTAACCCTCCAATATATAATCAATCTCATAGTCTCACAAAAGTTTGCAACATCACAAACTACAAGGCCATGGATAAAGAACTGAAACCATGGATTGATAATGAAGAAAATTTCGACTACACAAACTTTCATTCAAAATATCAAGATTTGTTTCAGAAACACTCCTGCCGCAGAAAAATTTTTGCACGTCAAGACTCCCCTTGGTGGTCTTCATCTTGCAACTTCATTTTAGCAAAGAAAAGAAATTTTTTTAAAAAAGCAAGAAAATCTCTCTCCGAATCAAACTGGCTACATTATAAACTATGGTCAGTAAAACTATCCACACAAATAAAATTAGAAAAAAAAAACGTTTCTGGTAGCAACTGATTACAAATTCCAGCGACAAGAATATCATGTTCAAAATATTACGCAACTTAAGAGAAAATTGACAACCAATTGAACAAAATGTTTCAATTACATTCGATAATTCAAGAATTACAGACTTAAAAGTGTAAGCAGAAGACTTTGGAAAAATTTTCTCTCTAAATGAAGATACCAGGCCTACCCCTATTGATCTTTCTAATAATAATTTTCTGGGTTTTGATGAAGAATTCAACATCAAAGAACCAGAGTCTTGCTTGAAAACCTTGAAAAAATCTACACCTGGTCATGATGCCATCTCAAACTGGACTTTTTCTAATCTCACTTATAATCAATTAAATAAGCTCCTTAACTTCTTCAATAAGATTTTGAATGAGCAATGCGTCCCGTCAAACTTGATGAAGTCTTACATAATTCTTGTTCCTAAACCCAATCGTAACCGCTCTATTATAAAAAAACTATAGACCTATTACTATTACCTTTAACGTAGCAAAAATTTTCAAGAAATTAGTGCTCAATAAGTTAAAACTCTCCATTCACAAATATCATCTGTTAAAAGATCAAAATTTTGGTTTCCTAGAAAAACGTGATTCCATGCATGCTCTTTTATTTTTCAAAAATATTTGTATGTCTCATATGTCTAAAGGTCAACACGTTCTAGTAATGAAAATGGACATCACCAAAGCTTACGATTCAATAAGTCACGAATTATTAATTTTCAAATTAGCTTCTCTTGGCTTTGGTGGTAAATGTCTACTATTTTTAAGAAATTTCCTATTCAATAGAACCTTTCAAGTAAAATGGAAAGGCACACTATCTGATAACTATAATTATACCAAAGGTCTACCACAAGGTGCATTTTTGTCCGCAATATTGTTCTTATTATTCTATTATGATATTTTCGACTCCCTTCCTCCTTCCTGCGAAATGTTGGTTTACGCAGACATCATTTTGATCAGCTCTCACAAATTGTTTGAATACGCTTTAACTGATAAAAATCTGCTATGAATCTTACAAAATGGGCTAACTGCTTGCTATTTAATTTTGAACTATCCAAATGTGAATGGTTGTCTATTTCTAATATAAAATTACCCTCAAATCCCATAATTTAGCTTGACGAACGTGAAATTACCATAACTAACAATATGAAAATTTTAGGTGTTTACTTCTAAAAGAATTTATTACGGAACCTTCACTTCAAATACTCAAAAGCGTCGTCAACCGCCAAGATTACAAGCATCTTCAAATTCATTTCATCTCCATTCTGGGGTGGCCCCACTTTTTTTCTTATCAAAATAGTTCTAACTTCACTCAGGATTAAGTCAGAATATGGATCTCCACTATTTGTTGATGCACCTATGTCAACTTTCAAGATCGTCGAACCTATTCTAAATACCAACCTAAAAAGAGCCTTGGGTATTCCAAAATCTTCCTCAAATGCCCTGACCAATTTCATTACCAAGTCTTCTTCGCTTAAATCTAGATTTAACTTAAACTTTAAGTCATTTATAAATCAATCATGATTTTATAATAATACAGTTCCTTTTAATTGCATTTGGAACTCGGGCATTCATTGTAATCGTCAATTTCAAACATTAAATGCCTTCCTAAAGAAATATGATCTCAAATCATTTAATACATTCAGATCTAAAACCATCTGGAATCTACCATGCTAGCTCATCTTTAATCAAGAAATCATATCTAATAGAATCACAATTGACAAATGGAACTTCCAAAAAGGAAAACTAACCCCACTTAAAATCAACAAAAAATTTGAATCTTGTATCTCAGAAAAAATTTCAGAATATGAAATTTGGGGCATCGACGGTTCAAAAAATGCTTGTAAAACATCCTTCTGCATCGTGAATGGAGTAAGAAAATTTAAATATACCATAAACCAAAATATTCCATCTTTTCAGCTGAAGCGTTTTCTATATTGTTTAATTTAAAAATTAACTTCGATAAACAAAAACTCCTCATTTGTATTGACGGTAAATCTCCTCTAATAGCGATAAAAAATTTAAATTTTAAAAATCCTATTATCGCTAGTATCATATTATTCCTTGCTAATCTGCTTTCAAACAAAACTGAAATTCTATTAATGTGGACTCCTGGACATTCGAGGATCAAAATCAACGAAGAAGCAGACAAAATCTCCCTAAACTCAAATTCCCCTTCCACTCACATTGGATGGAAAATTTCTAGTGAAACTCATCACCCAATTGAACAAAACTTCTACAATGATCTACTAGACAGAAGGAAAAATAGTGACTGCTACTTAAAATGTTGCTTCATCCTGATAAACTTTGATTTATTTCATTTAAATCTCAATAGAAAACAGAACACAATCTTTCTTTGCTTCCTTCTAGAGATACTGCCATCAAATGCAGTTTTATTTCGTTGGAACCTTACTTCTAATCCAAGATGCCACAGCTGCTCTGCAATTGACACTAATCATCATAAACTTTTTCAATGCAAATCTACGAACAATCAAAGAGTCAAGCTTCTAGATCTATTTAATCGACCGTCCTCCTTCTCTCCCGACATGAAGAGTATTTTTCAAATTGTGATCCATAGTTAATCTCTACTTATTGCTCTTCTATCTTTCATCTGCGACATCTTCTCCATTCAAACTTAATTACTTAGTCTACTTAATTACAGGTAAACTTAATTACAGGTCTACTTAATTACAAAAAAGAGACTTTGGCAGAAAAGCATACTGCATCTGCCATTATTTGCTCTGATGTAAACTCATCTTTGTGCGTGTGTGTGTGTGTGAGAGAGAGAGAGAGAGGTCATGCATTGCTATGGTCCCCGTATGAGTACTTCTAAAGGGGGAGGGGTGCTGAGAAATATTATTACCTTCTTCTCAAGACTGTCAAACATTTTAGTGAATGTACAAGATACTAAAATGCTACAAAAATAATTGATACTGCTTGACAATTAGTAATGAGCTAAAAAGTACCTTATTTTAAAATGTGACTGTAAATTTTTTTTAAAGTAAATGCATAGCAGATTCGGGCAAATCAAATTTTTAAATGGCTAAGGGATTTCGAGCTCCTGTCCCTCCTATGTGCATTGCTACTTATCTCTGAACAAATGGACATCAATGCATTTCCGCATACATTTCTATCCGTATATTCAGAGCGAGTAATGGGGTGTGTTACAGATTGGAAGGAGAAAAGGCATCATCATGACGGAAGTGTTTCTTTTATTGTTCAACATAAATTAGTAAAGACGTTTACAGAGTTACCGTACGCAATAAAAAAACGTGTAAGACATAAAAATGTGTCTTAACACTGTGGCTTCCCGTGTATCTATCTGCACGTATCTCTGTGGTCTGTTGAAGCATGGACCAGACAACATGTTTTATGGTAGCGTTTTCTGCAATTGATTACTGCAATGTAAAAAAAAAAATTGTTTTACCACCCAGATGTTGCAACTGACAAAATGAGTTTCTTGACATTGCTGTCTATGAATCACCATTGGCATAATATCTCTTCATTCAAATTGCATATGGCAATTGAATCTAACGGCAATGTAGAACATCTGCGATCGCAAATTTCAATTTACACTCTTTAGAGAAAGTAATCATTTTCTCAGCGTTTTGACCATGGAACATAATGCCTAAAAGATGCGTTCCTGTTCTTCGATTGATTTATAAATTGTGAACTAATGATCTATTTGTACATATCAGTCTAAACATCAGTTTCATCCTTCAAAAATCTCTGAAAGCGTCCACTTTTCCAAAGAGTCCAGTACATAAAACTGCATATATTACTAACAACGATTATGGATAAAAGTGATCATATACTACCATTGAATATTGTGAAGTCTTCTAATCGAAATTTAAAATAAATACACTTTATTGAAAAGAAGGACTCCTAAAACAAAGAGCAAAGGCCACGAAATTCGTTGTAAAAATACCTTTTTGACATATTTAAAAAAAATAGGTTTATCAACCAACTGCTCCTTATTGTCGGAGGGAATGATGCTCTTGGTCATAAAAGTTCAGATTCCTTGGAAAAATGAGTCAACGGCCCTACAGTGTCACATTTGTCTAACGTGCCATCAACCTGGGCTCGATTCCCAACGGTATTGTAGGACGTGTGCCGTCCCACCGTTGTCCGGGGTTTCCTTCCCTTATCAACAAAGGTTCAAATTCCTCAAAAAAAGTGTAGGCATTCTGGGGTCCTGGCTTCGTAAAAATACAAACAAACGGAATCCCGCTTCTGTGTTGGTGAAGATGATCACCGTAGCAGTATAGAAGTACTGTTCGTTCACGAAAAGTAGTCCGATGGTACCGTTAGAAATAACGGGAGCTGAAGTCACAAACGGGCTAGTTTATTACAGCAGAGGGGAGGACGTCATTTCAGAACTGGTTTTTGGCGCAGACAAACGTTCACTAAAAAACAGTTCTGAAATGACACCCTTCCCTCTGCTGGAATCGGCTATGCCCTTTGTGACGTCAGCTCCCCTTATTTTCTAACGGCACCATCGGACAACTTTTCGTGAACGAACTATAGGCGTATCATGGCTCTATTCCAGCAGCAGCGGTCGAGAAGTGGAACACATCCGTCACCTTTGGATTTATAGTTTGAGGAACCTTCTCCTATGGCAACTGATGCCGTCTAGCTTGCCACAAGATACTTGAAAGCACGCCTGTCTCATGCATGATTACAAAGAAATATTATATAAAATTATATCCAATCTATGTATAAAATAAATGTAAAAATAAATGTATGCAAAACAAAGATAAATTTCGAATGTAAACTTGGGTCACAACCCCAAGCTATCTCATTGTGTATATATATTCCAAAATCAGAAACACTTACGGTTTCAGGCATCTCGAATAAAAAATACTCAATTTGTAATAAATGATTATTAAACATACTTCGCGAATCACGAAAAGAAATTTTTATACCTATAAAAAAAGTCAACTTTATGTATTTTTCAGAAAGCGCATAGAAAGTTGATTTTAAAAATTTGTAGATTTTTAGTAGCCCTCAAAATTGCACTTGAACGTACTAATAAAATATTTAAAACGCGCGAAGAAAATACTATACCTGATCGCTTAATATTTCACATGAGATGGTAAAAGCATGATTTTTTCAGCAATTATAAAAAAGGCAGGTTATTAAAATATTCATTTTACACCAACCACTTCATGGTGGTTATTATTAATGATCAGATGCCCAAAATTTTTGAAAAACAGAATTAAATCTCGTTAAAACGAGCGAGTGGATATTTTTGGGATATATTGAATATTCATTCTTTCTTAAGCCTGAATGTTGGTATATATCTAATATAATCTTCCAGTGGTGTAGCCAAGGGCTCCAGTGGTGTAGCCAAGGGCCGACTATGAATATTAGGGGCCCCGGCACAACGACCTTGGCCCCCCCCCCCCACACCATGTACGTATTGGATGTACATCTGAAAAATGTACACACCCTTATTCCCATTTAAAAATGTAAGTGAGAATATTCTTTTTGAACTCACTTCCATACCAATGTTGGATATCAAAGGATGCACTTGCAGAGCTGAACTCGTAGAAGTTAAAAGTAGCGAATAATGGGAGGCTTGGCTCAACAATTTTGTGTTTTTGAAAACTCTGCTCTTTTATTATCCAATTCTCAAAGCTGTGGTTATAATAGTTATAATAGTTGTAATTAGATACCAGCTATGATTTCTCTGAATTTGTTTCGGATTGTAAATCTGAAGAAAAAACGTTTTTTTGTATTAATTTACTATTTTATTACATTAAATAAAATTGTCAAATAAATTTTTTTGGGGGGGCCATTCGTTTCATGGGGACCAGCGAGCCCTTGCCATAATCTGGAACTGGGTGTAGCCAATCGAAACAGCCGCCAAACTACCATCTTCCAATATTGTTCCTTAATATTGACATCTTAATTCATAAAATTTAATACTCTTTCTTAATGTGTGAAAAACATCATAATTCTACATAAAATTGCCTAAGTAACCACTACTGACGAGGGAACCCACCAACGTGCCCGACGAAGATTAGGACCAAAGATTTGAAGGTTAATTTTTTCAAAATTTTGAGTTTTCGTGGAACATTGCTGAAACACGTGTCAAGTCATTTTCGATAACCTATCTTAAAAACCGTAGATCGTCAAAATTCATCCACGGAATCATGAGCTATCAAGGTCTGTAATAGGGCTCTTTTCGGACTTTGTGGGGGGCATATCTCCAAAATATAGGGCCATTCTGAAAAAAGTTTAAACATAGGTCTAATAACTTTTTGAGACGTCTAATAACTTTTCGAACACGCTTACTTTGGTTCCAATCCCCGTCGAGCATGTTGGGGTTCCCTAGTCAGTCATTAATTGTGTTCATCCCAAATAAATGTTGATAAAAAAAAGCAGGGTGTTCCCTGATGAATAGTCCGACACAGTACCATTCTAAGGTCAACGGGTCAAAAGGATTCAATAATTTAAAACGCCACCAGAAGCATGACAATGGCTTTCAGGAAGCATTTGATTTAAACCAACCAACCAACCCATGCATCTACAGCAAAGCTATTTAGATCAGTTTAGCGGTTTGAATTAAGGGGCAATTGTTACAAAATTACTGATACACACACACACACACACACACACACACACATATATATTATTAGTTAAGATTGTCATTGGAAAACTACAAAATCTATACGATTTTCTTGAAAGTTTCGACGAAGTTTCACATTTTGCTTTCGGAACCCGTGAAATTGCGGCGCGGAACTCCAGTGTTTCCTGGAACGCTATACTGATTTTCTTTATTTACAAACAATTATTCTACTTCACGGGTTCCGCAAGCAAAGCGTGAAACTTCGTCGAAACTTTCAAGAAAATCTGTATAGATTTTGTAGTTTTCCAATAACAATCTTAACCAATACCCCGCAAAAGTAGAAAAGTCTTACTCAGGCCTGTAGCCAAGCGGGGCCAGCAGGGGCTTTACCCCAGTTGCCCCATCGATATATATATATATAGAGAGAGAGAGATGGGGTCGCGAATTAGAGGGTCGTGAATGAGAGGGCCGCGAATTAATGTTAATTGAAACCCGCTAAATTTAAATATCGACCTTAGGCGATTTTCTTTCACTTGCTTGTTTATTTGCTCAGAAAACTTTTTTTTTAACGCAGTTGGGAATGGTGATCTATCGAAGGCGGCTCTGTTTTCCCAGAGAAATGCTCAGAAAACCGTCCGTGCGCCATTTAAAAATCGGTAACAAAGTATAGTACCATTTTCACATTGTTGCCACATCACTGTGATAAATAACGTATTCATTTTAAAAGCAGGAAGAAAGAATAATAAAACGATTTACGTATTCAAATTAAAGATTGCGATTCCGGTAACTTTACGGAACTGGGTCTGAGCAGCGTGAATTTATGAATAGGATGAATTTGAATTCGTAAAGAAATGAATTCCATCACCTTTGCTCGATTTCAGTTTTAGGACAGCCGTTAACCTGTAAATTATAAATTTTAAGTGAGACTATTTTTAAATAAATTGTGCTAATCAAATCCTACATATGGCTTTAGTAACCAATCAGTGACTTTCTTTCCTGTAAATGTGAAAAGAGAATATGTAATTACAGTAAAAATGAAAATATCCGAGAATCTGAGATTCTTAAAAACTAATCTTCCTTCCTTTTTTTTCTTTCTTCCTTCCTTCCTTCTTTTTTTCTTTTTCTTTCTTTCTTTTCTTTCTTTTTTTTAATTATCCGAACCTTCGTGAGTAAGCACGCATGCTTGGACATGATCTTACAAACCTGGGTGCCATTTTGAAATATTTTATCCTTAATTTTTGATAAATTAAGTTTTCTGTGCATGTGTATTTGTTAAAAAATAAAGAATCCATATTTGCCTGCTCATCTCTTCTTTATCCTTGCTTAAAGCGAATCTTAAAAGGACTACCCAATGCTTCGTAAAATTTAAAAATTCAGACTGATTGCAAATCCTTGCAAAATACGGTTTTTTTAAACATTTATTGCATTTTATTTACGCAATCGAAACCAATACCGTATCATTGAGATAATAATACAAAACAAAGTAGAAAAGAAAAAACAATTATTTTCTCAAACTCTGAAACAGCCTCCACAAATCCGTATTGAGGAACCATTATCACTGCATACATATGCAAACATATACTACTGCATACTGAGAAACTACGAAAGGTAAAGAAAGCATTCTCAAAAACGATGCATGAATAGCTGAAAAAAAATGCATTTTTGTGTTTAATTATCTATATGAACGTAGTCTCATATAATGTGATTCATGTTTACTTCTTTATAAAGAAAAGTATTCTAATAAAAGAAATATATTCTTAAATGTAATATATTACACAATACATAAGTTATGTATAAAAAAATATCGTTTCCATGTATCTCCAATTTTTTTTACGAAATCACCGACTTCGGTATATGGTAATCCAAGCAAAAAGAAATCTTCATTTATTACATTTGTTGAGACGTTGCAAAATTCGTTTTGTTATTTGTTTCAGTTATTATCAATTTGTGATTCATTTCGTCGTTGGGAATAGTCGGCTCTGTTTTCCCAGAGAGGCTGTAGCGAACACAATGGTTTGTGGTCTCTTGGAGCAGCTTGGGTCTCTTGGAGCAGCTTGGGTCTCTTGGAGCAGCTTGGGTCTCTAGCGAGAAGGGTCCTTGACCCAAGTTACCAGCTCAAAGTGGATTTGAATTCTTGAAATGATTAAGTTATTGAATTTCATCCAAGTGTTTGATAATTTTAAATACATGTTCGGAAAGGTTTGTTGTCTTTCCCAATGATATGCTAAACGTAATCGATCGGTTCAAACGAAATTAACTAATACTTCATAAATTATTATAAAAAAAAGTAATATTTATATTTCCCCGTCAGGAATTATATCTAATAATTCAAAGAAAGCCGGAACGGGAGGGAAGGGGTGTCATCAAGTCTTTCAATAAAGATTTTTATTACATTTAGATTAATTTCTTCTATTTTTTTCTTAAAGTCAGGATTACTTTAAAATAAGGAATCAAAAAAGAAAATCAATTTCTTCCTGCTTTTATAGATACCGTTACCACTGGGGAAATTGGCATAATATGCAGTTTCAATAAACAGTAAATGAAATCTAGTAAAAAAAAAAGTCCAAATGGCGTCACGTATATAACCAGTAATTTAGATACTTTAGTAAATTAACATTTATTAACGCATTCATAGCGTGGACAGAAAACCGTTATAGATAAAGTATTTTTGTCAGTTTGCAGACTTAAGTAGTTTTTAATACCCATAATGCTTTAACCTTGGCCTCAATACACACACCCGTCTATACACCTCTTTATTACTGTTTTTTTTTATCTATGTCGTAAAAATTGGTATTTGCCAATCCTTTAAGTTATTGCGCGATTTTTAAAATAGATAGTCCAATTTTTTTGGGCTTTCTGAGCTCCACATATAAATTATTATTAATGCATAAAGTTTCAATTAATATCCATACTGCCACTTCAAAAACCTACAAGATCTTAAATAATTATAAATGTAACGCTTCTTTCACTAGCGTATGCAGGGAATGCTGATGGGTATTATTATATTGGTTTGTTGTATTTTTATGGCGCAAGGACAACAATGGTCATTCTGCGCCAAGCAAGTTTTCCTAATTTGATTTGGCGAAGACACTGAAAACAATTTTTCGTCGAATGTTTCAACCTTTTTTATTGCAAAAGCTAAAAAGTGACGTTGTTGCAAAAATTGGGGTGACTTTACAGTAAAGCGTCGTCCAGTGGCGATTTTTGGAATATTTTTTTCGCTAAATGTCTTTCTCATCCCTTCATTAGGGGACACACAAAGTTTTATAATTTTCTGATGAAAAGTATAATGGGTGTAGGCAGCTCTGAAAAGGGGGGGAACTTTAATTATGTACACCCCGTGTGAAAAACATGCAGCAAGTTTTCGTTTTCTTTCTCCTTGTTGCAAGCTCTTCGTTTTCCAGGTTTTCCAGACTGTTCCCGCCGGGACAAAATGGCAGCGCAACTTTTTGTAAGTGCAGTTTTGCCATTTTTGGCAATAATGATAAGATTTGATGAAGGGGCGTTTTCCTAGATGCGCATATTGTGCGGAGCAACAATATAAAGCGCCGAGATG
>QLNU02015359.1:30296281-30314757 GCA_006491805.2 Dysdera silvatica | reverse complement strand
TACTTTACATAGACTTGTAACTTTAGACTTGTGTACAATATGTAACCATATTAATTAAATTTGTGTATTTAATACTATGTAACTATTGTGTAGTTCTTTATATGATAAATTGGAATACGATTCCCATTGATCTCATACGTGCTCACCCCTGGCCTATACTGGTATTAAGAGATAATAAAGTTTTACCATTGATATTTTCCTTGAACGTTTTTGAATGTTGGTAGTGGCGCCATCGTTTGATGGATATAGAAACCTCAAACTATGCACGCCATGGCTCTCTCTCTCTCTCCCCTAAAAACTAGCCACATTTCATTAAAGTTTTGAAATTTTGAAATTGAACAAGTTCCGTACTCGTCAGATAAGATGAACACATAATGTAGGAAATTCATAATATATCTCCGTTAACTGCAACTTTGTGTTTTCCAAATTCAAAATAAATCCAAAATTTTGAATAATAAACTATAAATAATTAGTGTCTCAAAATAGGGACGTAAAAGACGTCAGTAAGTCTACGGCAATGATTGAATTCAGAGATGATTATTGTAATTTCTTGCCTGTTTTATCAAATCGTTCTAAGAATGCGTTCTATTACCAATAAATTTGACACCCACGTATTATTAGCTCAATCTAGAGCTTTTTTCTTGTGTTTTGTTTTGGAGAAAAAGAGACGCTTTCCCCGTCCTGGATTCGAACCAGGGTCCCTCCATTTAGCCCGGAGTGTCTTGATCGCTGGACGAACGAGAACATGGAACAACGCTCTCTATCTCCGTATATAAAGATGTAAGGCATTCTTACCCTTCACAGGGTTCTTCTCACTTCTTAAACAGTAAAAGTAAAATGAATCACAAAACAACAATTTCAACTATTTGAAAGATTTACTATTTTACTGATTTTACAAAGCACCACGCTTTAAGATCGATAGTTTCACAAAGACTGAAAGGGAATGTACAGGTAAAGAGACGCTAATTTTTTTAACAATAGATAAGCCAGTGGGGCGCTGTTAAAGCAGTATTATTGTGGAACTAAAACTAAAGGTTTTAATTCCATGAGTATTATTGACGGTATGGTGCCGACATCTATTGACAGAAAATGAAATTAGAATCCAAAGTTTTTCATCTTTGCGACGTTAGTGGCAAGGTTTAATGATATTTTTAAAATTTTCAGTAATATTTCAAGAATGGGACGCAAAAAATTTTAAATATTCAATATAAATGGTTGTCTATATTTCAGATATTCAAGAATGCTGGTATTGCGTTTCAAAATTATATTAAAGTTAGTGAATTTTAAATATGTGTTTACAAAGAACTTAACTTCTAACAAAAGCTATCTTCTGAACTACCTACAACAAATATAAATTTTTAAGTTAGATGAAAACACTAAATGTATATATAGAACTTCGAGGTTGCATGAAATTAAACCAATTTATACACCTTAACTTACCTACTACACAGCAGAATTACGAAGGGAAACAAAGTCCCTTTACGTGAGATATTTGTAATCCATTGTATTCGAAGTTTTTCATTACTTGGAAACTCATGGAACGGTATATTACTTTTTCCAAATTGAAAATAATTATCTAAAGTAATAATTTAGTTGTCTGTGATGAAGTTCGATTTTTACTTTTCATGTTTAACAATAGATGGCAGCACATCCCTGTATAGCACAAGATTACCTTCATTTTGTAAAATAAAGGTACTCTGATATAGCACAAATATCTATTTATTATTCTAAGTTCACATTTTTCTACATGCGATTTGAGCAGAAATCACCAAGTGCCGTGTCGTTTTAACGGAGGGGCCCGGTCCAAACAGTTGCCCTAACTTATTTAGTTTTCACTAATTTTTTGTTATTTTTATTAATATTATTTAAAAGAAACATATTTTTCTTACTGCAGAAATTTTCAATTTTAAAAGTTAGTTAAAGAACGGGCCCCGGAAAAAGATCGATGATTGAGCGCAAGGGCCCCTGAAGAGGGGCAGATTTAGAGGTCATTCATCATAATCAAGGAGGGCGTGGGTTGTGTTTTGTATGTGTTTGTGTTAGTGTGCATGTGAAAATTACTTGGAAAAGTTGGCCGAGCAAGCGACACTGTATTTCCAGGTTCGAAAACCATGGTTCCATGGTTCGAAAACCTATAGGATGAGGTGAAAAAGAATTATTCCTAAAGGATAACTGAAGAATGGTGTGATGATTGTCAGTATCGCAATGTTAGGGTGAAAATTGAAAATTCTCTTTTTAAAATAACTAATTAAATCTAAACACCCAGGAGCAGATAAATAGATAATTAAATAAAAAATACATACACTCTCTCTCTCTCACTATATATAAATATATGCTTAGATGTTGTTAAGTGTTTTTGTTTTTTCGATATTCTGCCGCCTGTTATTTAATTTTTTCAGATGGAGTTGTACCTCCAATTATTTGTACACTGCGTCTACAACACTATGCCAGATTAATTAACGTTCAAGAGGAGACACCTCCATTCAAGAGGAGACACCTCCATTCAAGAGAAGACACGTTCGTCCAAAGAAACCGTCATCATGGGCATAATAGGAAGTAAACAAGTTTCCTGGGCCATCCATGCATACAAACAAAATCAAATTCTTTGTAACTTCTTTTCAAGAACTTTAAATTTAGTTGTTTTTTATGTGACAAACGAAAAGACTTGTTAAAAATGCCTGTTGAATTAACAAAGGTGTAAAATTTAAATTAATTTGATTTTTACTAGTAAAAAACACTCTTAAAAAAATTCTGAATATAAATAAGGCACTTATAATTAAATTCCTTTTCTTTTTAAAAGTAGGACCCCTTAACATACAAATCCACCTTTTTGTTTTTTTCCTACCTATCATATTTAATTTTTTAAACCCATTTTTAACTTGCAAACAAAATAATTTTGGCCAATCAGTGTACCTAAAAACTGCTATTTCGCTCCCTACAATATGGCTAATATCCATCAGCAACCGAAACCTATAAAAACTTAAGTTCAGACGAAATCCCTGGTCGAAAGGAAGTAAATGAATCATCACAGCAATAAATAGCCAACTCGTTGCACGTGCATAAATAGGTCAGGCCACACACGAGGCTGGGCGTCCAGTTCCAGACCACCACAATTGGCCAACAATTGCAATTTAGGCAGGCGAAATTGCCGTCTAATACGTTAACAAAAGCCAAATTAAAAGTTGGCAATATATTGGCGAGAATAAGGATTTTAGCAGTCCTTACACAAAAAAAAAAAAAAAAAGTCTTCAAGATGGCGCTTATTTAAAAACGCTTACAAGTCTCGCTCAGCCAGAGAGAGAGGGAGAGAAATTTTGAAACACGAAGATGTAATTCAGACCAGGGGACCCCAACCTACTCCAAACATGGGCCATTAAGGGTGTAACATGTAAGTTAAAGTTATCTTTCTTTCTCTTCTATTAATCGATAATTATAAGTGCCTCCTCCCTCATTAAACTTATAATGAAATGTGTAATTTTTTCTGGTGGTTTATATACCCCAGTATGATTCTCATAGTGAAATGAGTATTTGAATTATTTCACTAAAATTACTTATATCAGGTTTAAATACGAAAAAAAATATGTCAAGTGAAAAATTGATAGTAGGAAGAATTGTTAATAGCTCCAAATGCTTATATAAATGGCACTGTTATATTCTAAAGGAATTAGAAAATATATTATCGTGTTTATAATATAAAATAAAAGGCAGTAATTATTGAATAATTGTTTCATGTCTGTTTTAAAGAACCTGGTGTTTTTTTATTTTGTTTATGTTTAACACACAACGCGTTTAGAAAAATAACCCTAGTTATTCACTTAATTTTTACGGTCTTGCATTTGAAATTTTAGGTAAAAGTCAACCAATGTTTACTAACCACTATCAACGGCCAATTTACAAATTTATTCTGGATAAACAAATTTAATATTTAATGTTATGGAAATTGTGTTTTAATGTTCTCAAATAGTAAAAATTAAATCAATAAGTAAACTAACTAAAAATTTAACCAAACTAATTAT
Organism: Dysdera silvatica; assembly: GCA_006491805.2. Taxonomy (NCBI): domain Eukaryota; kingdom Metazoa; phylum Arthropoda; class Arachnida; order Araneae; family Dysderidae; genus Dysdera; species Dysdera silvatica. The sequence continues at coordinate 30,310,741 of QLNU02015359.1, read as the reverse complement.
AAAATACCTATAATAAATCATTTACATTTCATTAATTATAATTATAATATACTTCATTTAATTTTCATTAATTATTCTATTTCACTTTAAACCATAAATGATGATAAAATGTTAAAAATCATCCTAAACCATAAATAATATAACAATATAAATATGACATTAATGCTTCTAAATCATAAATAATATAACTAAATAAATAAATGACATTAATGCTTCTAAAACATAAATAATATTAATGTTTCTAAATCATAAATAATATTAATGTTTCTAAATAATAAATAACAATATTAATGTTTCTAAATCCTTAAATAATATTAATGTTTCTAAATCATAAATAATATTGATGTTTCTAAATCATAAATAATATTAATGTTTCTAAATCATAAATAATGTTTCTAAATCATAAAATAATATTAATGTTTCTAAATCATAAATAATATTAATGTTTCTAAATCATAAATAATATTATCATTTCTAAATCATAAAATAATATTAATGTTTCTAAATCATAAATAATATTAATGTTTCTAAATCATAAATAATATAAATAAATCTAATCAACAACTTATTTCCTTCGCAACAGCAAGAAGAAAGTGATGCAAGGGCGGATCTAGAATGCTATTACGGGGGCTTCGGGGACCCTCACAAAGAAAATTTTGAACTGTTAAATAGTTTAAGCAAGTGTTATTATATTACAGTCTTCTTTTATACCAGAGTTGTCCAACATACGACCCGCAGACCGCAATCCGGTCCGCGAATAATATTAATCCGGCCTGCCTACAACTGTTTGAAATAAAAAAAATTCCCAAACAAAAATTTTAGATTTTTTTCAGAAATAAGGAAAAATTTTGGGGACAGGAGAGGTGACCCCTTTCTACATCGCAAGAGCACAAATAACTGGAAAAAACTCTAAGGGGAGGTTGTTAAGTGTAAGTGAGTTTTTTCTTTTTTTTTTAAGAAACCGCTAGCCCTCAAGTCCCACTATCCAAAATGGTTGTGTAAGTCTGCTTTATACTCACCAAAATATTTAATTTACGACAATGAATTAAAGCTGGGCTTTTCTTTAATTAAACTATATGGTTTAGGGCAGATTATAGTCAAGTATAACAGAAGGATAACCTAGTAAAGGAGACATATACAAGAACTTTCTTTCTTTCTTTTTGGTTTTACGGCTCAAAGACTACAGTGGTCATGCTGCGCCGGGACCTACTGTTTTCCGAGGAATCCGAACCTCTTAAGGCCTAGGGAACCAAACCCCGGACTACAGTGAGCAGTGCGATCTTTATGAGATCTCTGAGTAAGCGTTCTTTTTGCACTGCTGGGAGTCGAACCCGGATTAGCGGCGCACTAGGAGAACGCGTTACCACACTGCGCCACCGCAGGGCTCATATACAATAACCAAAAACGATAATTTACAATGTAATTAATAGAACAAGTTTAAATTTAAACTACAAAAACATCGTAATTATTTTACTTTTTTTATTACAAGCAGCTTTTTAAAAAACTTGAAGTTTATAGTGCAAAGTCGAGCCATCTTGGTTTCTTTGAAAATTTGTCAATACCTTTTTTTACATCAATATGAATGTCTCTGTGAGTGTGTATTAAAAGTCTCTTCTGTCATCCGCGTTCGAAGCCAAGTTTGACGGCGCTTCAAGGATAAAAAAACTACGTTCTACTGAAGCAACACTTACTGAAAACGTAGTTTGAAAGACGAGTAGCTTGTAGATTCGTGGAAAAACGTCTTGATCGCATTTCTCCAAGGCTTGGAGACTTTGGTGTAAGATTTTAGTTTATTACGGTAGTAACAAACAACACATAAAATATTCTTCATCGTCTTTATTTTGTCCCTGTTTAACCCTGACGGTGGGGGGGCCATCCCCCCCTCCGCCTCCCTCTGGATCCGCCAGTGAAGTGATGAGAGTTGTGAGTTTTTCCTTGAAAAGTCTCCGTTGAACATGTTCTCGAAAAAGGCAGTCGAATTCAAGAGGGGGCGATTAATGACTGATTTTTGGAAATGATACGTCATTGGACCTTTACTTTGCATCTTTTCAATGTTGAATTTTCATTCAAGGAAGGGGCAATCGCCATCCCCGCCCCCCTAAATTCGCCCCTGCCCCCGAACGCGTTAAGGGGCCTAATAAATTGATAGATAAACGCATTATTTTTATAGAGAGATTTAAATCTTTTATAAATTAAAGATACTTTTGTTCATTCGCATGTAATTAATATTATTATTCCTATTTGCATTGGCGTAACTTACATTGAGATTTTTTTTAGGGGGGGGGGCATAATCCCACTGCAGTGTTCCGCACAGGGCAGAATTTATAGACCCCACGGCATTTGCCCCCCCCCCCTCCCCGTCCCTGGGGCACACATAATATTAATTTGTAATTTTTGTTTTTCTAGTGGGCTATATTCTTTTAAGAAAGGTTTAAGTTCGTCTGTTTACGTCAGTGCCTATTTATTGTTAAATGCAGTCTTTCTATTGAGGTAATTATTTTCGAGGTCTAGGGAGGGCTAAAAGATCCAACCCATTGTTCGACACATAGCATTTATTTGTATTTTTCGATTCTTAGGGAAGGCTAAATTTTTTCAAACAAAAGACCAAGCCACTCCCACCGCCCTTAGTTGCGTCAATGTCTTTCTTAAACTTTTTATTGTCAGAGAACCCCCATTCTACCCTTAAAAATTATTAAAAACCCTCCAAAGAACTCTATTCCTTCTTTCGACGTATAATTTGTATTTTGTTAAATATTCAAAAATAAGTAATACTCGTATGTCCCAAGTCTTGTGGACCCCTTGAAAAACTCACGGCGGCCCCCAGGTTTCCGCGGACCAAGCGGAACCCTTTTTTTTTTTCAAGAAAGACTTGTTCGAGGTAGTGCTTCTCAACCTTTATAGGGCCAGGGCCCCTTAAATTCCTTTTTTATAATACGAGAGCCTTCCCTGTTCCAGTAAATTTACTCGTAAATATCAGTCCGTTTTTTTAAAGTTCCTACATTAAATTATCATAAGTATGAATAAGTATGGCATAAAGAGTATCAGTACATTCCCATTAGTATAAACTTTGCTGATACACTTCCTTGCTGATCGGTTACTGGCATTTGCAAGGCAGATGCTATTTCGTTCTTAAATTACGGCACCTATGTGCATGTATATGTGCTGTATATGGTCGACTCTCGAATACCCCCTTCCCCCTCCCCCCAGCCGCCTTGGTGGTTGGTTACGCTGTTTGAGCGTCCCGTCTGGGATTACAGCGCCGTCTCCGGCGGCTACTCTTCCCAACTCCCCTAGCTCAATTCCTTCCTTCCTTCCATTTGTTTATTTATTTATTTATTGTAATACAAAAACTTTTGCATCCTATAGATTCAGAAATTCTTCAAATTTACTAGGTTTGAATTTCCCAGAGAACTGTAGGTTCCGAGATAGCGTCACCTTTTTTTTTTTCTTGTGCTTTAAAAACTCAAACAAATTTTTCAAATTTCAGAAGTATTTTGTAAAGAGAGTTTAACCAAGGGCGGACACAGGGGGGAGGTCACAGGGATCATGACCCCATAAATATATATTTTCACTGTGAAAATTTCCAACTTTTATGTTAAATGAAGGGCGTTATTCCAAGAACATGGCAAATTCTGTCCGTGACCTCCCCCTCCCCAAATGAAATTCTGCCTCCGCCATTGGTTTAAACGCTACTTTTAATTGATAAATTCGTCACGTGACGATTGACAACAATGAGCGATGAATATTCTACTGTAACAGTGTAAAAACTCATAATAATCTTCCAAACTTTTGAAATTTCAGACTCGTAGCAGAAACGACTTTTGTGGCAGGGCCCACGATTCACAGAACTGATGATGCTTTGATATGCAGAACACAGTGGACCGACCGTCCATCACAAAAGCACCTCGGTAAGCAGAACTGAAAATGTAAACAAGGCGATTCAAAAACATAGCATGCAAACTCATGCGCGACGTGGTTTAATCGTTTTGTTTCTTGCAAATGCGCAAACAACTTTGAAACAGATTGCCAACCGATGTTGACACTGATGTTGCACATGATTAGCTATGCATAATAAATATATCACAATTGTAGAATATACTTTAGATTTATTTGTTTATTCCATTTCCCAGAACTGCGCGATGAGTCTTCTGAAGAACGTTTCAGCTATGAGTTAAACGTATTAGACCGTGGTATAAAAACTATTACTGGGGCCAGCGATGTCCAGCCTGGAGTGCGCGTGCCCCTGGGTGGGCGCGGAGGACATGCAAATAACATTAGCAATGGAAGAAAACATCAAATAGTAATGTTAACATGGAAACACAAAAACAAAATTATATAATTTTGGTTTACAAAGAAACACTTACGTGAAATTTCAATAGCCTGCTCGCGAAATGCGGAATACATTTATTGAAAGAAATGCTCAACCAATCTGTGAAAGTTATTAATTTCATTAAGGTCTGTGCAACTCACTTCATACCTTATGTATGAGATTTGTTCATATTATTCAAATTTTTGTGTGAAGAGATGGAGAGCCTCCATTCTACATTACTTTTGCACACAGAAGTAGGGGCGGACTGGGGCCTCCCGGGCCGGTGGGCCCTCATGGGCAATAGGACTCGAGCCACCAAATAGTCAAGGACTTGCGCCCTTCGAAAATACAAGGTATGGGCCCTTTGAGAGGATACAGTCCGCCCCTGCATAGAAATGAGGTGGTTTTTAGGAGGAGGTGCTGCAAAAAATGCAGCTCTGTGAAGCAAGCTCAAGGATCGCATTGAAATCATTAAGAGCCACGTTTGAAGACTTGTATATCACAAGATGCATAATAATTATAAACTTTCATCATAAGTTAATGTGGTTAAAAAAATTATTTTAATGCTGTTTTTATTTGTTTAGATCAATGTTCCTCAAACTTTGGTCGCTCACGGATCACTTTAAGCATTCACTTGTTTATAGCGGACCACTCCTCCCTCCTGTGGTCCGCTATAAACAAAAGGGGGGATTTCTCCCCCCTACATTAAAAAATATATTGCCTGAAATTAAGGTTGCCAACTATGGTTAATAATATTAAGCCCTACTTAGCGCCACCGTTATAGTAATCTCCCCACTCACACCCGCCTCCCAAAGAAAGATACTATAACCAAAGTAACGCGATTTATGCGATTTATGTGATTTATTGGCAGGCTTATATACGTATATAAGAGCTCCGGCAGGAGAGATTTATTCATTCATTGAAATATAATTTGTAGTTAATCTTAGCTCGTTTTGTGGTAAATTTTTTAAGCTTTTTGGGTTTTTTACTTTAAAAAAGCACTAGCTTTTGGCAGAAAATCTCTAAAATCTCCGACCATGTTCTTAAAATATGGGTTGGTTGCCAAACCCACCTGAAACAAAATAATTTTTAGAGTAACGCTATTTGATAAAGAGAGTGTCAGTTATGATCTTATTTTGTCAAATTTACAATGAAAATGACATCATTAATTTAATTAAATAATAATAAGCAATGTAGACAGCATGGGTGTATTCAGAGGATTCAAACCATTCATGAAACACCGAAAGGTAAGGTTTATAACAAGTAATATTTACGAGAAATTCCTTAAATCTCACCCGAACCCAAATTCTAGCGACGCCTGCAATTTCTAGTTCAATTTTTTTTTTCTGATAATTGATGATGATGCTGCGGATCACTTGATAAGCTGCCGCGGACCACACTTTGGGAAACACTGGTTTAGATGTTAGGCTGCTATTATAAAAAATTGAAATAAATTGTAAAATGTCAAATCAAGTATAAAAGCCTATAAATGTCATTAATTGGGGTCGTTTGATTGTTTCGGTAACCGAAGAAAATTATTACTAGACAAAAACATTTTATTTTGCGTGGTGGGATGGGTGTGTGGGGGGAGGGGGGGGCTTTGTGAGAGGAGGGGATGTTCATAAATAAAAAGCCGAATTAAAAGATCTGGGAGAAGGACAAGGTTGGGAAAAGCTACCTTAAGGCAATAGCTTGCAAATTACAGGTCTCAGGGTTTCAGTGAAAACTATCGTGGTCGTTTGCTAATATTTTGTTACATTTATAGAAAAGGATAACATTATTTAGACGTGTTCTTCATAACTTCAGTTTATTCCTACCCAACCCCATACCTTTCGTTTTTATACATAAAGACAGCAATTTATATACGGTAGAAACTCCTAAAGCGACCACCTTTAGGACTGGATTGCATGGTTACCATAAACATGCGGTTGCTCTACACGACAGACTTTAGTATAGGCATGACTAAGTCCCTACCAGTTCTCTCTTATAAAAAGCGGTCACTTTATTCAGGTGGTCAATTTACCAAGGTGATCACTTTACCAGGTTCCACTATATATCCTTTTAAAGGAGGGGGGATAAGTTTCATCATTGAACTGAAATTTTATGTAACGGATTCGCCAAAATTTATTAAGAAGTTCAGGAATCTGTGGATTCAAAAATTTAAAAATTACTGATTTATAGCTTACGTAAAATTGTTTTAATAAAGAAGATGAATATCCCAAGCTGCTTTGAAAAAAACCTGCCTGTGTAAAATTAATTGCCTTGATAAAAAGTAAGCCTATATCAAATTGAATTGGAAAAGAACATGTCCGTGTAAAATTGCCTTGATAAAGAACATGCCTATGCCAAATTGACTTGAAAAAGAACATCTTTATAATTAATTAAATTTAGAACCTCTGAAGAAAAGTAAATATCCTTGCCCCAAGTAAAACTGAAACTGCAGAAATAAATATTGAAGAAAGGCAGTAATTCACCCAGTTGGAACAATATTTACTAAATACTTTTAATGTTTAAGTAAATTCAATAATGCACGCCAATAAATAAATTCGAACACATCGTTAGAAGAATTTAGTACGCCGTTTTGGCGGAGCCTTCGAGACTGACATGTGCACACTTCAATGGTAAACGGAAGACTGATTTGATTTTAGAATTCGGAAAACAATTGCACGTACTGTTGCCAAATATAAAGAATGAAATTATAATTATACAATGTTTGGAAAACATGAAATAAAAGTAACAATTTGGCATGGTGCCAATTTTAGAAATTGAACTTATTAAGTTTGCTTTCTTGCTTTTCTAAGTGGCAACAGTTAAGAAAGCCTGCGAAGCGAACATTTATATTGTGAGAGTCCGCAATATAAACAACATTTGAGTTTTTATCCCAATATTCTGACCACTATACTATTGGGACTAGTCATGCAATCCATCTAGTATTTGTTTGTATCCAGGGGTGGACTGGGTCCTTTCAAAGGGCATAAACCTTGGATTTTTGGAGGGCGCGAGTCCTATGGCCCATGAGGGCGCACCGGCGGTTCGGAATAGGGGCACTGGGCCGGCGGCCCAGTTCGCCCCTCTTTGTATCCCTCAGAAAGGAAATTGTCGCAAATTTAAATATAAAAAGGATATAAAGGAATTGATCCCACGAATTAATGTTTATCTTTTCCACGATTTTTAATTCAAATTTTAATTTATCATCGACTCGTGAGATAGTCTGAGAAAAGCAACAGTTAAGTGTTTAATTAAATTAAAAATAAACTAACATTGCAAACCTCTTTTTTTTAATGTTAAATTACTCGTAAAGAAAAGAATGATTTTCCGGCGCCTGGTGGGACCCGAACCCACGACTTCCTGATTGCTGGTCAGGTGCTCTACCTACTAAGTTACAGGCGTTAATTATTTCCCCTCTTACCAGCATATATAAGGCTTTAAATGGACAAGTTCGCTATTAGTGTAGCAATGCTGTGACTACTTTGTAACCAAAGCGACAAGTCAAAATAGCAAGAATATCTGATAGGACGAACTAGAATTAATAATTTTAAATCAACATTTTTTTCCATGTTAGCCGATGATATGGTAACAATGGATGTTAAATTACTCATAACAAAAGAATGATTTTCTGGTGCTTGGTATTTTAATTCAATTATTAAATTGTTGTGGATTTAACATCTACTGCAAACGCTGTTTGGTGAGAAAATGACCTATAATTGGTGAAAGTTGGCGAAAAGTTGGCATTAAAAAAAAAGACGTGACGGAAAAAAGTTATACAAAGGCGTGACGAATTTTATGTTCAAGCCCAGTGAAAACTTTTCCAACGGTAAAGAGGACTAAAGGATGTAATAGCGTACGCAAAGAGTTCAAACGTGGGAGAGTTTCCGTGTTTATTAATGGGGGGTTAATAGCTACAACTCCATTTCATATGCATACACATGCAAAATTACATCATGGAGGAGTTACGACCCCATCACCCCCCGCGTACTCTCCAGTGAAAGGACCAATTAAAATATGTAGTTAATTAATTAATTAATATGAAATATAAATAATAAATAATATGAAATATGTATTAATTAATTAATTAATATGAAATATAAATAATAAATAAATATAAATAATATGAAATATAAATAATAAATAAATATAAATGAAATATAAATAATAAATAAATATAAATAATATGAAATATGTTATTAATTAATTAATATGAAATATAAATAATAAATAAATATAATAAATAAATATAAATAATAAATAAATATAAATAATATGAAAGCTAATAATATGAAATATAAATAATAAATAAATATAAATAATATAAAATATGTAATTAATTAATTAAATTAAAATATGTAGTTAATAGTTTTGGAACTAGGGTTTTCATGTCCTTGCGGGTTGTTAAACTAACTCTGCAGACCATGCCCCTATCCAGAGGGGGGGATCTTAAGGACCGCCCCCCCCAAACGAAATTTTTAATGGAACTTGGCTACGACCTTGCTGCAAACTGAAAATTGATTCATGAGGGATGTTTGAAATATTAGGACCCTTCTCATTTATTTCTCCGTTATGAAATGATGCAACTGAGAAACTCAACTCAACTCAACTACTCAACTCTCTCTATGTAACTAACTAAATTCCGTGCTTACTAATCAAAACTAAATAAATATTATACAATAATGTTTGCCACCCACGTATATTTAGCTCAAGCTAGAGCTTTATCGTTTTTGGAGAAAAAGAGGCGCCGTCCTCATCCTGGATTCGAACCAGGGTGTTATCCCTGTGAAGGGTAATAATATCTTACATCCTTAAATAAATATTGGATTTTGAGGTGTTGTAATATAAAGTTAAAGTTTGTTGCTTTTTTTTTGGGAGATTTTTTTTTCATCGTACCGTGGTAACGAAGAAAATCGTTATTCAATATAATTACGATAATTTAATTTGGAACTTTAAAAACTACGATTTAAATCGTAACATTTGAATCCGCGATAATTTACGATCGATAATATTTTCTTAAGAATAACGACTTTTCCGGTTTGTCGTATTTATCAACCAATAGCCACAGCTTTGTCATGCGGCCACAGTTCCAGCAACGTTGTCAAGTAAGTCATTAATTTTATTACGACTGATTTACGACACGAGAGATTTACGATCATTGTGATTTATCTGCGAGTTATGTCGTAAATTGGGAGTCATTTTTTCTAGGAGAAATGCCGACTGTTCGTCGAAGACTAGGTTCTAAATTATAACTTGCGTACATTAGGAGGTGCGAAAAAACATTTCGCAGACTTCCCCTCGTTTTTCTTTTTTTTAGAAGTTTTTATTTTATTTATTTTATTTTTGGTTTTCATACATTATGGTGCATATTTTTGGTTTTCATACATTTTAGTGCATATTTTTGGTTTTCATACATTATGGTAAGACACATTTTATTTGCTGAAGTCAAAATAATATTTTACGTATTCGTAAAAGTGTTTTCGAAAGTTATTTACAGTCAAGAAGACGTGAGCTAGGGCTTCAGAATCCAGGATCGAGACTGTGTGCGCTAAGCTTACGCAGTGCCCGGCGGGTGGGGCCGGTGGCTCAATGGGGAGGGTTACAGATAGTAATAGTCAATATCACGCCGTCAACGCGCCATATTCCTATGTTAAACACATACAAAATTTTATTGCAATAGAGGGTTACAACTCCATCAATACCCCCTGCGTACGCCACTGTCGTACATAATAGGAGTTATTACATTAAATTTAACTTTCCATTTGGAAATATCATTAGTAGCAAAATAAAATTTGTTGTAACAAAAAAATTACCAAAACTCCTTTTTTTTTCAGACCCATTTCCCATTTTGAAAATTTTGGAATTTTATGCATGAATCTGTCCAGGTAATACAAAAAAATGAAAGATTCTTTAAACCCTATAATATTTCCAATAGAAAAGTACAATACTTTACAAAATGTTTTAATGATATTATACTTTACTTCATTATCACTATAGAAGTGATGTTAACCAGGACCTAGGCGTTTTGCCGCCCTAGGCGTTTTGCCGCCCTAGGCGAGAATTGAAAAATGCCGTCCCCATCCTTTTGGTGTCATCACTCTTTCGCTTATATCCCCCTCTCTACCACCATCAACATCCAGCGGTACAACAATGTAAATTTTCTGTTATACTTTTAATCATTAAACCCGTTAATTATATTTATATTTTAAACTTATATTAGTTATTTTGTAACGTTAGGGTACTGTGAATAGTAAAACAATTGCTACATGTTATAATCGTTTAATTTCAACATTTTATATTTTTGAAAACTGAGATATTAAAGGAGTAATATTTCAAAACACAACGTTGTATTATCAGAGCTAGAAGGCTTAAATGTATTAGATATAAAAGAACTTGTGTGCAAAATTAAACAATTAAACACATCAAGAAATTTTACATTCGTCAAAGTAAAGACTTATTAAGTAATTGTCCCGTATGCTTTTGAAAACAATTATATGTTTTAATTTTTCTTCTTTTTCATTTTTTCTCCTCATTTGCTCAATTTTTTCTTTGTTTGATTTAAAAATAAATTTTTTACGCCATTTTGCCGCCCTAGGCAGTCGCCTACTCTGGCCTAATGGTAGAAATGGCTCTGTTGTTAGCACATTTTCTTACACAGCATCTATTCCTCTCTCCCTCTCTCTCTCTCTTCCTCATATACACACACGAACACACATATGCAAACGGTTTTCAAAACGAAATTCAACCAATATTCAATAAAAATTTGACTTGGGACATTTTATAAATTTAAAGGTCCTAGAATTCTGATTTAGGAAAAATGAGGACAACCTTTCTTACTTAAATATTTCAATTTTTTCACGTGTTAGCCGACGATATAATGCATGAATGAATGGGACCTATATATTACGGAACTAAATGGAACCTATATATTACATATCTTAATGGAACCTATATATTACATATTCAAACGGATATGTTTTGTACGAGTTTTCCATTGAATATATGGGTGTTAAATGTCCATATAACGTCTTCGAAACCTTCCCAAACTTTCTAAAGTTTTTCTAAAACCTCAAAATCGAATTTATTTCATTTTTATTCTCCTCACACTGAAGTTCATGAACCAACGTAAAAAAAACCCCTTTGTTCTTTCCTAAATTCCCGTGCAAACACACCTGGGAACCCCGAAGATCTACCACTGATGCCTTTATCGTGGAAGTGGGAAGAAGATTTGGAGGAGAAATCACTTCCTCATACTCAATAAGCCTGTTCCTCCTCACAGAACCGCTTCACGATTACAAATCGTGACAAATTGCTCACGGTCAAATGTCGATGAAGGGGTTCGGAGTCTGTTGATGTGCACTTGTTCTAAGATTACTTCGGCCCGCAAGGAGGAAGCCGATCCGCGAAACGTTACACAACGACTTTTTGCAGCGTTATAAACTAACTGGTTTTCTTTCAGTTACTAAACCTGTTGGCAAATGGAATTCCACACACAAACACATACACACACACAAACGATTACGTAAACCTTGTAGATCTATTAAATTCTAGCCGACGTGTTTTGTGTTTTTATAACTCTCTCAAGCGCAATGCCTCAGTGCATGTAACGGCAATCCCCATACAAAGCTTCCCTAATTGAATTTTTGTCACATGATGATCAAATCAAAGAAATTAGGTGCCAAATTGGCCTGAGGAAACAAAATTCAATAAAATACGATAAGTTCGAGAGAAAATTCAATCTCAGAATCTTAATTCTAAAATGCTATATTTGGCCCTTTCTGCTTTATGGTCATGACACCCACAAAGCAGAATGCATTGCAGCCGGTTTGCAACCTTCCTTTGCGGCCCCCCAGGGCCGCTAAAATTTAGGGCTGCCGAAAAAGTGTAGTGTAAGTACCAAGAAGTCAGTTTTTAGCGGCCCCATATACTTTCGACAGAGTATTTGGTCAACTCACCTTTTGTGTGTGTGACGTCATACTTCCCATAATGCAACTTCTAAATGGTGGTCAAAATAAATACATGTGTTATTAGTCAAATGTGTTATCATCAGGAGCCTATGTACGTTACCATGTTTATTGTGGTGGCAATATGGCCACTGCAGAGACTCGTGGCAGCCCACAAAACTAGAAAAATTACTTTGTAAGTTCTAATAGTATAAAACAAGCAGCTTTGTTCGTTGAGATAGCTTTTTATTAATTCGTTATAATTATAATAATTAGAGTAATAATAAATTACAATGATTCGTATTTTATTTAATTTTTATCCCCTATTTTCAATTTAACTTCATTATCTGCTCTTTATTTTTACCTACAGCGTTTAGACCAGTAAAGGACTTACGCTTTATGAAGGATTTAATGCTAAACCCGTGTAAATCTTTTTATCGTTGTGTTATTTATATGTCAAAATATTTTTAAGGGCCGCTAAAATCTGCTTTGCCCAGGGCCGCTAAAATCTGCTTTACCCAGGGCCGCTAACACCGTAAGTACGGCTCTGTGTGTGTGTATGTATATATATATATATGGCCTGCAAAAGGGTTGCTGGTATCTAACTGGAAGGAGACCCACACGCTGAACGTATGTGACGATGTGTGGAACCGGCCAGGCCAGTAACCTAGTGTCCTACCCCGCCTTCAAGTGGTGCAGGCTGAGCTTTCTATTTATGTGGCAAATTAATATTTGCTGCACGGATAGAAAGGCGGAAGGGGAGGGCTAATTCACCAACCCGTCTAGCCAGCGTGGTGAAATTATGGCTAATTCCTCCATTATGTTGACACACCAGAAACCATGGCCCCTAGTCTCCAGGTGCTGGAGTGCTCCTGATCAAGGCAGCGGTCAGTGTGGCATGAAAGCAGGGGGTGCTAAGAATCACTGGAATGGCCCAGGCTGCCGTTTGTTATTGACCTTGGCTACGTTTAATGGACGATCCCTTGCTTCTGAAGCAAAACTTCAGGAATTGGAAGAGGAACTAGACAAGATCAAATGGGACATTGTAGGACTCAGTGAAATTAGAAGAAAAGGTGAAGAGTTGGTGGAACTGAAAAGCGGACATTTGTTTTACTATAGAGGAACGGAAACTGGAAGAACAAGTGGTGTTGGCTTCTTAATCAACAAAAGAATTAAAGACTGTCTTCTGGAAGTTGAAAGTACATCAGATCGAGCAGCGAGGCTTGTTGTTCAACTAACCCAGCGATACCAACTTCAAATAGTACAGGTATATGCACCAACATCAAGCCATACCGACGAAGAGGTTGAAGAATTTTATGAAGAAATCAAAGAGTTACACACCAAAGGGAAACAACATATCAAGCTCATCATGGGGGATTTCAATGCAAGAATTGGACAACAGGAACAAGGAGAGACATCGGTTGGTAAATACGGATATGGGGAAAGGAATGAACGTGGCGATCAACTCATCGAATTTGCAGAAGCTGAAAACCTTAGCATCATGAATTCATTTTTTAAGAAGAAACCGCAAAGAAAATGGACATGGAAACACCCAAATGGGGGAACTAGTGAAATTGACTATATCCTGGCAAACAAGAAATCAATTATTGAAGATTGCAGTGTACTGAACAGATTTAATACTGGAAGTGATCATCGAATGGTGAGATGTAAAGTGCACTTAAATACTAAATTAGAACGACAGAAGCTCATTAGGAAACAAGTAAGTAAGAGGGTGGATCTAATGAAACTGAAAGTAAATACCGAGGCATTCAAGTTGGAATTAAAAAATCGCTTTTCTGCACTGGAAGGACTTATTGATGAAAGTGATATCTCAGAAGCAAATGAAAACATTGTTAAGACAATAGTTGAAACTGCTGGGGAAATTGGTGGTGTAACCTGTAAAAAGCACAATAGCAAATTATCTGAGAAGACGAAACAGCTCATGAAAAGGCGAAGAGATATGAAGGTGGACAATCGAAATACCAGTTCCAGGATTGAGTACATAGAACTTTGTAAAACTCTGCGCAAAAGCATGAAAGAAGACATAAGAAAATTCAACTGTGAGCTAGTAAGGAAAGCCATTGAAAATAACAAGAGCCTTAGGGTTGTTAAAGGAAGTTTATCTGTTGGGAAGAAACACATCATTGCATTAAAAGGAGAGGATGGCACCGTAACAAGAAATAGGGAAGAAATACTTAGAAGAGTTGAAGAATTCTACAAAAA
>QLNU02015359.1:30272952-30288436 GCA_006491805.2 Dysdera silvatica | reverse complement strand
GATTTAGATTTATTACACGCTATATAGTAAGTTAGCTACCATCTTGCTGAACGTTCTTAAGAATATCCTTTTAGATATCAGGAAAAATGATCGTAAATCATGTATTATAAACAATAACTCCAGGGTTATTGAATACATGCTAGAAGAGAATAGTAACATACATATAATTGAGATGTATGACTTTGAAAATCTATTTACCAGCATTCCGTTGGAAGGAATGAAGGATCTCAAATCTTTTTTATATAGTGGCTTCTCTGACATAATTGGGATAGACATTAACTATTGGAATACCATTTTCAATTTTTGTATATTCGATTATACCATCTTCCATGGCATTGATTTTTACAGGCAAGTTAAGGGTATTCCTATGGGGGCAAATTTTGCAAGCTCCCTGACGGATTTGTTCCTGTACTTTCTTGAAAAGACGAGTGAACACTTGTGCATAAAATCTTTTAGATACATTGATGACATCATAGTTTTTAATTGTGCTGATTTTTGTGACTTACATAAAAAGTTTTACCCTAACAGCCTTAAGTTAAAAAAGACTTGACACGGGAACAATATTTCCTTTTTAGACTTGAAAATTAGACATGGTACTGATGGTGTTTATAATATTAGACTCTACGACAAAAGATCTGATTTCAATTTCAAAGTTGTGTTTCTGTCAAACTTTAAATCTTGTATAAGTATAAAAGTTCATAGAAGCATTGGTATTTCACAAATTCTCAGAATTAATAGCATATGTAAAAATTATAATAATTTTATTGATGAAATTAACAGGCTCAAAAATATTCTTCTTGGAAATGGTATGCCACTACCTTTGATTCTAGATATTTTTAGTAAGTTTGAACGCACAGCAAGGTGAGGTTTTGTGATTTGTGTAAGTGACAAATTCTGCTGTCGAAGTCGCATCACTTATGCACTAAATACTAACTCTTTTAAATGGCAGCTTTTGTGGATGTGGTTCTGGTAACACTTTGAATTTGTTTACACTTGGGCTTGTTTAGTTTCAGTTTGTGTTTGCAAAGTGTTCATTCTCATTTAAAAAAATTTTTAGGTTACTTTCCTACGGTTCTGATCCAACGTCTTCTTTTATTGGATGTCGAGAGACTTGAGATCCTAAGTTTAGCATTGGCTGGGACTCGAACAGAAACATCCAATACTGAACTCATTGGGGCAAGTGTCTCTCTTGAAAAAGTGCTGTCCTATGGGTTTCTCATATTTCAATTATTATAACACTCCTACTTTAAATTCTTTATTACACTTTTGGTTCATTCCATTACAATTTTACTATATTGCCATTTGCATCATAGCAATATTTCATAGTTTTTGAAAAAGGTTTGTATATAATATATTGTAAATATATTTATTGTTTGTATATGTTTTATTTTGCATTGCATTTAGATATTTTTCAGTTTGTATATAACTTGTGGATATAGTTCTCGCAAAGTTGGTTCTGATATCTTGCAGAAAAATTGTTTTATGTAATGCTGAAAATGGTCTTATACTACTTTAATCTTACTTATTATATTTAATTGGTTTTACTCCAGGCAGACATTGGCGCCAGAGTGATTCCAATTTAACTAAATTTACTTGTACCTCTTACACTTAAATTCTTTTTATTTTGTTTATTATATAGTTTATTCCATTGGCTGTGCTGCTGGCAGACGTTGGCGCCGTAGTTCCTCCAATACTAATGACCTCCCTCCACCCTTAGTTTATATTCCTCGGTTTAGTGCCATTTCTTTTTAATAGAAAATTCAAATATGATCACGTTTTTTTGTGTGTCGGTGTAATTTCATTTGTGGAATAAATGTTTGCATTTAATATTCTCATCTCCAGCGCAGACACTATTGCGTTCCATACAAAATACTTTCCGAATCATGAATTCGTCACCATTCCTAATGCAAGCCATTTACTACCGTTTGAAAAACCAAAGGAATTCGTGGCCGAAGTAGAAAGATTCCTTAGAAGTGAATAGTAAAGGAAATGGGACATCAAACAGCGTTTCTATTTCTTAGAATGACTGAGCTGTAACTTTCTCTTAAAACTCGGCAATAGATGTTTTATAAAGAAATAAAGTTTTCAAAAAGTGTTTTTTGTTCTTTTGTAATTTATACTGCAGGATAATTTTCTTTTTACATCCTTTCAATCATTTGTATGGCGTGTTATGTTGACATTATATCCGCAACAGTACTCACCCCTATTTAATGTTTCTTTTACTGTTGCAGGTATAATGCCAGCAACAATCATACA
Organism: Dysdera silvatica; assembly: GCA_006491805.2. Classification (NCBI taxonomy): domain Eukaryota; kingdom Metazoa; phylum Arthropoda; class Arachnida; order Araneae; family Dysderidae; genus Dysdera; species Dysdera silvatica. The sequence goes on along the minus strand of QLNU02015359.1, from coordinate 30,286,180 downwards.
TGTTAATGCATACAACATTTTTTTACATAGTCGATAGGTCAGTTATGACTCAAGAAGATTCAAAGTTATGCTACGCTTAAAAAAAAACATCGCGATTCAGCATTACGAAAAACAATATGCAGTGGAACCTAGTAAAGTGACCACCTCTGTAAAGTGACCACTTTTTATAAGAGAGAACCGGTAGGGACTTAGTCATGTCTATACCGAAGTCTGTAGTGTATAGTGACCACCTGTCTATTGTAACCATTGAAATGCAGTCCCAGAGGTGATCACTTCAGACAAGCTCTACTGTACTTTGTTATCCAATAGGGATTCAGCCCCACACCCCTTCCCTATGTCATTACATTTAAGCATAAAAAATCAATGCAGAACTCAATAAAATAAATAGGGTAGTAGGAACGTTATATGAAACAGGGGTTTTTTTTGGTTAAAGTGTTTTGGTGCCGTTCAGAGAGATGCCACTTCTTATCATCAGAATTCAACTTCAGTTACATTTTGCTCAAGTTGTTTTCCATTTGTTACATCCATTTTGTTAACATGACATAAACAACATGGTAGAAAGTCAGAGTCACTCTTGCCATGCATTTTGGAAACACTTCTCATTAAAAAGCACTGGGAGATGAATTCTGTACTAGTGCAACTTTGGTTTGAAGGAAAACAGCCTAAAGTTCACGTGAAATTCAAATGTTTAAACAGGTTGAGAAGGTTCCCCCAAAACCCCGAACTTTTCCCAGTTTTATCAAAAGATTTCTTTCACCCCCCCCAATTTTTTGGGATGATTTCAAATTCTCGGACATGTCCAAATTCTCCACTTTGTGTGCATAGGCATCCATATGAGTATTTCTGAGAAGAGGTGGGCTGAGAAAAATTACCTCTTTCTCAAGGCTGTCAAATATTTTAATGAATGTACAAAATACTAAAATACTGAAAAAAATTATACTGCTTGATAAGTAGTAATGAGCTAGGAGTGTAGTCAAAACCTAGTGACGCTAGGGCAAAGTTTTAGGAAATCATACATTTTAAAAACAAAATTCTGTTCAAGTTGTAAATAAAAAATATGCGGCTCTACAATTTTATTAAGAAAAAAAATTTTTTAGAGCAATGACCCTAAAATTTTGAATAAATCAACTAAGAATCGTGGGAATTTAAAGGAAATTACAGCTTGGAACACGTGTCATAAATTGTGTTCCTACAATAGAAAAAGTGGCAATGTGTTGTTTGATGCAACAAATGCGACAAGGGCAAAACAGCAAACTTTTGGCTATCTTTTTCAATTGTTTTCTTTATTTTATTAGCTCACTTCAGAGGTCATTCCTGGTTTAGTTCGGCTTGGGCACATGTGTTTGTATCACATTATTATTTCATGCCCAGAAGCTATATGCTATAGGCAATGTCGGATCCATAGGGGCATTGGGAGGGGGGGAGTTGCAATGCCGGTTCAATAACACATACATAATAATTTCTGCGACTATTGGACTAATGACTGGTTAAAGGGTTCCCTGATTTCGAAGAGTGCTAAGCTATTTTTTGTTTTAGGACTACACCACTGGCTAGAAAGTACCTTATTTTAAATGTGACCATAAAACTTTAGAAAATAACAACGTAGCAGAATCAGGCAAACTAAATTTTAAAAGACTAGGAAGTGTTCCAGCCCCCTCAATAAGGGCACCCATGGTTGCCTGAGAATCACTGTAATGAGGTACTTATAATTAGCTAACTAGAAGTCAGTGACAATATCATGTTTATTACCCAAAATTCCGCTAGATTGCCATATCACGTGAGAGTGTGACGTCAGCTAGGCGTGTATGAAGCCCAAATAAGCTGTGAGCAAGCGCGACATGGTTTTCTCGGACGCAAGGGGATTTTTTACGAATGAATATTTTTCCTATATCAGTGAACCGTTAGTGGCGGGGCCGCAACGAAAAAAACATCAGTAAAGCAGAGAGTAGTACTCTACCGCCGTAAGAAGCAACACCAGCTAGTCATTGCATACCAATTGCCAGGTTTTGAGTTCTTGGAAACATTGCGCTAGTTTTAGGAAGGTAACGAACGTGATATTAGAGCCCTGGTCTAGAGGAGGGGCTACAGTCTTCCACCACATGCCCGAATCCAGAGAGGGGGGGACCTTAGGGACCGCCCCCCCCCGAAATTGGTTGATTGATTGTTTGGCTTTTTTATGGCGCAAGAGCATCTGGGCTATACTGCGCCCCCGAAATTAAATCCTGGCTATGGCCTTGTTCCACCCCAAGTTTCTACACATAACATTTACTTGTATTTTTCGAATGGGGGGAACCCCCGTTACGTCACTACAAGTATGATTAAGAAAAAAATACTTATTAATTTGAAAATGAAAGTATTTACATCGCCATAAAAAATATTTTCCTTTTGGGAAACGCAAATAACCATGAATGAAAAATTCCAAACACAGATTTTTACAACTTCTCGTTGCTTCCACGGTTATTAAATTTACTTCAACGGGCAGAGACAACAACGTCCCAACCAAGGCCAACTAGATTTACTACAGAACTGCTCACGTGAATTTCAAGGGTGTCCCCACTTTCTGTTGGAGTAATTACTGGGGTTGTTCATAGGGGACGCCAAATCACAGGTACAAACATGCCATATGCTTTCATGTGTTTGCAGCAGTTAACCGAAGATTAAAAAGGGTTTCTGGGTTTTCTATAATTTTTACATGATATTTATTTGTGATAATAATGATAGTGGCTTGTTGTATGCCCTTTCGTAACTCGCGGTCAGGAAAAAGTAATGTATCCTTTCACGAATTTCCAAGTGAAGAAACCCTTCGAATACAATGGATTACAAATCAAATGGATTACACATCTCACGTAAAGGTAATTTGTTCCCTCCTTCATAATTTTACTCTGTAGTAGCTAAGCTAAGGTGCATTAATTGTTTTAAGTTCATCCAACATATTTATATCTGCAGTATTAGGGACACAGTAAGTGTTTATTCTGTATTTTGTTTTTCGGTGACATGCTGTTCTATTATGTAGTTTGTGTTTCCAAGTAAAATTATTTTGGAAAGAATTGCTATTCATGAATACCTGATACTTTATTTTTATCATGCAGTGTATTAAAAATCTGACTTGTGTCAAAAGTTATTAGAAATTATGTATTATACATTGTGTAGTTATATCATCAGTTTATTGTAAATTCATGTGTTAATTTCATTAACATTCCATTAAAGTCTTTCCAAACAGGTGTCAAGCCTTCTAATTAATTCTTTATTTTATAATTAATTATAATAGAATATAATTAAATTATTAATTAGTTGATTTAAATTCTATATAATTCTATTTTATTAACCATTAAAATAAAGTCTGCTTTTATATGCATTTTGCAATTTAGCTTTCAGTGTAAACTATCAATTCATTATCAGTTATTAATCATGCCTGAGAAATCATTTCATCCAATAAACCGTCTTCAGTGTAAATAAAAGAGTAGAAAAAGGTATGTAAGATTTAAATTTTAGTTTAAAATTTGTTACGAAAGTTTGTCATATCACGATATCATCATCGTCGTTGGAAAATAAAATACGATAACTTTTTGAGCAAAAAGCAATATATTTCTGTATGTAATCAGAATTTATAGTGTGTCATTAGGCATTTATAGTGTGTTAAATTGGGAATGTTTTCCTATGCAGCAGGCGCCCTCTGTCGGAGAAAAACTACGTGCGAGAATCGCCACTGCGAAAATTTGGGGACAGGTTTTCTATAGCGTTAGGCTCACGTGAGCAGGCCTGTAGTAAATCTAGTTGGCCTTGTCCCAACACAAGTGGTTGCTGGTTTTGAATATTTTTGACGGATTGATTCACTGTTTACGAAACTCCTGCCAGTGTTTCCAACCACCCAAAAACAGTAGGGTTGCGAGATTGAATTTCCATAACACTTTTAGCATTAGGAGCGACTTAAGGCATATGATTGGGTAACGATTGCACTTACAGGTTCGCTATGCAGTTTTGGAGTTCGGTCTCAGCTCTGGTGGCGTGCGGATGTCTGTCCGGGCTGGCGGGTGTTGGTTCCAGCTCGCTTAAGACGGAGTGTTTGGGATATTCACTTTGGCCGCCGGGCGGTGGTGGATGGATGCCTGCTTCTGCTATTCTGGGACCGGACTCCGCCCTCCCTCGTGATTCGGACTTCGTCGCTAGGGCCAGCTTTCGCAAACAGTGGATGATACTTTGGCATGTGATGCCTGTCCGGATTGTTCTGGTCTCGTGCGCCCTGGTTGCGGGGAATGATTTTCGCCTGTTCGCTGCCGCTCGCGGCACCACACCCACTCAACGGTGTCCGGTGGTCTCCTGTAGGAATACCGGCCGGCCCGGGGTGTTCTTCCGCGCCATCCATCTATTTCGGCCGCTCTTCGGGGCGGACTGATCGTGGATGGCCTCCGGTCGACGTTGAATGACGACAATCATGTGAGCTGTGCGTCTCTGTACGCCTGTTTCGATCGACAATCCCCTGCAATGCTCCCTCCCCCCCAGTGTCCCTTCTCGGTCCACTGGTCGTCATTTTATGTGACAAAAGCCTGTCTGGGAATACAGCGCTGCCCCATTCGGCGGCCACCTTTCCCATTACACTTCTTGCATAAATCACTCACTCCCTATGCGGTTTGGATCCGATATAACACGCACCAAAAGATAAACCACTTCAGGGTTCACACTCGTCGTTTAAAATCAGATTTTAATCGCAGAATTTTAGGGATGACAATCTTCAATAATACGCCCAATTTATTTTTAATATTAATTTGTGATTAAATTTAATATTAATTATTGATTTTTTTCTTTAATTTAAATTTAAAATGTAATAAATGGTTAGAAATCTTTAAAACAAAAAAAAAACTTGAAACGTTGTGCCGTAGGCTTACATTTTTATAGAAAAATCACCTTTTCCTCGATTTTTAAGCAAGTGGGCGCTGGATTTTTTACAAAAAAAAAAAGATCATATCGAGTGCGCCGAGTAGTAACCCCGTAATACAAAATAAAAGTTTTCGCATCTCTTTTGATTCCTGGAATTGCCTTCCTTGATTGAAATTGAAAATTAGTATTTTTGAAATACAGTAAAATCTCCCTAAGGCGACCATTGTCGGGTACGGGAAAAGGCGGTTGTTCGGAGATCTGGTCTCAGAATGGAGCTAAATTTAGCATTGGGTCTATGGAGGAGAAAGGAAATCCATTTTCAGAATTGATGGTTGTTAAGAGAGATGGTCGCAGAATAGAGGTGATCGTTACGAAAGATTTTTCTGCATATAGTTGAAAATTATTTCCGAGTTGTTTTGTATTTATGGAAAATGCATATTCGGCAATTTTCACGATGACCGCAATTCCCCAAAAACCATGGAAAACAAAAACACAACTGGGTTGCGTTTTCATGTAAAAACCCGGGTATTTGCCAACCCTGTTTGCCCTGCATCCAAGTTATGTCTATATGCATGTATTATTTAATAACTAAAGTTTTTAGAGATATTTAGGGCAATTTGGAAATATACTTGGTATAGCACCAACTTTTAAACGGAGACGTTCCGTAGAGAAGTAGAACACTCACCAGTTTTCTTATTGAATTTCGACAGATTCCGGATAATATCCTCGTTTTGAAAATGAAGTTCGCAGATTTTGCTGCGTTTTGACGGTGTAAAGTCCACTCGTGGAATCGCCCTGAGCCATATTTTTCTTGTATTTTCATCCTTTAGAAAGGAGAAAACCGCCACTTTTGGTGCATCACCATATCCATAATTTCCAGAGCAAGAAGGTACACAGCATCTAAACGGCATTTTGGATTACCTCGTGGTTCTAAACAAATGATTCTGGACACACGTTAAACGTGTTGTTTAACGAAAGCTTTTAACCACTGAACATTGTAATGTTCTATAAATGTTATATAATAATAGCTAACTGCAACTACACTTACTTTCCGGTAAAATTGGATAAAAAAAGTTAATTTCCTACGCTACGCTAAATGTAATCCACTAGTAGCCGGCCATGCCGCGATGTTTGTTATGACTGCCAGTTAGCGAGTCACGTGATTGAAACGTCAGAGCTATCTGGCCTTGTTATTCCGGCGGTAACAGTGGAACCCGGTCCCAAATCCAGAATGCGCAAACACCCACCCACCCCTATCCAGTGGTCAAGCCAATGTCCCATAAACTCGCAGACAATCAAGCTCCTAGCAAAGCAACAACCGCCGTACACGAGCAGGAACCAAGGCACCACCAGCCCCAGACCAAGAGAGAAGCTCCGAACATAGAATTAACAGGAGGGATAATATAGGAAAAAAGTTGAAGCCGCGCAACGAGTGGTAGCCGCCATGATCCTCGTAACAAAACATTTGCACGTTTTGCATGGTCCTGAAGGATGATCAAGTTATGTGCTTTTGGATGCATAAACAGGACGGACAAAAAAAAAAGCTGGATTAACATTACAGGTAAATATTGTTTTCTCGAAATTTACATTTCGTGTCTACATACCAGGGACTATACTATACTTATTATATCTATATACTATTACTATTATATACTATACTTAAGGACTATACTAGGGACATACTATTTTTCATGTTTAAAATAAGTAAAAATTAAAACTATTTCACAATAAGCGCATCCATAACTAGTAATGGTTTTTCAAGAGGATAGTTCGGCAGAAATGCTTTATTTAAAATAATATGTTGATAGTTAATCTCTGTAACATGATTCATTGTTTTGTTCTAAAAGTTTTTCTGGTTTGAGCCGGATTTATTTATTTTTTTATTTTTTTTTTACCCTTAATTTGAAAGATTTTCACTTGTACAGAGGGATACTTATGACTAGGTATGAAAACTGGATTTTTTGAATGGCTAAGATTCAAAGCGTATTTCGTCATTTCAGAATAAAAAATGTATTTGTAATTAGTGGCGTAGATATATTTTCCTTCTAAAGGGGGTCTAACCCTTAAAAAAATACTTTATAGGATGTTTGTATGATAACAAAAATTTTGAAGCCGGAGCTAATGTTCATTTACTTGCTCTTGTGGGGGGTCCATAACCTTTGGACTACCCCATATCTTCGCCACTGTTTGTAGCCCCGTAATTTATCTATATTTTTGAAGTGTATAATTATATTTAGAACTCATTCCATTCAGCAATGGACTGATAATTAATATGGTCTTGGAAAGATTGAATAAATTATGGTGATGATATAAACTTTGTTTATAAAAATTACATTAATAAACTGGTTTATTAACTTATGCTGACCATATTAACTCTCTAAAATTGGCAGATACAGACTTTGAAAAAAAAAGTAGGGCCCAAGCTTTAAAGTAGGGGGATGGGGGAGGACAGACCTCCTATCTAACTTTGTCCCTAATAGAACTAATGTTATTCTCTGGAAAGGGTATGCCTGGGCGGTACCAGATCTATGGAGGGTGACAAAACTGGTTATGGGGTCCTCTGTCCAGGCTAAAATTAGGCCTAGATCTGACACTGGCCTGGATCCTTTCCCAAATCCGCACCTGCTGTATAATGAATATTGTATGTTATATATTAGGTTATCAAGTAGTACATTAAATTGTGGGTTCAAATTACAATTAAACTGTGGAAAAATTTGATCAAATTACAATTAAACTGTGGAAAAATTTGATCAAATTACAATTAAATTATAATTAAATTGTGGGGTAAATTATTTGTGGGTTCTCGTGTAATTTAATGTAGTTATTGTTAATTTTTCAAATAGTTTTATTCTGTAATCAGTAGTTAATTCAAGAGTAAGTTAAATGCAAAATTCCACTGTTAATTTGTAAGCTTTTTTTCTTTTATTATGTTTTAAGATTTCTCATGGAGGCATAACAGCGAAAAATATGGACAGAAGCAGTCAGACGAAAGGACTGGAAGCCATCTGCTTCTAGCATTTTATGTTCAGAGCATTTCACGGAAGACAGAATTGATCGAACATCAGTATCTTGTGTTCGCATAAGAGAGAATGCTGTCCCCAAAGTCTGTAATGACTTTTCGCTGTATTTGCAAAAGGTAAGTACTGATTTAAATTATTTTATTGAGAACAAAATGGTTGTAAACTTATCTTAATATAATGAACTTATAATTAAGTGGGAGTGAGAGCTGATGCACAACAATATAAAGATATGCTTTCAAATGTTTAATGAAAATAAACAATAAAAATATCACCCTCTGTATTTAAAGCAGATATTTTTCTTATATTCTATTAAGTATAGTAATTATTATACCATACTTTTATATATTGTACACTTTGTAAAATTAAAATAAAAAATAAATAAATGAAACTGGTGTGTCGTAATAAAAAAACAAATATTTTAGGTAATAAAAGCACATTAAGTAGTCAAATTTATATTTTTGGATTTGGGCAAAGAGCATAAGGCAGCCACCTGTTGATAGGAAACATCCTATCTACACAGTCTCGCCGTCAGAAGGTTGGGTCTCTGTCTCTAATATCCAAAATGAGACATTGTCTGAAAGAGAGAGGATGTCGAATTGTTCAACAATTCTTCATCACATATCCAGGATAATTAATTAAACTAATAAATTAATTTTGATTTTGCGTCTTAGATTTCATTTATTTTGAAATATTCCACTTTAATACTTACAGTTAATGATGTTATAAAAGGGGCTAGTTTTATGGGAGGAGGCCTGTTGAAAAAAATAGACTGTTTACTTCAGAAAACCGATATTTACTCCGTTTGCAAACTGGGCATTAAAGGGAGAAAAAGTATGGGTAATTGGAAATTTCGTGCCACCTCCCTTCTCTCCTTAATATAAGCAAACTTGCACCGCTCATGCATATAAAAGATTCCTATGAGTTCATTGTTAAAAAAAATTTTAACTTGAACTTCGAATAAATCCGAGTATATAATGAACATTAATTTCTTTTCGAAAGATCGGAAAAAGAATAAATAAATAAGAGTATTTTAATCAAAACAAAACATCGCAAAGAACCATAAAAATACAGCCAATCCCACGTAAAGCAGTAGCGAGACGTGGGTAGACCAACATGAAGGAAAGCCTCCCCTGACCGCTGGCTTCACCTCCCTCCTCTTACGATATACCCACTAACGGCTGGAGTACGTCCCTCCTGTTTATTTTAAGCTCGAAGGAGAGAAAACCGACGTCCGCACAGTCCAAGAGATGGTGAAGGGGGGGTACTAAAAAGTACCCCCGCATTACTGAAAAAGACCTGGAAGAAAGGCAGGCAGCAGGAAATGGCTAACCAAACGCACAGCGGGCCGAAAGGAAGCTCGGCCCTTAAAAGAGCACAATACTTGAAAGTTTAAGAAAGCAATACTTTAATATTGTTACGCTTTTGAAGCTAATGTATAGCTTAAAAACATATTATACTATAATTTTTGCCACCCACGTATTAATTACAGCTCAAACTAGAGCTTGTGTAATTTTGGAGAAAAAGAGACGCTTTCCCCATCCTGGATTCGAACCAGGGTCCCTCCGTTTAGCCCGGAGTGTCTTGGACCGCTAGACGAATGAGGACAGGAAACAACGCTCTCTTTCTCCGTATGTAAAGATGTTAAGGTATTATTACCCTCCGCAGGGATAACACAATTGCCAAATATGGTCAACACAAGAAAGCCTCCGGGGCGAGATTTTTGTGAGTTTTCGTGGGGGAATTTATTATACTATAATTTTTGCCACCCACGTATTAATTACAGCTCAAACTAGAGCTTATGACGTAGCAATTAAAATTAAATTACAATTTTATATATGTATATATATATTGCAACGTACAAATGTTCATAATATGTGCTTTGCCCCCTCCGTCCCAATAATTTTGAAAACTCTACGTTGATGGATACTAATATCTACAAAATTATAATTAGGAAAAAAATACTGTGTTAATTAAATCAAACTTTTTTCAGGCGGATATAATTATTTGCATGGGTGATCATGATTTACAATTTATTAGTCAAGTTCATCAGTATAGGCAGCAAAAGGTAAAGACTTTGGGGTCTGACAAAGCATAGGATACAATATAAGTGGAAGTAATATATAAATAATAGATTGATTAGTGATTATAGATAGTATAGATTATAGAGATTGATTAGTGTGTGTGTGTATATATATATATATAGAAGGCATAAATTAAGAAAGCAGTAGTGATATCTGATTAAATTAATGAAAGCCCAGACTGTACAGTGAAAAAAATAAATATTTTGTTTAGATTTAACTCAATTTTAAGAAAACAAAAAAAAACAAGACACCGGGGCGAAAATTTTCAGTATTGGACGAATGGAAGGGAGCCCTAACTGGTTTTAGCGGGAGCAATAAAGTTACCCTGTGTGTGGGCAACCCTTCGACTATATAGTCTACCGTCTATCATCATTATATGGTCTAAGGGGCAACCCACGTTACGTCGCGGGAGGAATGTAAAATATATGAGAGGACCCACTTATAATAAGCCCACATTTACCGAGTTTCCAGATATAGCGAAGAAAATGCGGATTTTATTTGGCATGATGATTAAGCATAACATAATTTAACTGCTTTTAGCAAACAAGTCCAAACCCCGGATTTAACGAGCTATTAAAACAAAATCTGAAATCAGACTCTTTTTGTAAACATTTCGTCGTTGCATGCGGTTGGTCGTTATAATCGGTGCTCGTTGTGACCGATTGTTACATTTCTATGGATTTGGGAAGGGAAATTCCACTAATTCCTCCCCCACGCGAATCCGTCACTGCTACAGCACACTCTAATATCACGGCATCCAAAAGTAAAATCACGTAGCAGCATAGGCGTAAGCAGAAAGTTCGTAAGGGAGGGTGACAGAGTTACAACTCACGCATTTCTATGTTAAAATGCAAAATTTCATTGCAGTGGGGGGTTACAATTCCCATCGGCACCCCCTGCATAGGCCAACGCGTAGTGGAAAAGCACGCAGGCATATAAATAAATCTATGAACCATCGGCCTTTGCAATGACGGCGTGAAACCGGAAAACCGTCCATGCCAGGCGATGAAACGATACGATATTGTAAAACCGCGATTACGCACAAAGGAACACCGGAATCGCCGGTATAATGCCTGAGCGGCGTGACACCATGAAATTGTCGTCAAGTTAAAAGACAAGGATGATTTGAAACCGTAACATCACGCACGCGCACAAAAACATCGGAATCTTCGGTGTGACATCGGCAAACCGCTGTGCGCCGCTCGGTGGATGTCATCGTGAAATCACGATGTATCGCCAATTTGAAAATTACGAAACCGTTGTCGACTTCGACACGATGTATCGATACATCGTCCAGGTCTAGTTATTGCTCGCCCTCCCTCCCATTGCGATATAATTTTGCATATATACATATGAATATATGGAGTTGTAGCTCTTTAATCCTCCATTAAGCCTGTAACCCATTTATGAACTTTCTGCGTACGCCTATGATCGTACAATTAACCCGGGTTCGACTCCTACCAGGAACGCGTGTCAGTTTTCTGCCCATCGAAGACAGGAATTTGGTTTTCCTGGCAGTAAAATTTAGAATTTCGAAAAAAAAAAAATGTAGGTTTCAGCAAGAACGTAGCTAGGTGTCACGGCAAAACCATCCAGATTGCGTCCTCTAATCACGAACATATCCCCCCCACCCCCACCGTGAGTTATTTCAGCCGATTTTACACCCCTTGCTTACGCCCCTGGCATAGGCTTTCCTCGCCCCATAGCTAAGGTCCTAGGTCTCAATTCATCATGACCTTCACTGTCACTGTGCAGTAGAAACACACAAAAGAAAATATTACAGTACACTTTTGTCCTGTAATCCAGTCTCACAATATATATATATACATAATCACTGGAATGGCCCAGGCTGCCGTTTGTTATTGACCTTGGCAACGTATAATGGACGATCCCTTGCTTCTGAAGCAAAACTTCAAGAATTGGAAGAAGAACTTGACAAGATCAAATGGGACATTGTAGGACTCAGTGAAGTTAGAAGAAAAGGTGAAGAGTTGGTGGAACTTAAAAGTGGACATTTGTTTTATTATAGAGGAACGGAAACTGGAAGAACAAGTGGTGTTGGCTTCTTAATCAACAAAAGAATTAAAGACTACCTTCTTGAAGTCGAAAGCACGTCAGATCGAGCAGCGAGGCTCGTTGTTCAACTAACCCAGCGATACCAACTTCAGATAGTACAGGCATATGCACCAACATCAAGCCATACCGACGAGGAGGTTGAGGAATTCTATGAAGAAATCAAACAGCTACATACCAAGGGGAAACAACACATCAAGCTCATCATGGGAGATTTTAATGCAAGAATTGGACAACAGGAACAAGGAGAGACATCGGTTGGTAAATACGGATACGGGGAAAGGAATGAACGTGGCGATCAACTCATAGAATTTGCCGAAGCTGAAAATCTTAGCATCATGAATTCATTTTTTAAGAAGAAACTACAAAGAAAATGGACATGGAAACACCCCAATGGAGGAACCAGCGAAATTGACTATATACTGGCAAACAAGAAATCAATTATTGAAGATTGCAGCGTACTGAACAGATTTAATACTGGAAGTGATCATCGAATGGTGAGATGTAAAATGCACTTAAATACTAAACTAGAAAGGCAGAAGCTCATTAGGAAACAAGTATGTAAGAGGGTGGATTTAAAGAAATTAAAAGAAAATACCGAGGCATTCAAGTTGGAATTAAAAAATCGCTTTTCTGCACTGGAAGGACTTATTGAAGAAGTTGACATCTCAGAAGCAAATGAAAACATTGTTAAGACAATAATTGAAACTGCTGGGGAAATTGGTGGTGTAATATGTAAAAAGCAGAATAGCAAATTATCTGAGAAGACGAAACAACTCATGAAAAGGCGAAGACTTATGAAGGTGGACAATCAAAATACCAGTCGCAAGATCGAGTATGTAGAACTTTGCAAAACTTTGCGCAAAAACATGAAAGAAGATATAAGAAAATTCAATTGTGAGTTAGTAAGGAAGGCCATTGAAAGCAACAAGAGCCTTAGGGTTGTTAAAGGGAGTTTGTCTATTGGGAAGAAACACATCATTGCATTAAAAGGAGAGGATGGCACTGTAACAAGAAATAGGGAAGAAATACTTAGAAGAGTTGAAGAATTCTACAAAAATCTATACGAAAGTAACAGTGGATTAAACGAAGACTCTGAGATAGTCGAAGGAACAGCTCCTAAAATCTTAAAAGAAGAAGTTTCATTTGCAATAAAAAGTATGAAGAAAGGAAGATCCT
>QLNU02015359.1:30211241-30272852 GCA_006491805.2 Dysdera silvatica | reverse complement strand
TCGTCAGAAACTTACAGAGCTAGGCTGGGAAATTCTGTCGCATACACCATTTATACTCCACAGACCTAGCACCTTCCGATTATCACTTGTTTCTCTCCTTGCAAAATTTTTTGAAGGGGAAAAAATTCAAAACTGAAGCAGGTGTCACCATGCACTAGTTGAGTTTTTCGCTTCTTAAGAAAAAGACATTTTTAAAAACTTATATTTACAAATTACCATCATGCTGGCAAAGAGGTCATAAGTAACGTCGGAAATTATATTGTACAATAAATGTTATTGAAGGTATGAAAAATTCATTATTTTCTTTTGCTTCCCAAACAGACAGAACTTTCCGGTAGACATAATACAGTATATATATCATCATCATATTCAACCATTATCTATCCACTGCTGGATGAAGGTCTCTCCAAATGCTTTCCACACAAGTCTATCCTGGGCCATTCGTTTCCACGTCACCCCAACCTCTTTTCTTATTTCATCCACCCATCTAGTTTGAGGACGTTTTCTAGGTCTTCGGTGGTCTCTTGGAATCCAGTTCAGAATTTCTGTTGTCCATCGTTGATCAGTTCTTCTTGCAATATGCCCAGCCCATCGCCATTTCAGTCCTTTTACTTTAACAATGATGTCCTCTACTCTAGTTTGCTCTCTCACCCAAGTGTTTCTTTTTCGATTTCTCCTAGTTATTCCAAGCATGCACCTCTCCATGCTCCTTTGCGTTGTCTGTAACTTTCGTATTGCTCCAACTGTTAGACTCCATGTCTCTGATCCATAAGAGAGGACTGGCAATACACACTGGTTGAAGACCTTTATGTATACATATATATATATATAGAAATGGCAGGTTGTAGTGCTCTTTTACATTATGGTAATCACTTCAGTTTTGGCGAATGTTTCTTTCCTAAATTTAAAAAAATAATAATAATAATTTGGGAAAAAAACGAAGTTGTATTTCAATTATGGAAAAAAAAAAAAACCCTGATAGTATTGAAAAAAGTAGGGAAAAAACGGAATCAAAGGATGCAGGACACTGGAGTTTCACCATCAATGAAGAGGTGTGCTGGACAGAACTTCGGAGCTCTGTGGTTACTTTTTTAAATCTAAACTATGGAATTAGGGGGTGGGGAACATATAGTATTAAAAAGTATAGAAGACAATCAAAATCCAAGTACAAAAAAATGTATGCAAGGAAACACTCGCCAAAATGGAAGCAGTTACCGTATGTTAAAAGAGCACTGAAAAATAATTTGGGCAATATTTTTCTTTTTTTTCCCTTGTAATTTGAATATTTAGCGGATATATAAAATTTCAGTTTTAAAGGTGTGTGTGCCAAGAAGTTTGAGAGGGGTGTTAGGGGATGTAGCAGACTCCCTAAAGGGGCATGGGCCCCAAAATTTGTACCCTTGTACATGTGTGTATCACTATTTTATTATTTTCAAGTTGTTTAATCACACACTTCATCACTATTTCAAACCATTTTTATTTTATTTTTTTTTTGGAGGGAGTTACTGTTTGCAGCTTTCAAGAAACATTGACATGATTTTTCCACTACTTATTTTCAAACGTCCATTTGATACGAGTTAGTAAAACTAGTACAGGCACAACAAAATTTCGACATTTTATTTTCAAACCAGCGAAAAATGAATTTATAAGCAACATGCTCGATATACAGAAAATAGTTTTATTATTGTATAGTGTTCTGCTTAATAAAATGAAGTATTTGCATACCTTCTCCTTATTTCTTTTTCGTGGTCTTTCAAATACGGATCAATTTTAAGCAATCTGTCAATGTCCGGCACGGCGATGTTCATAATATCTGTTGAAGACATTTCAATCGTTTAAAAAAAATTTAACTAAATTTTTAGAGAGTGCTCCCTAAATAGTCGTAACAGCCGAACATAGACGTGCGATTACAAAGAATTTGAACTATCTACACGTGATAAAAATGAAGGTCAGTTTTTAAGGGCATCATCGATCTAAAACATCTAAAACCGTTGGAACATTTACTAGACGGTGTGCGTGAAGTGGGCGGGGTAAGAATGGTGGTTAGGTTTTTTTTTTTTGTTTTTTTTTTTAAGAAATCGAATATCATTATCTGAACTTTAGCAGTTAAATGTTCAACTAAAATAAGGTGTTATTAGATACTATACTTGTTAGGAGTCGTTTGTTGAAGAATAATAAGAGTAAATATCTAAAAATCCACGATTTATTTTATATAACAAAAAAAAAAAAACCTCTCATGGAAAAAGTATATACACTGGGTGACAGTGAAAATGCAGCACAAAGGAGTTCCCGAAATTGTTTTTGTTTTTTTTCAGAAATTAACTTTTGATCAGTCTCTGAACATTTTAATTAAAGCCATTTTGTTTGGTCTATTTTTGGAAAATTTCAATCTCCGAATTTGGGGAGTTTTGATCTGTCATCGTTTTCCATTTGAAGGAAATAAGAAACAGTAAGGTGATTGGTGGTAAGATGCAGCCAGGCACAGCATAGACCGTTTGTTGTGGATTGGGAACTGTAGCGGCATACTTTCCTTCGAGGGATGGCAACACCTGCTAACCAGAACCAAAACTTTTCCAATCCGGTACCAAAACTGACGCTAAGTTCGCGGCAAAGTAAGTGATTAGAGAGAGACTTCCTCGTAACGTCGACGCCTTTGCACGCGTATGTTCTTCACGATTGTACAAGCTTACGTTAATCTCGGAATCCATATTATCGTACGTATGTAATTAAAGTTCAGTTTATTCGGGCCATAATGTTTTGATATTCCGTTTGTGAACCGGCCAATTTTATCGTACACCCACGAAAACGCGATAAGTGATGACTCTCGGACTTTACCGCAACTTTGGATAAAATGCCGAAAGAAGAAGTGCCAGGCAGCTCGACTCCACAGGAGCCACAAATTGCTAGAGTTAGTGTAAAAGTTCCACCTTTCTGGAAGCCAGACCCACGTGTATGGTTTCTACAGTTGGAAGCGCAGTTTCGGAATAACAGCATTTCTGCGGACCAGACGAAATACGACATAGTTGTGAGTTCAATTGATACCGACGTGTTAAGCCAAATCTCTGACATTTTATTTTAATCAATCCCGCAGCAGAATGAAAATACGAGGAAAATAAAAACAGACTAATCACATCATTCGAGAATGGCTAAACAAACGATTTCTCATTGTGATCAAATCCGACTTTCTATCACAATAACCGCACCAGGCCGCGTACGAATTACGCGCACCACTCAACAAGATCAGACCAGTCTGGATCCACGATTTCAGACATTAACCCAAGGAATGTAATAGAAAAAATGATCTTCAACCTCCAGGACGTTGTCATGCTGAGTTTCCATAATGTCGACATGGATTTTGCTGCACGAGATTCTTTCACAGATACTGCGATCAGTAGCGTTTCCTTTCGTAATAACCGCGCGATCAAAAGCCGCTGTTACAGTCAAACAAGTAAGTCCTCCACAGGTTTGAGGCAACCCCGACTCACAGCGCAGCAAAGCTTCCAACTAGGAGCAGCAAAGCCTCCAACTAGGAGCAGCAAAGCCTCCAACTAGGAGCAGCAAAGCCTCCAACTAGGAGCAGCAAAGCCTCCAACTAGGAGCAACAAAGCCTCCAACTAGGAGCAACGAAACTACACTTTGTCACGTTGAAATACGTTTTGTGCGAAAACTAGCCCTCAACTGAGGCCGCAAAATCTTTTTCAACAAGCAACAACCAAGCTGATCACAGAGCGTTTCATTTGGAAAGATACCAATAAAGACTGTCAGGCTTGGACTCGCGCATGCCTAGCATGCCAACGCTCCAAAGTCCATCGGCACACACGAGCAGCCCTAGGCGAGTTTAAGGTACCCAATCAAAAATTCAAACACATAAACATTGATATTGTTGGACCCCTACCACCATGTCATGGTTATCGTTATTTATTAACGGCAATAGATCGATTTACCAGGTGGATAGAGGCCACACCCTTGGAGGATCAGTCCGTGGACACTGTCAGCAAAGCACTAATTGGATCATGGTTCGCTCGGTTTGGCATACCGGCAAAGATAACAACAGACCAGGGTCGCCAATCCGAGAGAGAATTATTTCATTCTTTGGGAAAATACCCTGGTTTTCAAAAACATCACACATCAGCTTATCACCCACAGGCAAAGGGTCTCATCGAGCGACAGCATCGTACACTCAAAACCGCTCTGAAAAGCCATCTTCAAAAATCAACTTCATGGGTCGATGCTCTCCCATTTGTACTTCTTGGGCTTCATTCCGCCATTAAAGAAGACTTGGGGTGTTCATCTGCTCGACTGGTATATGGTTCAGCACTGCACTTGCCGAGTGAATTTTACAATGATTCCGAGAAGACACAACAACACGATTTCTTAAAACAACTTCAAAATTTTGTCAAAGCATTAGTACCAACCCCAACAACAACACACGGGACAAAAAACTTTTTTGTACCCATGGATCTGAAAACGTGTACACACGTCTTTGTGCAAGACAACGCGACACACACAAAATTGCAGCCAAGTTACCATGGACCATATGCAGTCAACCGACGCGCGGAGAAGATTTTTCATGTCGAAATAAACGGAACTGTCAAGAGAATCTCCATTGATCGAATCAAACCAGCTTTTATGCTTGAAACAGAGAGGACAACAGCTCATGGCAGCAATGCCGTTTAGGACACCAATGAAGCAAACACCACAGAGACCTCAATGATAACAGGGATCACGAGATCGGGTCAGCAAGTTCATTTTCCCACTAGATATGTCACTATATGTTCAATTTAAACGTTGTCGCTGGGAGGGGAGTGTGTAGCGGCACACTTTTCTTCGAGGGATGGCAACACCTACGAACTAGAACCAAAACTTTTCCAATTCCAGAACCAAAACTGACGCTAAGTTCGCGGCAAAGTAAGTGATTAGAGAGAGACTTCCTCGTAACTTCGACGCCTTTGCATGCGTATGTTCTTCACGATTGTACAAGCTTATGTTAATCTCGGAATCCATATTATCGTATGTATGTAATTAAAGTTCAGTTTATTCGGGATTATAATGTTTTGATATTCTGTTTGTGAACCGGCCAATTTTATCGTACAATCTCAATGAAACACGCGGATAGAACCGCTAACAACAACTAGTAAAAACATGAAACGTTCAAGGCAGAGAGAACAGAAGATAAAATGGTGGAAACTGAAGGAGAATGATATGAGGAAATGGTTCAAGGAAAAGGTGTTAAAAGAGATAACGTTGGCATAAGATTTACAAGAATGGTGGAAGTTTAATAGTTATAATATAAGAAAGACAGAAAAAGAGGTGCTATGAAAAACATCAGGAAAAGGACCGCCAAATATAAAGGAGGCATGGTGGTGGAATGAAGAAGTAGAATCGGCAATAAAACATAAGACAGAGATGAAGAAAAGATGGGACCTGACAGGTAATGTGGAAGACAAAAAAGCATATAAATTGGCAAATAAAGAGTCAAAGAAAGCTGTGGCTATAGCAAAAGCGAAAACGGTGGAAGATGCGTATGAAGAAATGGAAAGAAAAGACGGAGAGAGGCAGTTAATAAGAATAGCTAAAGTGAGCAATAAAGGGTCAAAGGACTTTACAATGATTAGGCAGATAAAAGATGATAGGGGAGTGTAAATATTGGAACAATCGTGGATTAGAGGAAGATGGAGAAAATATTTTAGTAAGTTACTAAACGAAGAAAACTCAAGTGTGTTATTTGATGATGGAAGAGCGATTGAAAAAGAGGTGGGGGGAGATAGGCAGAAATGAAGTGGAAACGGTGCTTAGGAAAATGAAAAACGGGAAAGCAACAGGTATGGAACAGATCCCGGTAGAGGTATGGAAGAGCTTGGGGATGAAGGAATAGATATCCTGTGAGACCTTACGAAAAAATTGTGGCAACAGGAGAAGATACCGTATGAGTGGAGAAAGAGTATTGTTGTACCAATATATAAGAGTAAAGGTGATGTGCAAGAATGTGGTAACTACAGAGGAATAAAGCTGATGTCCCATTCACTGAAGATATGGGAAAGAATTGTGGAAACGAGGATTAGAAAGGAGACAGATATAGAAAAGCTAACGATGCAAGAGACCGTAGTCGGAGACATTTCCATTTCGCCATCGTCAGTGCTCAAAGAAACTGTTACAGTTATAGTGAAGTTTGTGTTAAGTTTTGGTTCTGGTTAAGTCATGAGCACGCTAAGATGCCACGAGGTGTGGCTCTCTTGTTTTTTCTGTATTTTAGAATTCGATTAGTAGTTTATATGAATGTGGGTGTTCGTAAAATTGTAAATAAAGGTATGTTTACCCGTGTTAAATTTGGTGAGCTGTGCTAGTGCTTGAACTGCCATCATCAATTTTACGAAAGCGGAGTTGAAGTAGGTGATTTGTAATTTCATATCCCGAACCCGACGAAAAAGATAAGTGCGCTTTGATAATTTCTAGCGTAATTTTTGATATCTTTTAACATTTGGCATCCCTGCCGGGATAACGACAGCATAATTTGCTGATATTATGGATCTCCTGAAACATACTAGAACTCCGCTTAGAGGTGGTTTTTCTAAAGCAGCTACTAAGCTTGAAGAACTAATCAAGTCGCCCGAACCTAATTCGGAAGAATTAGCTGTTTCAGTTTCACAGTTGAGTGAAAAGTTCAACAGATTAGAAAGTATAGACGAGAAAATTATTGAATGTTTACAAACGGATGAGACTTTGAAGGCTACTGAAGATGATTTCTGTGCTGAAATCGAGTCAGTTGAGACGTATAGAGATAGATTTATTAATCTAAAAACGAAAGCTGAGAGATTGTTACAGCGAATTGATTGTAAACATACGCGGTCTGAAAACAGCGATAACGCTATTTCTAAACGGAAGTTTAAGTTGCCAAAAATTGAATTGAAGAAATTTAACGGGGAAATAACTGAATGGCTTGGTTTTTGGGGGCAATTTAAGAAAATTCACGATGACTCCGAAATCGACCCTGAAGATAAATTTCAATATTTGATACAATCTACCGAAGTTGGGTCTCGGGCAAGGGATTTGGTAGAAAGTTTCCCACCCACGTCAGCTAATTATCCCAAGGCCATAGAATACTTAAAATCACGATTTGGAAAAGATGAAATACTTGTCGAGGTATATGTTAGAGAATTGCTAAGTCTTGTACTCAGTAATAATATGAATACATATAACAGATCATCTTTATCTCAGTTGTATGATAAAATTGAAACGCATTTAAGGGCACTCGAGACATTGGGTGTGGCCACGGATAAGTATGCCGCCATGTTGTATCCTCTTGTAGAAGCATGCCTTCCGGAGGAAGTTATCAGAACATGGGAACGGTCTCGTGGTTCTCTTAGTACAAGCGAGGATGATGGGACATGTAACAAGCTTCAGCTACTAATGAAATTTTTAAGAAATGAAGTTGAGGGCGAAGAAAGAATTTCATTGGCTAAGAGTGGTTTCGGTATAGGTAATAGCGTTAACAAACAAAAGGTTATTTCTAAGACACATCAAATACCAAAATCGAGCATTCCTACCGCAGCCGGTCTGCTGTCAGAAAGTAGAATTCATAAAGGCGAATCTCTGCTTAAAAATTGTATATTTTGTTCACAAACACATGAATCGCAGAATTGTAGATTAGTTCAAAAATGGTCACTTGACGATAAAAGGAAAGTAATCTCCCAGAAAGGATGTTGTTATACATGTTTGAAAAATGGTCACGTTTCTCGAAAATGTTGGAGCAAATTAATTTGCCCCAAATGTCATGGACGACATTATTCTATCATGTGTCCAGAAGTGAGGTCAGAACACACAAACAAGATCCATGACAAAGCAAAAAATAGTTCTGATGAGAATAGTACCAATTTGGCGAATCGTACTTGTACAGAAGAAGTATTGCTTCAAACTTTGATCATACGCTTAAAAGGGAAGGAAGAAAATTTGACAGTTCGGGCCATTGTAGATACGGGATCTCAGAGATCCTACATTAGCAAAAATGCAGCAATGTTAATGAAATATGAATCACTGGGTCAAGAAAACATGACCCATAGCCTTTTTGGTGGTAAAGAGTCGTGTGAAACTCACCAGAAGTACAGAATGTTTTTAAGTAACATAGAGAATGATTACCACTGTAATTTTGATGTGTTTGAGCAGCAGGTGATTTGCTCAAATATACCTCGAACCGAAAATGGTCCATGGACTCGAGAATTGAAAAACTTGGGAATAGAAGTTCACGATATTAACTATAAGGGGGATATATCGGACGACATTCAGGTTCTTATAGGCTCAGACGTAGCGGGTAAGCTGTTTACTGGTAGGATATTGGAACTCAAATGTGGGCTGGTAGCCATGGAAACAAGAGTGGGATGGACTTTAATGGGAAAAACAAATAAAAGAAGTTGTAGCGATTCGTCGATGTTAGTCCTCTCCTTACATGTTGCTGAGGCCCAAATCGCTGATCTGTGGAATTTGAATTGTCTTGGAATCTTGGATCCAGCAGAAAAAAGGAATCGTGAAGAACTTCAAGAGGATGCAAAAAAAGATTTTTTGAAAACGCTGAGAAGACAGCATGATGGAAGATACGAAGTATCATTGCCATGGGTAGAAGGTCATCGTGAACTCCCTAATAACCGATTATTGGCCGAGAAAAGGTTAAAATCTACTATAAAAGCCCTTATAGCTAAAGATAAATTAGAAGTGTACGAAACCATCCTAAAGGAATGGTTAAGAGAGGGCATTATTGAAGAAGTGAAGATTTCTTGTAATGATGAAGCCAATGTACATTACCTTCCTCATAGGGCAGTTTTCAAGGAAAATGCAACGACAAAAATTAGACCTGTTTTTGATGGGTCGGCAAAGACACAAAACTTCCCTTCATTGAATGACTGTTTGGAAAAGGGTCCGAATCTCGTTGAACTTATACCGTCTATTCTTAATAGATTTCGTCTTGGTAAATTCGCGGTGATTGCGGACATCCGAAAAGCTTTCCTGCAAATTTTGTTGCAGGAAAATGCTAGAAGTTACTTTACGATTTCTATGGTGGAAGGAAGGAAATCCCGAGCATTTTAAGGTTTATAGGTACTGTCGAGTTGTGTTTGGCGTGTCTGCCAGCCCTTTCTTGTTAGGTGCCACATTAGCTTATCATTTGGATAACTTACCTCCTCACCTGGAAGAAACTTCAGACCGATTGAAAAGATCACTATATGTTGACAATTGTGTTTCAAGTGTAGATAGTGAAATTGAGCTTCAAAAATTCATAAATGAAGCAAAAGAAGTTATGTCTTTGGCAAAATTTGATCTCCGTGGATGGCAGTGGAATTTAACGTATGATTTTTCTTTAACCAGTTCAGACTTTAAACGTGAAAGTCAGTTGTCAAAGGATCTAATGAATGGCTGTGACACTGCTCCTGTACTTGGACTTTCGTGGAATTTAAAGACGGATACTCTTAGCGTTGATCTAAGAGGTCTGGTTGATACGAAGGAAGAAATAATCACAAAAAGGAAAATTCTGTCGACAGCTCATCGAATATTTGATCCAATTGGTTTTACTTGTCCTGTTACGTTACTGTCAAAGATAATGCTACAGAAGTGCTGGCAGTTGAAAATTTCTTGGGACAAAGAGTTGCCTGAGGAAATAAGCAAAGAATACGGCAAATGGAAAAAGGACTTAAAGTTCCTCAAAGATATTAATATACCACGACATGTTTATGGCTGGCTGAAATCTGAAAGCAGTTGCAGTTTACATGTTTTTTGCGACGCCAGTAAGTCTGCATACGCGACTTGTATCTTCCTTCGTGTTGAAAACAGCAGTCATGAAGTATACTGTCAGCTGGTTCAAGCGAGAACTAGAGTATCTCCTCTAAAGAAGGTCACCATTCCATGCTTAGAACTGTTAGCTTGTAACATAGGTGCCAGATTATACAACTCATTGAAGACAGATTTGGAGAAAATTCCTACTAAGTTTTGGACTGATTCTGCAGATGCCCTGCACTGGATAAAGAAACCTGATTCGTGGGGTATTTTTGTTGCCAATCGAGTGAAAGAAATTCGTAATTTAACAAATCCTGATTCTTGGAATTTTGTTCCAGGAACTTTGAATCCGGTAGATCTTCCCTCTAGAGGATGCTCAGGTAAACATCTATTGGATTCCCGATGGTGGGAGGGGCCTGAATGGTTAAAGAAGCCATCAGAATTTTAGCCAAAATGTGATTTTCTTGCTGATCCAGAAATTGTTGATTCCGAAAAAAGGAAGACTATTATTTCTGCTTCAGACTTGGTTAGGGAAAATACATGTCTGTTTGAGAGGATATCGTCATATAATAAGATAGTTAGGGTGAACGCGTAGATTTTTCGATTTTACAACAACATCAGAGACAAAGGTAATAGAAAATGTGGAAATTTACAAATAGAAGAACTTTCTCGAGCTGAAAGGATTATTTTGAAATATGTTCAGAATCAAGATTTTCGTAAAGATTTTTTGCAGAAATTGTCTATGCCAACGTATATTGATACGGAAGGACTTCTTAGGGTGAAATCGAAAATCAGTTTAAGACAAGATCTTGATGCGTTCCGCTACCCTATCCTTCTTCCGTCCACATATGAAATTGTTTCGAAATTGATTATACAACGGCATTTAGACCTAAATCATGCTGGAGTACATGTATTGATGTCAAATTTGAGAGAAAATTACTGGATCCTTCGGATTAGAAAGACAATTCGTCATGTCATTCATGAATGTATCAGATGCAAGAGGTTTTCTTCCCGTCCTGTTGAAGTAGTGAGCGCCCCTCTACCTGAAGATAGAGTTAGAGATGCCTCTGTTTTTGAAATTGTTGGGATTGACCTCGCCGGACCGTTATATTTAAAGAACGGAACCAAGGCATGGATCGTTATATTTAGTTGTGCAGTTTTCTGAGCTATACGTCTAGAACTCACTATCTCGTTGTCAACCAATAGTTTTCTTCTGGCCTTCAGGCGATTTATATCGCGTAGAGGACGGCCGAACATGGTGTACTCTGACCAAGGTACCAACTTCGTAGGATGTAACAACGAAATCAAATCACTCAATTGGGAAAAACTGCAAGAATATGCTAATGTTAGAAAAATCAAATGGAAATTCAATCCACCATCAGCTCCGTGGTGGGGAGGATTTTGGGAGAGAATGATAAGACTTATCAAAGACATCCTCAAGAGGGTACTAGGAAAGGCCTGTTTAACATACGAAGAACTAAATATTGTTCTCTGAGATGTTGAAAGTATCATTAATTAGAGACCACTCACGTACGTGGCCGAAGACACAAGCAATCTTGTCGCTTTAACTCCATCAGTGTTCCTTCAGGAGATAAGAGAAACTGGAATACCTGACCTAGACTGCATTGAAGAAGTTCGGATGAACAAAAGATTCTCTTACAGACAGAGAATACGTGACGATCTCAGAAAACGCTTCAGAAGTGAATATCTTGGACAGTTACGTCAACACAAAGCTGCTAAAGATGCCTATGAAATTCGACATGGAGACATTGTTTTAGTTGGAAGTGAGAATATTAAACGAATTGAGTGGCCTTTGGCAAGAGTTGTTGAAGTGTATCCAGGGAAAGATGGGTCAGTCCGTCTTGTTAAACTGAAAATGAAAGATGGAGAATATCTTCGTGCTGTACAGAGACTTTATCCTTTAGAAATAAATGATGAAGCAAGTCTACTGTACAACGATGTTGCTATTTCCAGACATGGTGCCCTCGATGAGAGTACGATTCCACTGGAACTTTCGTCACGAACAGCGGATGTGCCTGAGGTATCAATAAAGACTAGGTGCGGCAGAACTGTTAAATGTCCGAAAAGATTGACTTTGTGATGCATTTAGACTCTCGCAAATTTTTTGGTTTGAGTTAACTATTGAACTCTATTTAACTCAAAGGTGGGAGAATGTGGAAAGCTAACGATGCAAGAGATCGTAGTCGGAGACATTTCCATTGTGCCATCGTCAGTACTCGAAGAAACTGTTACAGTTATAGTTTGTGTTAAGTTTTGGTTCTGGTTTGGTCATGAGCACGCTAAGATGCCACAAGGTGTGGCTCTCTTGTTTTTTCTGTAATTTAGAATTCAATTAGTAGTTTATATGAACGTGGGTGATAGAAAAATTGTAAATAAAGGTATGTTTACCCGTGTTAAATTTGGTGAGCTGTGCTAGTGCTTGAAGTACCATCATCAATTTTACGAAAGCGGAGTTGAAGTAGGTGATTTGTAATTTCATATCCCGAACCCGACGAAAAAGATAAGTGCGTTTTGATAATTTCTAGCGTAATTTTTGATATTATCTTTAACAACTATATTCAGAATGGATCGCTAAGTACGGCATACCCAAATCCATTACTTCCGATAGAGGAAGAAACTTTGAATCAGCACTATTTAAGGCATTAGCAAATCTTTTGGCATACACAAAAAGAGAACGTGTAGCTACCGACCACAATGCCAAGGTTCCATTGAGCGATCGCACCGCTCTCTCAAATCAGCATTGCGCGCTTATAAAAACGAAAATTGAACTGCAACCCTTCCCGCAATAATGCTTAGTTTAAGAACTGTAATTAAGCCAGATTTGGGGGCGTCCCAGCCTAACTTACGTATGGTAAAAATCTAATGCTACCAGGAGAATTCTTTACTAGCGGCAGGGAGGATGTTAATGCAGGCCAATGCGTAAAAATGCTGCAACAACATTTTGAAAAAATTAAACCAGTTTCCCCCGCGCACCACGGGAAACACAAAATTTTCGTTCATAAAAACCTAAGTACATGCACACACATCTTCATTAGGAAAGGCGCTGTACAAAAACCCTTAGTGTAAAGGTACAATGGATCTTTCGAAGCAATTGCCAGAATGCCTAAATATTTCACACTGTTAGTGAAAAGCAAGAAGGAAAACGTTTCAATCGACCGCCTTAAGCCGTGTTATATGTCAACAGAGGACATAGCAGCCGAAAAAGGAACAAAAACTGAAACCACAGACGAAAAGAGAAAGGAAAGATGTGTTTCCATGACAACGGATGCCACCAAAGGTACAGCAAACCAGTTACCGGACAACAATCAAATCCCTCTGCCTAGAAGGATCAAAAGAACTGTACATTTTACAGACAGGTTTTAGTACACGGTCTGACGCTTGACTATGAGCGCAGTTCAAAAGAGAAACTTGTTCTGCGCAGAGTGGAAAGCTAGCGGACTTTTGTGTGGGAGCACAAAAATAAACAAACGCAAACAAGTTATTGGAAAATATCCAGTGTCTTCATCCATTATTTAAGATGGAACCAATGTCTTTGAAGTGCATAGCAAGAGTGGCTAAAGAAATGCCACTTATTTTCCAGGAGAATAATATAGATAAGCTTTCTGACGAATGGAAATTATACATGATTAAACAAGTGAATGAATATGCCCTGACAACTGAAACAAGGGAAAATAGAATTGATAATGTAGATTATCTGTTTGAAGAATCAGAGATTCAGGATGATGGGGAACCAGTAAACAAAAGTTCCATCCCTGTAACAAGAATAGATGTTTATTGGTCTGATGTCCTGAAGAAGAAGAAGAAGAATCTTGGGGAGAAATACCTTCTACTTTCTCGTTTAGTCAAAGCGGCACTGGCACTTTCCCATGGGAAGGAGAGAAGGGTTTCGCTTAACAGACTCTTTCTTAACTCAAATCGTCCACTGTTAAATGAATTATAAGTGAATGGTCTTTGAACTGTAAAAGGGAAGAATGACATATGTATTATCCTGTTGTGGCTGAAGTATTGCCGAGAAGCACATAGTAAGTACAGAAACTATTTGGAAGAGCGTAAGAAGAGACTTTCAGCTAAAAAAATGAAGAGAAATCATCCTTCAGATGTTGAAATACTTGAGAAAAAAATTAAAAGGCTACAGGAATTAATCAAAACAAGTCATTCACTGATTCGGGAAGCTAATGAAAGACTTTCAAAAGGTACTAAAAGAACGGATATGAAAAAAATGTCAGCTGCACAGGCCTTGCTAGAGTCGGGGCATAAACAACTCATAGCAAATACAGAGGAATTGAACCATGCAGAAACTACATTGTTTTCACAGATAAAGTTGGCTAAGAAGTAGCCAGTATAAAACAATAAATCCTTTTAGGGAACTTTATCTAACATTATGGTTTTGAAATGATCACATGAATGACTGTTTCTAAAACATCTAAAGTTTGGTTAACGTTATGGTACCGACTTCTAGTTGGATGGACGAATTATGATTGCAAAAATTGCCACATATGATATAAATTGTTATTCAATTTATATCACATGTGGTACAATTATTTAACATAAAAGTTTGCAATCCATCTAAAGGTTTCATCTAGCCCTTCTGCTATATGGGTGACTATGTTCGGTTTTTTCATCTACAATTATTTAGTAGTATACTCTATTTTTCTTTCTTTTTACTTTTTTTTTGCATTTACTGTATATTATTAACAGATATGTTTGTTGCCCTTTAATTCACTGGCACAGGTTCACATTTGAACTTACGCCTATCATTTGGTATAATAACGTGTGTATTGTGTAGTGAGAATTGAATACCATACTACACATGTCAAACTGACATATATTGTGGGTGGTTGGTTCTAAACCTTTCTTGCAAAAGGTTTTTTTCAGGAAAATCAGAAGATTTAGAAATTTACCCCCCCCCCTGTTTTTTTTCCACTACTGATGATGATACGTCCTATATTTATTTCATAAATGTCCTATATTTTTTTAAGTTGTGACTATGACCCCTGATTCATCTACCTAGGTATGGGGGGGACACCTTTTACACCCCTTTGGGAAAGGCCCTGCCCCTGGTAGTTATTTCAAACGAATATTTTTGCAAGTATTCACGAATTTGGCATTTTTTGATCCTCTTTAAAGTCAGTGCCCATGACCTTTATCAGTGCTTAGTTACGCCTCTGAAAATAATAATTCAAAGCTAATAATTTGATCGGCCACCGAAAAATTCCACCCTGCATTTGTCAAGTTCTCGGTGGTAAACTTTTCGTCAAAAATTTTCCACCGTGGGCTTCAGCATACTTAGCCTATTGGTAAATACACCACCGTTTGCAAACTTTTGAATTTATGAACTTTTTGGGGTCCAAAGGGTTTCGTAAAAACGTTAGTCTACTGTATAGTCGTTTGTTAATAAAAAATATATATATTATTAAATAATTTTTTTCATGAATTCACATATTTTACCTTGTTCTTAAAGTTGCATGTACTGTCTCACCTTGTCTGGTGCAGAATGACCTCTGTTCTCTATGCACCATAAAAATGCAACCAACCACGAATTCCCGATGTTTAGAAACTATCAGAGTCAACAGATATAATATTTGCATAACTGATCCTTATTGAAATATAAAATTCTTGCCTGAAAAAATTTCTGCGTATTATAGTTTCCAATTATTTCTATCACACAGAAGTTCAGAATTACCAGGTATTCTAGATGCGATAGGACAATTCTACAATTGTAAGTATGTATGTATCCTTGGTTTTGCACTGATGATAATTGTACATGTGTATCCTATATGGTAATGTCCTACATAAGTAATTATTGCACCAAAGATGAGAATTTGTGTTCCGGTGATTTAAGTAAATGAGAATTAATGGTTTCTGTAAATTCCTAACAAGGTTGTTCATCATTTTTCTAATAACCTATATAAAAGTAATCTACCCTTATTAAAATATACCAAAAGCAACTAAACCTATGTGTTTCTACACTGATTACATTATTTGACTAATATTTAATATCTCATCAGAATTATTATACAGGGTGCCCACAAAAGAGATCCTTGATTTCAAATAGTTACAAAATAAAAAGATATTTTAATATTATAAAAATTTTAGTGGCAACAGATACACAAAAACTAAATATTTTCTTTTATTTTCTAAGAAGAGTTCTTACATTCCTGTAACAGCTACAAAATGGTATTTTTCAAGATAGCCTTCACTCCACAATAATGTAGCTGGTGCGCTCTGGAATTTGCTAAAACAGAAAGCAGACTGTGTGCAGCCCATTTTAGTTCCACAGAGGAACCCTGAATGCAGAATGTTACCTGGACATGCTAATCATTTAATTGATGCCACAACTAGCTGCTGAGAGTGATAACTACCTGGTTCTGCAAGATATGGCACCACCATACTGGCATCTCAACGTCTGTGAATTTCTGAAAAATCACCTGCCAAACATATGGATTGGCCTCTCTGGTGATGCAGACAAAGTGTTTTTTTATAAGTAGCCCCTAGATCACCTGACTTAAGTATTTGTGATTTTTTCCTTTGGGGATACGTGAAAGGCAGACTGTACCTACCTCAATTATTCACAACAGTGGATGATCTGCAGGAACGCATCATTGCAGCGCCGGATTTGTGGCAGACAGTGTAGAACAAGCTGGATTATACCATTGTTTGTCGAGTTACAGGAGGGACACACATTGAGTGTTTGTAACATAGACAAACATGTAAAAATGTTTCATTTTTATGTACCTGTTGCCACTAAAATTTTTAAACAGGGTGTCTACTCAACTGGAAAACCTGGAAAAGTCAGGGAAATTTGAAATTCATTGTTATAATAAATAACTTATTAAAATAATTTTCCTGAACTGTGCTTTTCATACCACATTACCTACTGAAAAATTTGAAAAACTTGTACTTTTGACTAAACTTCTTCCAAAAGTTACCATTTTGCACCAAAACTAATATAATTTATATAAAATTATTAAGCCTATATATTTCTCAGGAGAAAATGTTTGCCAAATATATAACTAAAACTTGAAAAACAAAAAGTGTTTTTAGCTAAATTTTCTAATCTGTAAGAGATTTTGATCATACCAATCTCCTTTGCCTTATATATAGTCATACACATTTTAAATGAAATAGAAGATGAAGCATCAGCTTTGCGATTATATAGTTAAACTCTTTTATAATGAACTTGAAAAGGGTGGAATGGAAATGTTGCTGTAAATATTTAATTAGTGCAAGTTTTTAGTGTAAAGAAATACACTTTTTAATACAGCTTTTGAATTTGTAAATTCACTATAATTGAGTTATAAATGGCTTTGGGGTTTGCGTTAATCGATTTCCTGGCCTTGAAACTTATTGTGATTGCGCAAATTTTAGTGCATTGTGTGTTGTTTACTGTAATTAGTAACTGGTAATCGATTAAGATTTGGTCTGGAAACCTGGAAAAGTCAGGGAAGTTTGAAATAGAATTTGGGTAGACACCCTGTTTAAAATATTTCAAGAACTTTTTATTTTATAACTATTTGAAATCAAGGACCCTTTTTGTGGGCACCCTGTATAATAAAAATTGTTTAATTGCTATAAAATATATATATATATTTTTAAATTATTGCACAACGTGATATTTCATGAACTAATTTTAAAAACTTTCTTGGCAAGTGAAATTTTCAGTATCCCATTTCTTGTTACGACTTTGAGAAATCTGTTAACCCTCAAACAGACTAGCTTTTACAATACAACTCACTTCAAAGATCTGTGGTCATGGCTCCACAGTTTGTGTTGCAAGATGTGAGAACCATATTCAAGATCTAAACAAGATATCATTGGCTTGAAGCTGTCTATTAGAACTGATATATAATGGGCCTATATACTTTCATATTGCGAGAAATTTGAGAAACTTCGGTGGTTTTCATCCATTGGCGATTACTCGTAAAGATGGCATAAAAGGAAAGGCTAGTTTCTCTATTTCAGTTGGAAACTGTATTTGAATTGGTCTTTTATGTATACCAAACCAGTTACATCTTCTAAATTTTTTATTTAATTTTTCTGGCTATATATAATTAATAATCCTGAATTTTTCTAAGAAAAACAATTTGTGAAAAATTATTATAAAGCAAAGTAAATGTAAGTTCACCCGAGATTACCTAGATGCCACCCCTAATATTTTGCCCCCCCCCCTAGTCTGTAGCCTAGTGGGAAATGCGGCACTGCCTGGTATATACAACCACTTCTGTGGATAGATATCTATGTGTGTTAATTTTTTTTTCTTTAATTGCAGACAATTTTGTGCTTAAATCTACAAGAGAAAGATTTGACAAAAGATGTGATTGAGTTATTCTCATTTGTGCCAAACCTTGAAGCTATTTATTTGGATGGTGCAATATTTAAAAATAATGTGTTCGAAATTATTGGTAGGAAATGTCCATATTTGAAAACCATTTCTTTGTACTCAACACACATTAAAGATGGCATATTGAAGGGCTTCTGCAAATTCAGTAAGAAAAAATTTCTTGAACCTAACTTTCACATACAGAACTTGGAAATAGGTGGTTCACCCATCTCTGAAAGCAGCGTTCAATTTGCACTGAGGTATTTTCCTTCTCTAAAAGTGTTAAGGAGTAATCTTACAGACCGAGCTCTGTCTTTGCTTCATACCCATGATCTGATTGGAAACAATTTAAATCAGTTGCCCAAATATGCCTTGCAAGAAGTTACAATTGATGGAAATTTGTTCGTGGACGTGCATGCTGTAAATGTATTACGAATTTGCAAGGTCCTTTGTCCCAATACCACCTCAATCACCTTGAGATCTATTAAGTCAGATGCTCAGCTAAATTCCTGTGCTAGCTATAATTGTCTAAAAAATGTTACACTTTCTTTCAGTGATCAACTTGGTTCTGAAATATTAACCAAGTTTTTGGACTTACAAAAGGATCATTTGGAAGACCTTTGCATTAACCATGCCCAGATTAATGTTGTGAGCATCTGTCAGTGTCGAAACATCCAGAAATTGGAATTAATTTATCCTGTATTTGATACATTGGATGAATCATTGCAACCTTCCTTACGTATATTTCCTCATTTGATCAAAGTAAAACTAGGAGGTGTATACTTTTCTGACTATAATACCTTAAAATGTATCTGTTTTATTCTCTCGTGTAGTCCCATATTATCTACATTGAGTTTACAAGCAGTCAGTGGACTAGAAGGCCCAGTAATAGAATCCCTATTGAAATGCCATTTTACTACAACTTTACGAGAATTTTGTCTTACTTCTGTCACAATTCCTTCCTCTGAGTTAGAAAAATTCAAAAGATCCAGTCCTTGCCTTGAAATACTTGATATTTTTTCCTGCAATGTGTGTGACTAGTTTGAAAATGCATCTACATACAAATGTCACATTCTGCGACTGTTACTGAGGATTTAGTAAAGCAGGCTACCTTGAAGAAAGAAGTAACAAAAATGCAGGATTGATAAGACACAGCAGGAATCATGCCTGCATTTAATCTGTTGGCATGAAGGTGATATCTACAAAAATGTGACCTAGCACGCCATCAAACCATTTGTTGTTTTGCACATTGTAACCCTCCTGTGCCACATAACCACTGATGGAATTTGTTTCAAATGCTCTTGCATCCTATCTCTGGCTTCCTCACTTTTGTGCACACATTATAGAGGTGGCATGCCATGGTTACCAAGCATATAGCTTTATTTTAGTGTATATTTAAAATCAGCGACTAATACAGCAGCTCTGAGAGATTTCTGTATTTTGTAAAATTTATATTGATTTTATATTATGTAAAATGAGGAAAATTTTCATACAAAATTATGCTTCAGGTATGGAAGTTTTCCTTACGAATTTGAATATCCAAGATACCAGGATGTGCAAGGAATTCCAGTTGCGCACATAACTATTTTCTGCTCCAGCATTGTATAGCTTGCCTGGCATATACATATGGAATAGTCTGCATGTTAGTATAAATTTGAAGATTTTTTATTTTGTGAATGTTTTTTACCATTGATTATAAACGGCTGCATAACAGAAATAAAATAGAGTAGAAAAAAATGTACATCTACTTTTTGTTTATGGACACTCTCTTACAGCTTTTTATTTTTTTAAATTGTGGAAAACATCATCTTGGAAGCAATAGTCTTCTGTCATTTAAACTTTGAATCATCAACTGTCCTAGTATGAAGGATTTTTTTATCTACAAACAAATGATAAGATTGACTGCTTAATCAACTACTTAAAGTTATTAAAAGGATTTTTTTTTTTTTCAGGTAACTGAATATTTTACGTTACCATCATAAGTTTTTCGGTATGTACTTTTCAACATGGGTGTAATAAAAATGGCTAACATACACACAACTATTGAAAGCCACCATACACCTGAAGCATAGAAAAGAGTGTGAAGGGGGTATTATTGTAAAGCATTTGTCTATTTTGCTGTCAATCGCAAATCTGTCCCAATAGTGTTCTCTTTTCTCTACCCAACATAGTTTGGGGTTTGGTTTTTTAGGAAACGGTGATTTAGATTCCTTAGAAAACTGTGAATTACAACACAGCATGACTGTTGCTATCCTTATGTTATAAAATCATCTATGTTAAATATGTGTAGTATTTTGTAAGTGTGCTGAATAAAAGTTAAATTAAGTAATCGAAAGATATAATACAAAAAAAAATGACACAAATTTGTATTAGGTCAGACCACCTTTGGCCTTCATGCATTCTTTGATCCTTCAGGCCATTCCTTCTACTAGAGTTTAGAACATACAGTGCAACCTGTCTAAAGTGACCACCTTTGGGAGTGGACTATAATGGCCACCATAGATATGTGGTCACTATACATGACAAATTTTGGTATAAGGGCTTGAACAAATCCCTACCAGTTCTCTTACAAAAGGTGGTCGCTTTATGCAGGTTGTCACTTACCAGGTTCCACTGTGGTTTCATGGATATTTCCATTCCATTTACAGGGCCATTACCAGGTTTTGTTTAAAAGCCAAACGACTTTCCAAATCCTTAACCTTACTAAATGTTCACCATAGTTTGAGGGTTGGTTCCTGAGGCATTCTGGTGCTTGGATGCTCCTGAGTACTGTAGGTATCAATGCGGCATAACCTTTGTTGTCCTTGCACCACGAAACTCAAAGCAAACAACCAAGTCCTTAATGCAAAGTTCTAAATCATCCAATGAGTTATATTATGTTCAAGTTAGACTTCTGGTTAGTCCAAATGAAAAATTTGCTTTACTTGAAATTATTTGACAATAGCGCATAGTTTGTGTGAAAAGGGGAGCAATGCGCTTCACAATATGGACAAAATTCTGAACGTGGAGAGACATTTTTTCCACTAAAACAGTTGTAGAAAGTCGTTTCAACTCATATTGAACTGCCTTTGTATGTATTTCATTTTCAAATACACTTTGTAGCTAATTTTAATGATTTTTAATGGGTGTTTAGTAACTTTCAGCAATACAAAGTATATTACCATTGGACCCCAGATTAAAGACATGTACAATCACATATTTTAGCTATTTGTAGCGTTAGTGCATGTAAATACATAAAAAAAGGGAAATTTCAGAATCTATGCATATTTGAAGACTTTAATTAATTCTAAGTATTTTATTATTATTTTGGCAGGGAAAAATCCATACAAAAACTAAAGCTTTCCTTTTACTACCACACAAGAAAAATGGAAAAGATGCTTGGAAAGTGTACGTATTTTCATGTCCTAATATCTTAAAAAAGAAAATCGTGCATTCATAGGTATAAATGAGTCATTATCTTTATCAGAGAATTTAATTCTATTATGCTCGACTGGCAGTTGATTTTTTTTTTTTTTGATGAAGGTGCATTAAAAATATTAGTATTCAATGTTATAGTGGGTTGTTTTTATACTGACGTATCAACACATTTCTGACAGACGTTGTTATCTCACATTAGAAAACAACTTGAGCAAAATGTAACTGAAGTTGAATTCTGATGATAAGAAGTGGCATCTCTCTGAACGGCACCAAAACACTTTAACCAAAAAAAACCCCTGTTTCATATAACGTTCCTACTACCCTATTTATTTTATTGAGTTCTGCATTGATTTTTTATGCTTAAATGTAATGACATAGGGAAGGGGTGTGGGGCTGAATCCCTATTGGATAACAAAGTACAGTAGAGCTTGTCTGAAGTGATCACCTCTGGGACTGCATTTCAATGGTTACAATAGACAGGTGGTCACTATACACTACAGACTTCGGTATAGACATGACTAAGTCCCTACCGGTTCTCTCTTATAAAAAGTGGTCACTTTACAGAGGTGGTCACTTTACTAGGTTCCACTGCATATTGTTTTTCGTAATGCTGAATCGCGATGTTTTTTTTTAAGCGTAGCATAACTTTGAATCTTCTTGAGTCATAACTGACCTATCGACTATGTAAAAAAATGTTGTATGCATTAACATGTATGATTGTTGCTGGCATTATACCTGCAACAGTAAAAGAAACATTAAATAGGGGTGAGTACTGTTGCGGATATAATGTCAACATAACACGCCGTACAAATGATTGAAAGGATGTAAAAAGAAAATTATCCTGCAGTATAAATTACAAAAGAACAAAAAACACTTTTTGAAAACTTTATTTCTTCATAAAACATCTATTGCCGAGTTTTAAGAGAAAGTTACAGCTCAGTCATTCTAAGAAATAGAAACGCTGTTTGATGTCCCATTTCCTTTACTATTCACTTCTAAGGAATCTTTCTACTTCGGCCACGAATTCCTTTGGTTTTTCAAACGGTAGTAAATGGCTTGCATTAGGAATGGTGACGAATTCATGATTCGGAAAGTATTTTGTATGGAACGCAATAGTGTCTGCGCTGGAGATGAGAATATTAAATGCAAACATTTATTCCACAAATGAAATTACACCGACACACAAAAAAACGTGATCATATTTGAATTTTCTATTAAAAAGAAATGGCACTAAACCGAGGAATATAAACTAAGGGTGGAGAGAGGTCATCAGTATTGGAGGAACTACGGTGCCAGCGTTTGCCAGCAGCACAAGCAATAGAATAAACTATATAATAAACAAAATAAAAAAGAATTTAAATCTAGGAAGTACAGGTAAATTTAGTTAAATTGGAATCACTCTGGTGCCAATGTCTGCCTGGAGTAAAACCAATTAAATATAATAAGTAAGGTTAAAGTAGGATAAGACCATTTTTAGCATTACATAAAACTATTTTACTGCAAGGTATCAGAACCAACATTGCGAGAACTATATCCACAAGTTATATACAAACTGAAAAATATCTAAATGCAATGCAAAATAAAACATATACAAACAATAAATATATTTACAATATATTATATACAAACCTTTTTCAAAAACTATGAAATATTGCTAGGATACAAATGGCAATATAGTAAAATTGTAAAGAAATGAACCCAAAAGTGGAATAAAAAATTTAAAGTAGGAGTGTAATAATAAATGATATATGAGAAACCCATAGGATAGCACTTTTTCAAGAGAGACGCTTGTCCCAATGAGTTCAGTATTGGATGTTTCTGTTTGAGTCCTAGCCAATGCTAAACTTAGGATCTCAAGTCTCTCGACATCCAATAAAAGAAGACGTTGGATCAGAACCGTAGGAAAGTAACCTAAAAAATTTTTTAAATGAGAATGAACACTTTGCAAACACAAACTGAAACTAAACAAGCCCAAGTGTAAACAAATTCAAAGTGTTTCCAGAACTACATCCACAAAAGCTGCCATTTCCAAGAGTAAGTATTTAGTGCAAAAGTGATACGTCTTCGACAGCAGAATTTGTCACTTATACAAATCACAAAACCAGCCTTGCTGTGCATTCAAACTTACCAAAAGTATTTAGATTCAAAGGTAGTGGTATATTATTTCCAAGAAGAATATTTTTGAGCCCGTTAATTTAACCAATAAAATTATTATACTTTTTACATATACTATTAATACTGAGAATTTGTGAAATACCAATGCTTCTATGAACTTTTATACTTATACAAGATTTGAAGTTTGACAAAGACGCAACTTTGAATTTTAAATCAGATCTTTTGTCGTAGAGTTCAATATTATAAACACCGTTAGTACCATGTCTAATTTTCAAGTCTAAAAAGGAAATATTGTTCCCGTATCCAGTCTTTTTTAACTTAAGGCTGGTATGGTACATTTTTTATGTAAGACACAAAATTCAGCACAATTAATAACTATGATCGCATCAATGTATCTAAAAGATTTTATACGCAAGTGTTCATTCTTCTTTTCAAGAAAGTACAGGAACAAATCCATCAGGGAGCTTGCAGAATTTGGCCCCATAGGAATACCCTTAACTTGCCTGTAAAAATCAATGCCATGGAAGATGGTATAATCGAATATACAAAAATCAAAAATGGTATTCCAATAGTTAATGTCTATCCGACTGATATCAGAGAAGCCACTATATAAAAAAGATTTGAAATCCTTCATACCTTCCAAAAGAATACTGGTAAATAGATTTTCAAAGTCATACGTCCGAATTGTATGTATGTTACTATTCTCTTCTAGAATGTATTCAATAGTCCTGGAGTTATTGTTTATAATACATGATTTACTATCATTTTCCCTGATATCTTAAAGCATTTTCTTAAGAACGTTCAGCAAGATGGTAGCTAACTTACTATATAGCGTGTAATAAATCTAAATCCTGTAAGTTGTTTATGGAATTTCATGATGATGAAGAGATATGGGAAGTTAAAGCAGTAATTTTTTATGTTTAACTTTTTGTGCACTGCATTTACTTTCTTCTTAAAGATGTTAATGTTATATCTCAATTTGGAGTAAGTCCCATTTAGACTTGAAAATTAGACATGGTACTGATGGTGTTTATGATATTGGACTCTAACGCAAAAGATATGATTTCAAATTCAAAATTGTGTCACTGTCAAACTTTAAATCTTATATAAGTATAAAAGTTCATAGGAATATCGCTATTTCACAAATTCTTAGAATTAATAGCATATGTAAAAATTATAATAATTGATGAAATTAACAGGCTCAAAAATATTCTTCTTGGAAATGGTATGCCACTACCTGTGATTCTAGATATTTTTAGTAAGTTTGTATGCACAGCAAGGCTGGTTTTGTGGTTTGTGTAAGTGAATTCTGCTGTCGAAGACGTATCACTTATGCACTAAATACTAACTCTTTGAAATGGCAGCTTTTGTGGATGTGGTTCTAGTAACACTTTAAATTTGTTTACATTCGGGCTTGTTTAGTTTTGGTTCGGGTTTGCAAAGTGTTCATTCCCATTTAAAAAAAAAATTATTGTTCTTTTCTGGGGTTCTGGGCTGAAGTTTTCTCTTATTAGATATCGAGAGACTTGAGCTCCTAAGTTTAGCATTGGTTAGGACTCAAACAAAAACATCCAATACTGAACTCATTGGGACAAGCGTCCGTATGGATTTCTCATATTTAATTTATTATTACACTCCTACTTTAAATTCTTTATTCCACTTTTGGTTCATTTTTTTACACTTTTACTATATTGCCATTTGCAATATAGCAATATTTCATAGTTTTCGAAAAAGGTTTGTATGTAAAATATTGTAAATATATTTATTGTTTGTATATATTTTGTTTTGCATTGCACTTAGGTATTTTTCAATTTGTGTATAACTTGTCGATATAGTTCTCGTAATGTTGGTTCTGATACCTTGCAGTATTTTTTTAACTCTTCACTTTAGACAATAGGACAATTTTTTGCCATTGGCAAAATCGAGAGTTGCTTGAAGAAAATGACAGACTTTTTTTCTTTTGTTTGTCGGAAAAATTTGCGATTATAACTACTCATTTTGTTAACAGTTATTTCCGTTTCCATGTCTGTGGTATATTGTCCAGCCAACAGGGCACCAGAACCACAGATTCAGGGATTTCTTTTTTCCCTCCTCCTCATTTAACCCTCATTTTAAGTGCAACAAAGAAAAAAACTGTACGTTTTCCCGGGTGTTCCATACATTGAATCCAATTGCAGCTCTCTGTAGTCATTGGTGTACTTTTGCGGGTGTTGATGGGGGTTGTAACCCCCATTGCAATGAAATTTTGTATATTTAACATAGGAATATGTGAGTTGTAGCTCTGTAACGCCCCACTTACAAACTTTCTGCGTCTGCGTATCACTATAGCGTTGAGCTCTCAAACTTGCTGTGCAGTTGGAGCGCCTATCTGTACAGCGGGCAGGCAGAACAGAAGTTCTACATAGTTCCTTTCTGGTC
Source organism: Dysdera silvatica (assembly GCA_006491805.2). Lineage (NCBI taxonomy): Eukaryota > Metazoa > Arthropoda > Arachnida > Araneae > Dysderidae > Dysdera > Dysdera silvatica. The sequence goes on along the minus strand of QLNU02015359.1, from coordinate 30,246,805 downwards.
GTAAAACGCTAAATGCTTTCAATGTCTGTTACCATAGATTGTTTTGTTTGTTTAACAGTAAATATTATCTTTAAATACATATACAGTAAAACCTCTCTAAGGCGACCACCGTTTGTTCTGCGAAAAAGCCGTCGCTCACGAGGTGGTCTATGAATGAAGGTAAATTTAGCATCGAGTCTATGGGGGGGGGGGAGAAAATCCATTTACAGAAAAAATAGTTGTTAAGGGAGGTGGTCTTTAAGGGAGGTTTACTGTATATATATTTTTTTTTCAACGTTTTCCGTTAGTTTGGAAACTTTGTGCTTCCCCCTCCCCCCATTGGTATTATTGCTCGGGCCGCCCCTGAGGCAGCATATGTTAATAGGAGAATAATAGCTCCTGTGTGTGTGTTTTATCTTAGCTCATTTTATAAATTATATTTTATATTTTTTTATTTCATTTAACAAAATTTCATTAAAACTTTCATTAATCAAATGACTTACTTCCAGAACATTGAGTTAGGCTCTTTGACGAACATCACTGGTCCATGAAAGACAGTTTTACACTTATATCCAAACTTTCCCTTTATGGTAGCCTCGTGGATTTTTTTTCGGTCACAGAAAGCATCGTACCTATCACCTTTTTTTACGGTGATCAAAGCCTCCATTTCTCTGAGATTATAGTCCACCTAATTAACGAATATATATATATATCATCATCATCATCATATTCAACCATTATCTATCCACTGCTGGATGAAGGTCTCTCCAAATGCTTTCCACACAAGTCTATCCTGAGCAATTCGCTTCCACGTCACCCCAACCTGTTTTCTTATTTCATCCACCCATCTAGTTTGAGGACGTTTTCTAGGTCTTCGGTGGTCTCTTGGAATCCAGTTCAGAATTTCTGTTGTCCATCGTTGATCAGTTCTTCTTGCAATATGCCCAGCCCATCGCCATTTCAGCCCTTTTACTTTAACAATGATGTCCTCTACTCTAGTTTGCTCTCTCACCCAAGTGTTTCTTTTTCGATCTCTCCTAGTTATTCCAAGCATGCACCTCTCCATGCTCCTTTGCGTTGTCTGTAACTTTCGTATTGCTCCAACTGTTAGACTCCATGTCTCTGATCCATAAGAGAGGACTGGCAATACACACTTTGTGCGTTGAATCGTTTCATCGCCTGGCATGGACTTTTCCGGTTTCACGCCGTCATTGCAAAGGCCGATGGTTCATAGATTTATTTATATGCCTGCGTGCTTTTCCACTACGCGTTGGCCTATGCAGGGGGTGCCGATGGGAATTGTAACCCCCCACTGCAATGAAATTTTGCATTTTAACATAGAAATGCGTGAGTTGTAACTCTGTCACCCTCCCTTACGAACTTTCTGCTTACGCCTATGCTGCTACGTGATTTTACTTTTGGATGCCGTGATATTAGAGTGTGCTGTAGCAGTGACGGATTCGCGTGGGGGAGGAATTAGTGAAATTTCCCTCCCAAATCCATAAAAATGTAACAATCGGTCACAACGAGCACCGATTATAACGACCAACCGCATGCAACGACGAAATGTTTACAAAAAGAGTCTGATTTCAGATTTTGTTTTAATAGCTCGTTAAATCCGGGGTTTGGACTTGTTTGCTAAAAGCAGTTAAATTATGTTATGCTTAATCATCATGCCAAATAAAATCCGCATTTTCCTCGCTATATCTGGAAACTCGTTAAATGCGGGCTTGTTATAAGTGGGTCCTCTCATATATTTTACATTCCTCCCGCGACGTAACGTGGGTTGCCCCTTAGACCATATAATGATGATAGACGGTAGACTATATAGTCGAAGGGTTGCCCACACACAGGGTAACTTTATTGCTCCCGCTAAAACCAGTTAGGGCTCCCTTCCATTCGTCCAATACTGAAAATTTTCGCCCCGGTGTCTTGTTTTTTTTTGTTTTCTTAAAATTGAGTTAAATCTAAACAAAATATTTATTTTTTTCACTGTACAGTCTGGGCTTTCATTAATTTAATCAGATATCACTACTGCTTTCTTAATTTATGCCTTCTATATATATATATATACACACACACACTAATCAATCTCTATAATCTATACTATCTATAATCACTAATCAATCTATTATTTATATATTACTTCCACTTATATTGTATCCTATGCTTTGTCAGACCCCAAAGTCTTTACCTTTTGCTGCCTATACTGATGAACTTGACTAATAAATTGTAAATCATGATCACCCATGCAAATAATTATATCCGCCTGAAAAAAGTTTTATTTAATTAACACAGTGTTTTTTCCTAATTATAATTTCGTAGATATTAGTATCCATCAACGTAGAGTTTTCAAAATTATTGGGACGGAGGGGGCAAAGCACATATTATGAACATTTCTACGTTGCAATATATATATACATATATAAAATTGTAATTTAATTTTAATTGCTACGTCGGGACCAAAAAAAAATATTCGTTTTATGTATATATATATATATTCAACTAATTCCAGTATGTGCCCTAAATGTAGTTTGCCACCCCTTTGTCAGACTCTTTTAAAGGCTTTTCTTTTCTTCGCCTTTGTCAGACCCTTTTAAAGAATCTAATAACCAGAAAAAAATTCAGGACGTTCGCATATGGACTGTAAATTCCCAAAAGTGTATGTTATTATAAACCTACTTGCACATATGAAAGTTAATGATTTATACAGACCAGTGTCTCCCAACCTTCTTCAAGTTGCAATTCCCTTCTATACTAGCCAAGTAGTCCGCCACCCCCTTTTATAGTAACTAAATAATCTGTGACCCCGACTCTCCTTCGCCGCTATATTTACATAATAAAAGCATTTTTAACAGAGTAAAGAAAACACATTAAATATAAAATTATATTAATTATATATATTTTTTTATTAAATTAATAATATATATTACTGCGTATTATAGACTAAATATAAAGTTAATAAGCATTAATATTGTAATGCAGCCATATTGAAATATAGGAACGTTGAAATATTTAGTACGAAATTCATTATAAAAATAATTGCAATTAAACAAAATTGCTGTGATTCCCAAAAAAACAGACAGCGATCCGCTTGAGAGTCTCAACTCCCAGGTTGGGAACCACTGGTATAGGCACTGTTATAATTTCTATATAAAATATATACAATTGATTTTAAAGCTATATTACTTTTGATCCACAAACGTATTTTATAATCAATTTCTCCACCATTTCCAATGGAATGTGAGATGGGAGATTGCTGAACAAATGATCATAGCCGACGCTCATTTGACGTTCCGCAGTCACCCATAAGAGGTCCGACCAGTATGGAGCAAAATCTATCAGAATCATTTTTTCTACCACTATCGTTGGCTGAAAAATACAAACGTGTTTAGCTATTTTTTTGTAGAAAGTAAACAGATTCATATAGAAATAAAATACAGGGTACCAGGGAGGAATTACACAAAATGGTTAAACACTGGTAAAATAGCAATGAAAAAGATCACTCAAGCTTTCGGACGCATCAGCAGCAGTCCTTCATCAGGAGTAATGAGTCATTACTCCTAATGAAGGACTACTGCTGACGCGTCCGAAAGCTTATTTGCAAAAAGATTCATGTTTTATTACGCTATTGAAAAAATCAAACAATCTCCGCTATTCAGTGCCGGATTTATAAATGGGCATGGGCTTGCTCGGGGCTCAAGAAGCTGTGGACTTTTTTTTTAGTTGCAAATTATTTACCGTAGAATTCTGTCGATCAGCTCTCCCCGAGATGGCGACCTCAGCCAGTTTTTTCTAAATCTGAAATTCTGAAAAACTGCGTGAAAAAACTTCTTCCCTCACAAGGCCGGATCCAGGTAGATAGCACGCGCCATCCCCCCTCCCCCTGAGAATAATAAGCTTACATTAAAAATGATTGTTTTCAAGTAAAAAATACTTCAAACAAAACTTACAAGTGAAATTTTCAAGATTCGCGCCCTTCCTGAAATTTTGTTCTCCATCCGTCCTTGCCCCCCCCCAAAAAAAAAATCGTCATCAAATAAACTACATGTCTTCACAACCATATCGTTATTATATTTTATAATAATGCACATAAGGTAGGCTAATCATAAATATCGCCCATTCTCTATCCTCCGCGATTTTTCGTCGCATTTGAGGGGGCGGAACGACAGAATTATGGCGGGGGGTGTGGCTTGGGCGTAACTAGCTTCGAAGTCTAGGGGGCTAAACCACATATCTCAATGCTTAGAAGAAATTTTGTAGAGGGTTATCCCCCTCTAGTTACGGCAGTGGAGGGGGCGCCAAAAATCATTGTGCCCATGGCACTTGGTAAATTCAGCCCTGCCGTCATCGTATAGTTTGCTATAAAACCTTTAAACGGAAAGCAACGAAAAACTCTCCCCCCCCCATTTGAAAGCATGTTTTGCATAACGTATTCCATAATGAAGCTTGCAGCATGAGAGTAGTTTTATAATTTAAATAAATGTGTCGGTTAAATTTTACTTGGGTAATGGCCAGGATTGCAGCAACTCTTGATGAGAAGCTGTGGCATACGAAGACGATCTTTTTCAGTTGCTTCTCTTGAAGGAAAACAAGGAGATCTTCTACCATTTCCATGATGCCTGTTTCCTCGGGGTAAGGACTCTCCCCATGGCTTCTTAGGTCTACATTGTACACCTAGTCGGAATGATTATACAATATAAAACCACACGTCTACAATAGGAGGGAAAAAATCGCTCACTGACAGATTCAAAGAACGATTCAGACCATCTCTAATTAATGTCGGTCACTGATTCAATTATTGAATTATTTTTACCATTTTTAATATGAATTTATGTAAATAAAGGATATACCGCTCTTCCGGTTTGGTTGCACAATCCTTTTCCAAGTGAACGGTACAGAGTTCTATTCATACAGAGCCCATGAGTTAAGATAATTGGAGCTTTGTTGTCAGTTGTTTTCTGACCATCTTCTTGCACATAAAGATCGAACGCCAAGGGCACCGTTGCACACCTGTAGAACCGTACCACTTGTAAGTAATATTAAATAGAATAACCGTTTTATAATTCGTTAATATTTCTTTGATTTAATGGAATTAAAATGTTAGATCTAGAGTTCTAGTTTGCCTCCGTTTCCCTGAAAAATTTTACATTTTCGCTATTGATGATGTATTGTAATTTATAAAAAATTATTTAAAAAAAGGGATGCTTAAAACTCTTTATGTGCACAAATAAATATTACATATGGAATAATATATCATCATTATAGTCAATCGCCCATCAATCCATTGTTAAATGATGGCTTCAAAATCAAGCATACCTGTGCTGAGGCGGCGCTATCTAGATACAAATGTTGTATAGATACCAGGCCTGCAGCCAAGCAGGGACATGATCCCAGTTGCCCCATTGGGCTATTTATATATATAAAACAATCCCAGGGTGCCCTGTGCCCCATATGCTTTTTGCCTTGCCCCAGTTGCCCCTTCACCCTGGCTACAGGCCAGACAGATACAGGTGTAGTTTGGATAGCGCTGGCTGGGTTCATGATAATGATAATGAAATCGTACACTAATTAAAGCATAGATTATTTCTCTTGGGTGTGCCTGCTAAAGGAAGCTTTAAATTTAATGATACAAGGACAATTAATGAGCTTCTGATAATGGTATTAGATGTTCTGATATTATTTACTTCCTTTCATTGCTAATGGCGCTATGAATTCAACGTTGTTGTACATACTTCTACCTCAGACGCTACGTCACCTTGACATTGCAGTTTTAGAGACATTATTTGCCTTTTAATGGCTGTCGTTTCAAGTTAAGTGCATGGATCATTCAAAAGTTAACAAACATCTAGGAGGGGTAGGGTACAGCTAGACGAACAATATTTGTCATAGAACCTAGGGTCGCAAACCACTCACAGCGCTAGTTCTAAAACCGTCCAGCATGCACAAATATTTACAACCAGTGCGTGAAAAGCGCCAGATAAAACTCAGGTCAGCTGCTCAAGTGCATAGATGATTAGGACATCGCATTTTGCGCTTCTCATGCACTGGTTGTCACTATTTGTGCATGCTGGACGGTTTTAGAACTGGCGCTGTGAGTGGTTTGCGACCCTAGATTCTATAACAAATATTGTTCGTCTAGGTGTACCCTACCCCTTCTAGATGTTTGCAACCCTGGTGCTGAGACACCCTGTATATATATATATATATATGTGTGTGTGTGTGTGTGTGTGTGTGTGTGGCGCATGTTCCATGGGCTCTAGATAATCTCGGGTACATCAACTCTGTGGCAGATTAAAGTTTCCGAGACCCTGAGCTACTGGTATTGTGAGGCCCCCAGTAAAATAGTTCAAAAGGATCGTCTACAAGAGAACACATCTATGGAGGTCCTCTAGCCGCCGGAGGCCCCTGGGCTGTAGCCCTAAAGCCCATGCGTTAATCCGGTACTGGACAAACTTGTTTTTTGCCTTTTCTCGATTTTCCGCAGAAGCCGCTTTCCTCAAACAGGCGCGCGGGATGTTTCACATCCCACAACTTACAATATGTTAAAAGAACAGTCCACCCTTGCTTCTGAAACTGGCCAAACTCTTTCCTGTTGCCTTCAAAGTCACAATCTTTGGGGTAGGGTGACAAAGAGAAAATTCCACTTATTGTTCCCTGTAAAATTGGACGTTTTTAATGAAATAATGCTATATAATCAGATGGGGTGCAAAACATCCCACACGAGTCCTCGCGTTTCTCTAATCGGCGCGCCTGCTCGCGGGTTAAAAAAAAATGTGGTGTTTTAAAAGTAATTGGAAAAGATAAATGGCTTGGTATGCATAGAAAACAGCTATTCGAAAACACTTTTTGTCAGAAACAGAGAAACTGGCCCTTTTTTCTAGCCATTCTCGGCAGCAATAGCCAATGTGTGAAAAACATCCAAGTCATTCTCTAATTTCCTGTGAAGGCAAAGCATGTAAGACAGGGATGTACGATAGTGTTTACATTTATTTTATCGTGTAACGCATGGAAATTCGAAGCCGTTACCCTCACTTTTACGATAGAGTTATATTGTAAAAGCTAGTTGGGGTTAGGGTTAATAGATTTCTCGAAGTCGAAATTAGTAATATTGTTTTGAAATTTTCACTCGCAAAAGAAGTTTTTAAAATTAATTCAGGAGATATCACATTGCGCAATAATTTAAAAATATACATTTTATAACAATTAAATAACTTCTATTATATAATAATTTTGATTACACAAGACATTAAAGTATACCAATGTTATTATATGAAATAAAATAAATTTGAATAGATCTTGATGAAATAATATAATATAAATAGCGTGGAAACTTACAGTTTTAGCTGCTTTGGTATATTTTAATAAGGATAGATTACTTTTTACATATTCGAAAAAATGATTAAATGAATAATAAATGAGAAGGGTAATAACATCTTACAACGCTGATTTTTTTTTTTTTCAGTAACAGTGTATTCAAAACAAATTTTCATACTAGATCAGTGATTCCCAACCTGGGGTTTGTGAACGGGTTTCTGGGGGCGTCGCCGCAACTATTTTTATAAAGAATTTCATACCAAATGTTTCCAATGCTTTTATATTTTAACATGGCTACACATATTGCAATACTCTATTAATATATATATATATATTAAATACACTTTAATTTAATTCTATTAACAGTTGTTAACTTTATATCTATAATATGATTAATATCATATATATAATTAATATAATATAATTTTGTATTTAATGTGTTTTCTTTACTCTGTTAAAAATGCTTTTATTATGCAAATGTGGCGGTGGCAGATAGAAGGAGGTAGCGGACTATTTGGTTACTATCAAAGTGGGTTGCGGCTTGAAAAAGGTTAAAAACCACTGCACTAGATAATATATGTATATCACGTTTTATAAAATACAAAATGCATTGTTTTTGGTAAAATTATCAATGAAAGAAGTAATGTAATACTGATGCGCCCAGTGATAATGGAAACATAAATTTCAGTATTCCTTTTCAAATTTTCATTGCAATATTTATATTAAGAAAATTATTCGTTAATGATAAATAGATCAGTATTATTTTATTGCTAAATATGACCAACACGTAAGCCATTTTGAACATTAATTGTACATTTCACACGCACTGTTGTTTAATATCTTTTAGTTCCTGGTCTCAATTTCTAACAAAAAAAGTGCAGGAGCCCTAATATTATGATAAATCGATTAAAAAATGTAATGGCTGCAAAAGAATCGATATATCATATTAATTGTTTATGTTCATTTTTATGGACAACAAAATGCTTGACCTTAATCTCAAATTTATTACTTTTTCATGACATCCTTGACCTTTCTGGAAATTCATGACCCTGTAGGGGCTCCGGCTAATATTTAAATAATCGCCAAAAATGAAGAAGTACCGGAGCCGGGCTCCGATGGGCTCCCGCCCAATTTAAGCCCGGTTTAGTTCTTTCAGAATGCACAATGGACTGAAATTAATTGATTTCATTACAAAACGTTATATCTACGTCGCAGAAATTTTGTGCTATTAAATACTAACAAAATATATCAAACCATTAACGAATGCTAAGCTCCCTCTAAAAAGCTTCTAACTACGGCTCTGCTAAAAACACAAAATAATATCCGTGAAATGAAGAATTTATAGCGCATAAAGAAATTATGAGAAACTTAGTTTAAAGAAGACGGTTGGAGGTTACTTACTTGTGTTTTTGCTCCGCCATTAGAAGAAAACAAATTTGCTGGCGTTCTACTTCTCCTCCTTCCTTCAGATAAGTGATGTGAGTAAATTGATCTCTTCATTTAATGTCATCTGTTTGTACTTAAAAGTTTCCTCGAACCGTTGCAATTCACAGGAAAGTCAACAGGAAATTCAACAGAAATTCTACGAACTTTCGCAAAGATTTGAGGGCTTGGAGTATGTTGTAAAATTTTTATGCTCGCGATGTCGAAGAGCAGGAAAGGAATTTGGAGGTAGAATGCAACTGTCTTGACGCTATGCGTAATCTCCTAATCTTAATGTTGCCATGGAATCATGATAAATATATAGCCAATGCTGTATTTCCCAATAGGTTATACTAGGCTATAGACTAGGGCGGCAAAATTTTGTGTATTGAGTCTGATAGAACAAAAGCAATACCATACGATGATATAATCAGATGTTTTGCCGAGAAGAAAGCTAGACGTCATGCTTTCCATTTAAATACCAGTGTTCGATAGGCTTTTATTTATTTTTTGCTAAAATTAAAATTTATTTCAATAAAATTGAATTTGATTTATTATATACCAAGAAGAAATAATACTTCAATATAAGTTAATATTGTTTAATGTTTATGTTTCAATTTATGAGTTTGTTTTTCAACATATTTCTCTCTTCGGCATATATTGAATGTAACAATTTTTATGTTCCTACCACTGAATATGGGGGGCGGATGGGTTTAAAGGGGTGGCAAAATGTACCTTAGAAGCGGCAAAACGGTAAATCCGCCCACGCATATAGCTCGTTTGAAATTTAACCTTAATATTAAGTAAGGGGGAAATTTTGGGTTGAAACCTTAAGTAACATAATGAGTAGCGATCCGATTATATTCAAAAGCATAGAAGCATATACAATTGCGTATTTTATTTCCTCTTCAGTAATGGTGCATAAATACGGTGAATTATTGCAATAAATGCAAGTTTTGAGGGTTTCAGTAATTTAAACATTTTATTTTTTTTATCGAAAATATTTCTCCGAATTGTTTAAACTTAAGCACTTTTTTTATACTCCCATCTAAGCAGAAAGAAAAAAAAAAGAATTCTTTGCAATAACATCAGTAGACGTGGAGAGGACATATTTTTGGCCATAAAAATGCCATTGAATGATAGAAGACGAAGATTAACTGTTTGAAATATTGAGACACTTTATTATCTATTGAAATAAAAATTCTTCTGTATAAAGCATATTATTTTGTGCATATCGAATATTTTTACACAGCTAGTTAATAAGAAAAATAAAGTATAATCAAATACCCGCAAAGAAACGAATGATTTTTTGCGCCTGGTGATAGCCGAAGTCGCATTTCTATGATTGCCGATCAAATACTCTACCCAGTAACATATACGGAGGGTGTTTACACATATTTATAACACCTTTGACAGCGTAAATAAAATACTAGGGTTGGAACTTTAATAGTGGCAACACTGCTGTAGAAACGTGATGCAACGGAACCCAATAATGTCGCTTATACCACACGTTAGTTACTTACATACCTGCCTTACCTTAGAGCAAATTGACTCTCCCTTCCAACATCACGCGCATGCGCACTGACGAGAAAAACAGAGCAAACAGGAACAATGGAGTTGGATAAACATTGAATGTGCCAGAGGTCGTACAGCACGACAGTGTCATCAAGGTCTTCAAGAGGCTTGTGGGGAATCTGCATTGCCATACAGAACAGTGGCAAGGTGAGTAAAAGCCTTCGACGAGGGACGCCAAAATGTGGCAGACATGCGTCGGCCAGGTCGTACTAGTGTCAGTGAAGAAGAAGTGTGTGCTCTTGCCGCGTTACTGGACAGTGATCGACGCCATATGATTCGTGAGCTGGCCCCAGAGACAGGATTAGCGCATACGTCTGTGCTTCACATTCTGAAGGAACGCCTGGGCATGAGAAAGATTGGATCACGATAGGTTCCGCATGATTTGACGGAAATGCAGAAATGGCTACGATACGACGCTGCTCGTAATCACTTGGAGCGCTATGAGCACGAAGGAGAGGCTTTTTTACGCCGTATTATTGCGCTGTATGAGACATGGGCCAAATCATATGAGCCACAACTGAAACGCCAATCGAACGAATGGCGTCATTACGGGTCACCACGAAGATCGAAAGTTCGTTAAAACCCCAGCAACGTGAAAGTTATGGTGATTCTCGTGTACGACGGTGATGGTGTTATCCTAATGCATACCATTCCCCAACAGCAGACTGTCAATGTGCAGTATCACTGTCCATTTTTAGAACACAACCTGCGACCAGCTTTGAGAAAGAAGCGGCGACACTTTCTGCCGAAACCACCCGTCAGTTTGTAGGACAACGCTCGCCTGCATGCAGCGCAAGCTGTGGCTGATTTGTTCGATAGATGGGGCTGGGAAGTTCTATACCATCCACCATACTCCCCGGCCTTAAGTCCTTGTGGCTCTGACTTGATTCCTAAGATGAAGGAACCATTTCGTGGTATTCGCTTCAGAACTGTTCCAGAGATTCTTCAGACAGTAGACCGGTCCATTCGAACTATCAACACAACAGGCGTTGGTAAAGATATCGTACAAATTCCAGATCGATAGCAACGGGTTGTGCACTATGCGGGTGACTACATTTAGGGGCAGTAAAACTTGGTAACATGCATCCATTTTGTGTCCACTGTAAACAAATAGTTGTGACTATTAAAGTTCCAACTGTGTTCCAAAAGTTCTTGTATATACAATAAAAAATTATTTTCTAATTATTCTATCTAATAGCTCTGTCTTCGAACTATTACATTACATATAGACTTTCACGATAGTATGGTTTTTTGTAAAGTCACAAACGGGATTTTCTCCAATTCCTCCTCCACATCTTTCCACAGTCCATCCAAGGTAGTGGGTCGGCGTTTTGAAAGAGATTGTTTTAAAAGTCCAAATGCACAATAATACATTAGTGGTACATTTGTTGATTTGGTAGGGATATCAGTAGCTAGTATTGACTTGATTCCAGTTTCTTGTCTCATTTTTTTCTAGAAATGCGGTTGTACTTTTGGAGGTGTGGCTGCTCGCTTTGTCCTGATGGAGTTCCACATTTTAAAAATCAGTAGAATACAATTTTGGAATATCTCCTTTAAAAATAGGAGTCAGAACATTATTTTGATAATATGTAGAGTTAGTTTTTGCATTTTTTTTTTACCTTGTTTTTAGTTTTCCGTTATAAGAGATGCCAGCGCTAACCATAAATCCTTTGCTGAAAATTTCTTTGCTCTCTTTGAACCAAATTTTTGAGTTTCCCGAGACTCTCTTTCGATAATAAATCGATCTTGTGACATTGAAAACATTTTTATGGAGGTCAATTGAAAAAAAAAATCACATTTTATTTCATCATATTTTTTCGTGTTTTTTTTTTCATTACGCCTTAATAAAGGTAGGAGGCTGTTATTGCCACTTTATTGTAGTTGTATCAATAATATAATTATTAGCAGGTTTCAATAGATATTGAACCCGCTATTGCTTTTGGTTTTTCTGTCTGCCTGTCTATACGCAATAAAAAGGGTAAGGTAAAGGTCTTCCGTAAATGCAATAATGATAGCTGTTGTTAATGCTGAAAACCTACCGAGTTACTTGAGAATTAGAGAGTGGTGAATTAGAGAGTGGCGGATTAGAGCGAAGAATTAGTCGCGAAGAATAGAGAATGGTAGATCAGAGAACGACGAATCAGAAAGTGAATTAGCGAATGGTGAATTAGAGAGTGGAGAATTAGTTGTGAATTATAAAGTGGAGGATTAACACGTGGCGATTAATCGAGTTTCGGATTAGCGAATTGCGATTTGGAGAGTTGTGGATTATTGAGTTACGGATTAACGTGAGGAATCGGGGGGGTGGCGAATTAGAGAGTTGCGGATTAGAGAGTGTCGGATTAGCCAGTGACGGATTAGCGTGTTTCGGATTATCGAATTTCTGGTTATCGAGTTGTGAATTAGAGAGTTGCGAATTAATGTTAATTGAACCCCGCTAAATTTAAATATCGACCTTAAGTGATTTTCTTTCACTTGCTTGTTTGTCTTAAAACCAATGAAAAATGATTGTTGCCATTATATTCTGGTGGAATCAATAATAGCTAAACAAAGAAATGTTAGTTGTGATTAATTCTTTACTTTTTAATTTTGGTTATCATGGTAACCCGAAAGGCACGAAATGCCAGAAGGCGTTTTCTTCTCTTTTTGTTTATTAGTATACATTGAAGTTCTGACGGGTACGCACGTTCTTTTTCTATTCCGCTTAAATTCGAATGTTATTCTTTATTCACCACACCAATGACAAAACTGCAAACAAAAAATCTTCAATGTTATTGAATACATTTTCAACGTTCTAATATTCAATATAACAATGAGGATTTTTTTGTGTTATAATCATTTAAGTAAATTCATGCTTCGTCAATTGCAATAATTTTTTCCCATCTATTTCCTTCGAAATGACTTTCATATAGCAATCTGCATCTGACCTTCTGCTCCAACATGCCGAGGTAGCAGACGATAAACTGCACTTTTTTTGCTTTGATTAAATTCAAATCTTTATTAATTTATTTATTTATAGTTGATGCTGATGTGTGCACAGCTTTTGCAACTGTTCTTTGAGGTTTTGGATTTTCTTGTAAAACCATAGACTGCACTTTAGAAATATTAGAAATAGTACGAACTTTTTGGGGATATTTCTTTTATTATTTCCCCCGCCCCCCCTGACATTAAAGCCTGACGATTTTTTCTTTCACATTAATAATATTTTTTATTTTATATTTTGTAACCTGAAAACCATGCTTTTCCGAATCTTTAATTATTGGATATGAATATTTATCTTCGGAAAGGGCAAATATATGGCCTTCAAGCCACACGTTCCTTCGATATGCCATTTCACAGCGCAAACTAAATTTTTAGTCGCAAACGATTTTTCACTTTTCAGGTAATAGCCTCTTGCCGGATTTTTTTTCCGAGTCGTTGTTAGTTTTGTTTTTTAAATTTAAAACGAAATCGTTATAAATATGTGTAAACGTTCTCTATAGACGTTAGCAAGACTTTGACAGATACGTTTAAGTAATGATGCATTTTAATACAGTATGTAAGTACGAAATGTAAGCGATATTCTTTTCGTAGTCATTAAATTACATTACGCACTAAAACAAAATTCTTTTTTTATTAAGAAATAACCCTTCTTTCGTGAATTATCCAATTATCCGGATATTCGATTATCCGAATGGGGTCTGGTCCCAATTGATCTGAATTATTGGACTGCTACTATATTACATTAATTATATATATTATAGATATAAAGTTAACAACCATTAGTAGAATATTGCAATGTGTGTAGCCATGTTGTTGTAAAAGCGTTGGAAACATTTGGTATAAAATTCCTTACAAAAATAATTGCAACTAAAAATAGTTGTGGCAACTACAGAGAAACCTGCTGGCGACCCCCTTGAACGCCGCGAACCCCAAGTTGGGAACCGCTGGTGTAAGGCAATTATTCTGGCCAATTAATGGTAAAAACCCAACAGAAAAGGCTGGCCACGTGATTGTATAGTACATTTTCGACAAAACCCATAAATCAGATTATGGGAAATCACGTGCACCGATTAAAAATTAATTTTTAATTAATAATCCAAGTGCACCAATTAATACTTGTGGTATCGACTATTGCTGTCCGTTTTTCGTAAAATGTAAAGGACAGAGACAAAGTGTTTGTAACAAAGTGTATGTTGCAATTTTTGTATGTTTCGTTACAAAAGCAATTCATTTGGAATTAGTACCACACTTAGCTACAGAAGCATTCTTAGCTACTTTAAAGCGTTTTTCGCCGGATGAAGGAAAAGCTCCATCGTATTTAGCGACAGAGCTGCAAATGTCTTGAGGGTTCACGCAGAAATCAAATTTTTATATAACTTAGTAAAACATCCGGAAGAACAGTTGACTGGATATTTGGCATCCGAAGAAATTAATTGGAAAGTTCCACTACCAAGAGCTCCAAGTTTCGGGGGTTTATGGGAAAAAGTGCAAAATGATTCAAATTGCACATAAAATATGTTGTTGGTAATTTATCTCTAATAATTCAGGAAGTTCTAACAATTGCAACGCAAATTGAAGGAATATTAAGTTCTAGACCATCCTAGTTAAGCTCTGGTGTAAACAGTTTATAAAGCTTTTTCACCGGACCATTATTGGAAGCCCACTAAATGCAATTGTGGAACCGGAATTGTTAGAAAAATCAGATGACAGACTTCCTAGCTAGCAACGGACTTCAAAAATGGTGCGACCAATGAAAAGATGGCAACATAATTATCGAAACAATAGGCAACAACGATCAAAATGGAAATTTTCTAAAGCAAATGTAGATCAAGGAAATCTTGTGGTATTAAAAGAAGATAATCTTTCACCCTCAGAATGGTGTTTAGGTCGAATAATTGGAATCATACCAGGACCTGATAAGAAAACCAGAGTAGTTGCAGTTAAAACTACAATTGGACAGTACGAATGCCCGATTTCGAAAATTTGTGTTTTGCCTTTAAAAAATGAGTAACATGTTGATTTTTGTAGGCATTTTCTAACTTTACATTTAGTTTTGCAGTAAAAATGTTATGCAGTTAACTTTCTTTTAAATTTATTGAAATAATATTTCAATGGCGGCCGGGATATCGCTATCGCACATAGCCTTTACAAAATATTTAAAGAAGTGTATAGAAGTAGACATCCAATCACCGCTTGCATGACGTTGCAGAGAGGCAAAGGAAAGCAGCCGCTGTGATGGACAACTAAAGCTGTCAATAAGAAGGGCAATCAGTTTTTAGTTTTTGTATCAAGCAGTTCGTGAAAGGAATGTCCTTATTTTAATTTCACCACTGACATAGGGTCGGCTAATGTCACTGACTGATTCTTCATGCGATTGCTAGAGTACGATTAAAGTTAAGTTCCTACAGAGGGTGTTTACACATATTTATAACGACTTTTGACAGCGTAAATAAAATATATACAATAAAAATATTATTTTCTAATGTATTCTGTCTGATTGCTCTGTCTTTAAACTATCATATTACATCTAGATTTCCACGATAGTAGTGCTTTTTTTAAAGTCACGAGCGGAATTTTGTCCTACAAAAGTTTCCACAGTCCAACCAAATTAGTGTGTCACCGTTTTGAAAAAGCTTGTTTTAGAAGTCCAAATACACAGTAATCCATCGATGCTATATCTAGAGAATTGGCAGAAATATGGATAACTGGTACTGACTTAATTTCAGTTTATTGTCTCATTTTTGTCCAAGAAAAAATGCGTTTGTAATTTTGGAGGTCCTGCTGCTCGCTTTGTCCTGATGGAGTTCCACATTTTGAAAAGTGGAAGAATATAATTTTGTAATATCTTTTTAAAAATAGGAGTCAGAACATTATTTTGATAATATATAGAGTTGAGTTTTGGATTTTTTCAACTTTTCTTATTTTTTATTTTCCGTTACAAGAAATGCCAGCGATAACCATAAATCATTTATAGAAATTTTTTTTCCTCCCTTTGAAACAAACTTTTGAGTCTCTCGGGCCTCTTTTTCGATAATAAAGCGTTTTTTTTTATTACAATCATTTAAATAAATCCATACTTCGTCAATTCTAATGATCTTTTTAGAAATGTTAGAAGAAGTAAGAATCTTTTTGGGATATTTTTTTTTCCCTTCTTGACATTAAAGCTTGACTATTTTTTCATTTTACATTAATAATATCGCTTATTTTATATTTTGAAACATGAAAACCATGCTTCTTGCATCGCTTTTTAATTATTGAATATGAATATTTCTCTGCGAAAAGGATTCAAGCCAAAGCTTTCTGTCGTATGCCATTTCACATCGCAAACTAAATTTTTAGACGAAAACGAGTTTCCACTTTTCAGGTAATGGGGTATTGCCAGATTTTTTCAGGAAGCTGTTCGTTTTTTAAAATTTAAAATCAAAGTCATTATAAATTATGTGTAAACACACTTTGTATTTTTACGGAATATTTGTTTTGGTCATTGTTGAAAATCTTTTACGAATTATACACATTGTTTATCTATCTACAAAGGGTCGAATCTTATAAAAACATTGTCCCCATTCGTATCTGAGGGTGACCGCTAAACAGGGGTTTAAAATATATCATTGTGACCATGGTGAACAAGTTGTAAGAAAAATAGGAAATTGCATCCAGATTTATGGGGAAACACACTCGAGAAAATTCAAGAATCGAATTTTTTAAATACTTTATAATTTGCGAGCTTATTTTTTTAAAAAGCGCAAAGTTTCCATTTTTAACAACGTGTATATATTTATGGCCATTTTTACAAATAAGTGTTTTAAACAGTCATTTTTTACAGATATTTTAAGAAAAGCAATCTCAAAATGGCAATAATTTCCCCCGCCCCTTTTGAATCCTTATCCATTTCTGAGCCAACTCTAAATATTTTTATATTCCTTTTCTTATCGGAGTCTGTGGCCTGCGATGTCGATTTTGGCTAAATTTTAATCAGAAAACTTTAAATTCATATGATAACTTCCGTTTTTCAGATGCAATGAAAACATGAAACAGAAAACATGCCCCTCATATAAGCGTGCGATAATAAAACTTACCTTACCGGTTAGGTAAACAACATTACACATACATACATTCATACCTGTGATTTTAAATTTTTTGGGAGTTATTTGTCATGTATTGAAATGAAAATAATAACAATAACGAGCTTTTTCAAAACTTTATTTCATGATTAAATACCTATTACAGAACTTTTCAAAGCTTGATAATTTCATAAAAGATTTCATTTCTTGATAAAATACTTATTACAGAACTTTTTCAAAACTTTATCTGTTGATTAAGTGTCTATTAATGAGCTATAAAAGAACGTTACAATTTTTTTTATATCAGCATATTGAAACGGAAACAATGATTTGTATTCCATTTCTTTTAGGAATCACTTTTAAGAAATCTCTCTACTTCTGCCACAAATTCTTTTGGTTTTTCAAACGGCAACATGTGGGTAGTATCTGGAATCGTGTGGAATTCGCTGTTTGGAAAATATTTCATGTGCTGCGCAATGGTATCTTCGCTGCAAATGAAAGCATTAAATTTAAACATTTTCACATATAATGCTGATACAGTATTGTTTTACAAGCAAAATAACACTAATTTCACAAATAATGATAACATCGTATTATTTTATTTAATAAATAAAACAATGGAAGTAATGCGACTCACTGTGTTGAATATATCACAAATCAAATAATACTAATTTCACAAATAATAGTGACACTGTATTATTTTATTTAACAAATAAAATACTGACATAGTATTGGGTAGATTCTTTATCATCAAGCCGTTCCCAATGGCCTGGTTTATCAAAGGTATCTTCTTAGGATGTGGGCAGTTCCAAAGAAAAGCAGCCGTTTGAAGTTGGTGCACTACCATTTTGTCAATTCCTGTTGTATTAAAATGGTTTTCGAGCTTTGGTGGGATTGTTCCCAACGCTCCTATTGCTGTTAGAATTGTTATTATTATGATGAAGATATTTTTAGACAAAAGAGACTGCGTCTTTTATGTAAAATTAATATCATTCACATTTCTCCTGAACTGATGCAACGCAATCGAAAGTAAAATTACAACATTTCCTATCAGGTTTCACATATAGGAGTACGCAGAAATTTCATAAAGGGGTTACAGGTTCAATGGGTGTTAAGGAGCCACAATTCCATATGTTTGTATGTAAATATACGAAATTCCATCACAATAGGTGCTTGCAACCTCCGTCAACACCCCTTGCATACGCCAGTGGTTTATCACATTCTTTTTAAAATAGTATAGTAATAAAATTGACAACATTTTAATATAGTAATTAAAATAAACAATTTTACATCATATTATAGTTTTCGTGTGTGTTCCTCAACTTTCACTAAATAAATGACTTACTCCCAGAACATTGAAGCAGGTTTTTTGACGAACAACACTGGTCCATGATAAATAATTTTGTTTTTGTATCCAAACTTTCCCTTTAGAACAGCTTCTTTAATCCTTTTTCTGTCGCTAAAAATTTCAAACTTATTTCCTTTTTTCACTAATAGGCGGACATCTGAATGGTCGAACTTTATATCCACCTAATCAAACAAATACATACATGATGTGAAGGTAAATTGCACAACACTTCTCTTTTATAATAATAATAATAAAGTCGGCCCCCATTTAATTGGGTCACGGCTAATCAAATATCCCGCTTATATGAATAAAATTTGTTAAAACCAAACAATTGTCTTTCTCTCATTGGATCGATATTAAATTTTTCCGCTTTAACGAATAATCTTTGCGGTTGTTCCTCGATAATTGAATGAGTACGACACTCTTAACATGAAAATCGCTACTTAGACAAGAAAAAAAAATTTTGTGGTGGAGAATCCGCCTATTAAAAACGTCCACCCTTCCTCGCCGCTTGTCATGTGAGGTGATTTTAAGGTCGCCCTATTGTGTGCATGACCTTGTGTTATAATGGAATACAAAAGTCTGACGTAAGAACTACATCCGTGTAGTTCTCTTCCCTTTTCCCCTAAAATTAAACAAAAAGGTGGTTCACATTTGGCCAGTTAGTTTAACCCTGATAACTGGTTGTCCGTTATCTTTATGTCGCTTCGTAGAAGGCTTTTTTCCCAGATGGGTACTGAGTTTATGAGCTAAAGGTGTTATGGCTAAAAAAAATCAAAAGAAAACACGCTCACATTCGTAAATAAAAATTGAAAAACAGTTTCAAATTTCCGCACACAAGTAAAACCACGAATATCTGCGAGTATAATATTTTTCTTTTATTAAGTAACACATGGGTACGTATACTATTTGTTTTTTCGCACATAGACTTATGCTTTCAATACCGTTTCACGTTTATCACGCGTGTACTATTGTACAATGACATTTAAGTACGTACACTGAAGAGCAAGTGAATTAGAGATACCAGTTTAATGCAGTGTAGCACCACCTTTCACTCCTGACAACCGCGGCGATTCGTCGCGGGATGGACTCCAAAAAGGCAATGGAAGCGCTGAGCAGCCGCGGGGATCCTCGCGCAATGAAGTATCTCCCACAGTTCACGAAGATTTGATGGAGGTGAGGCGGGCTGAAGATGAGGCTGAAGTTTAAGATAAAGGTTATTGAGTGGCTCATGAACAGATATCCTCCAGATTTCAAATAGCTGAGAGTTGCAAAGGACCAAAATTGGCACACACACAACGTTCGAAGCCTCTATCAAAGGAAAATTACGTAACGTAGTAATAAAATGAAAGAAAGCCCATTACGTATTTTAGGACTGAGCGAAGTACTATGGGCAGAATCGGTCAACTACAAATGGACAACTATACAATGTGTCATTCAGACGTCTATACCCATAAAAATGGTGTGGGTGTTATAATTGAAAATAAATTAAAAGTAAGTCAGTCTCTGACAAAGTCAATACCTTGAAGTTGAACACAAAGTCAACTAAAACGAATGTTAAGCACCTGCGGCAGATGCTAGTGACTAAGAAATTTAGGAATTCTGTAAAAGATTAGAAAATTCACTGAAAACAACAAAACCTCATGAAATTACCACCATAATTGGATATTATAATGCCAAAGCAGGAAAAGGAAAGGAAACCAACCCCGTATGCCCCTTTCGTCAGCACATCTCAAATTATAATGTCTCAATAGTTCCGTTTATTTTTAAACCTTTTTTCCCTCCGTCTATGACTTCTTAAATCATTTTCCTGGGTAAACATTATAGAGGATAGGAGAAAGAACGCAGCCATTTTTTTGACTTCTCGCTTTATTTGCACTCAGTTCGTTTAGTCGTTTTCGTTATCGATTTTGATTTTTGCTTTTTAGTTCCAACAGGCTGCTATCATAATATGGACAAATTTGGTATCCAGTCTTGTCCTGAAAAGTATTTTAATCAGCTTATCATAATTACATTATCGAATGCTTTCTTATAATCCACAAAGCACAGAAACAGAAGAATATCTATCCATCGCAATTGCATTCTCTGCCAATTGCGATAATGTGAAGATTGCTTCTCTTGTGCCGAAAACTCTTTCCTAAATCCAAATTGTAAATTAAGAATTCTTTCATAAATGTTTTCGCAAATTCTTTTGTATATAATTTTAGCAAAATTTTGCTTTTGTGATTTAAAAGGCTAAGCGTTTTGTGTTCTGTAAACTTAGTTGTTTTAGCTTTTTTTTTCTTAAATTGAAATATTTGTTGATTAGTGTAATTCTTCTGGGATTACCGTATGCTAGATTTATAAATATTATTAAAAAATTTTATGAGTTCTTTTAATCCTGCATCTCCTCTATATTTAATTAATTCGACGGGGATTTCAGCCGATCCGGTTGCTTTCCCCTCCTTTATAGATTTTATTGCGTGTATAGCCTCCTCGTTTCCGTTGTGTCCTGCCTTTTTGTCACTTCACTGATTTAGTTAGTGATACCAAATTTGTCTATATTATGATAGCAGCCTATTGGAACTAAAAGGCAAAAATCAAAATCGATAACGAAAACGACGAAACGAACTGAGTGCAAATAGAGCGAGAAGTTAAAAAATGGGTGTGTTCTTTCTCCTATCCTCTATAATGTTTATTCAGGAGAAATGATTTAAGAAGTCATAGACGGAGAGAAAGAAGGTTTAAAAATAAACGGAACTATTTTGACATTATAATTTGAGATTTGATGATGATGTCTTAATATGGCACAGGCTTTGTCAAATCTTTGGTTTTTTTTTCTTTTGTTGCCCAGGCTTAAACATATATTGTTAAGCTTGTACCATTTTCATGTATTTTGCCAAATAAATTGATTGATTAATAATGGATACTTGAAATCGATACCTGTATGCACTTATCAATAAAATAGATACCAAAAGCAAAGAAATAGGACTTGCCATTAGTTTAAAAAAGTACAAAAACTGTGAGTGTTAGTAGGAAAAACTTGATTATCACTGCTCATTGTAAAAACATGACCATAGAAGAAGTAAATTCTTGTTGCTATTTGGTAAAAACAATTGCCATAATAATGAGCAAACAAAAGAAATTGGGTGCCGAATTGGGTTACATGAAACAAAATTCAGTGAAATGCAGAAAGGCGTGTGCGAGAGAAAAATAAATCTAAAACTTAGAACCATAATTCTAAAGTGCCATATTTGGCCCGTTCTGTTTTGGTTGCGAGACCTGGACAATAGAAAAATGCATCAGGAATAAAATTGGCACTTCTGAAATATGGATCCTTAGAAGACCACTGAAATTGAAATGGGATGACAAGATCTCCAGCCAAGAAGTCCTAAACAAATACAATTCAAAAAGAGCTGTCATGACTAAAATACTGAGAAGAAAGTTAGTAATTGCGAACATATTGTGAGAGGAGAAAAATACAAGATTCCTCAATTGGCACTGGAGGTAAACCACTATAAGAAGATATATAGAGGCAGAAAGATGAGAGGATGGATGAACGATTTAAAAGGTGATCCTGGAAGAAGCACAGTAGTCATTATCTATGCGACTAGAAACATAGAGATGCTGTCCATATTTGCCGTCGACCTCCGAATCGGATAAGGAACTTGCTGATGATGATGATAATGAGGATGGTTGTCCAATGTGAACAGCCAAATGTTATGAATAGACTTGGTTTTGAAATCTTTTTATGTGGGATACGATGTATTGGATCGCGAACACTTCCTACTCCTATTGCATATTATATTTAACCTATTTGCTCTTGAAAAAAGTGTCATGTATTTCCAAGCAATGTTACAGGAACTGTATAAAATGCAGGTTATCAATTTAGAAATGCATTACCTTTGATTTGAGAGTATATTTTATTGCTAATTTCTCGGCAATCTCAACTGGAGTTTCCGATGGAATCTTGCTGAGAAAATTGTCGTAAGTTTCATCAGCTTTCATCTGTAATTTCGCCCATATCTCATCTGACCAGTATGGGGCAAAATCTATCAGAACCGTTTTTTCTACCTCTACCGTTGGCTGCCAAAATAAAAACAAACATGACTTTTTTTCTGTATACAACAAACATTTTTTTATGTCGCAAGTTATTGCACAATTACAGAAATCAAGCAATGTCTATTTCATAGATCGAAGGATCACCCTCCTAAATGAAAAGCATCGGTGTTTAGCACCACATGGAACTTGTACGCTATAATGAAAATTAATAAATATATTTAAAAAATGATAGCACTTTTATGATTAAAACTAATAAATTTCTTCTTTCTTGAACAGCCTAATCTTCATTATGCATACAGGTTCAATGCAATGTTATAAACTGATACTCCGAAAGCGAGGGTTTTGAGCACTTTAGGAAAAGTATTTCATTCCGTGGAATCGATATCATTTAAGTGGGGAGGGTACCCTAACTTGCTCAAAACATCGATTTTTCAATTTCGTTTCTAAAAAATAATTCATATTCTCATGAAAATAACGATATATACTTTGTAAATTTCCGACTTCTAGAACTATTTTTATTTATGTTTTGAAAAATGGCAATAAATACAAATGTGGTGCATATTAACGAGGGATTTTTTTGATTTTCATCTTTCAGCCTCGTTTTCTCAGCTTCTACTTTTTCACTATAAAGGTACACTCTTCTCAGGAACTGTAAGTAGTATTCACTAACTTTTTTTTTTATTTGGAGATCTGTGCAAGTTCTATTATACAGAACCCCTAACAAGAGAAAAATGTGTTTATAAAAGTTTGATATCATTCATCGAAACTTTCAATTTTTGCGTTTTTTATGATGCGAAAGTTTACATTTTTTATTTTAATAAAAAAAAAATCAAAAATGTATTTTGTTTTTGATTCAGCGATATCTAATAATATCAGTAAATATATTTTGTCAACAAAAGAAAATATTTAATGTTTAGTTTCCTTAAAAAGTGTCCCTATTTGATGCGTTATGAAGAAAGTTGTTTACTTTAAATATCTCAAGTTATATTCGTTTTAATCAAATTAAATTGGTATACTTATTATTATTTAGATAATTTATAAATGTGAATGAAAATTTTGTGGTTGACTAATAGTTTTGAAATTGGCTAATAGTTAAAGAAATATGAGAAAATTTAAATTTCAGTTTGTCAGGACTACCCTCCCCTCCTCCACTTAATATCTTTAATATTTTTGCATGATTTAAATGGAAGCGACCCAAGAGCGGCTGACAATTTCGCCATTATCAGATAATTTGACTGTTGGAAACCTAGAGGTTGAAGAGTCCAATCAGATGGGCGTTGAAATAAAATACAGTGTGTCCGTGAAGTCATGGTGCACTTTTGACCGGTCACAGGAAATCAACGAAACAAGATAGAAATGTGAAATCTTCACCAAATAAAAGGAAAACTATCCAAGTTTCATACCTATTCAGTACAGTTCGAACGGGGTTTGTCCAACAAACTGCCGGTATCCTTCAACTGCTTATCCCACCGATTAATGTTATTCCTTTGTGGTGGCGCTTCGTTGTACATGCGACAATATTCACGTTGCACTTTGGTCACGGATTCGAATTTAGCAAGCCACAGAACACACTGAATTTTCCTCTGTAACGTCCACATCTCGACTGGCGTGGGCGTGGGCTGATCCACTGCCGCGCAGTTCGTGGTGTTGCGTCATCACCTGTGTGCGCATACGCTTGCACATCATACTACGGAAACTTGGAGAGTTTGTCTGTTATTTGGTGAAGAGTTCACGTATCTATCTTGTTTCGTTGATTTCCTGTGACCGGTCAAAAGTGCACCATGACTTTACGGACACAGTGTATATAATTTAAATAAATATATCAATATATCTGTTGAATTTTACTTGGGTTGTGGCCACGATTGCAGCAATTCTTGCTGAGAAGCTATGACTGATGAAAACCACTTTTTTGAGTTGTTTCTCCTGAATGAATGCAAAGATGTCTTCTGCCATTTCCATGATGCCTGTGTCCTCAGGATAAGGGCTTTCACCGTGATTTCTTAGGTCCACGTTATACACCTAAACGGAAATATTATACAATATAAAACTATACATATGCTCACAGTATATCAGTAGAAGGCAGCTTGTTGTCAAACAGGGCCAGAGACAGAGGGTGGTCCCAAAGGCCCGTCCCCCCTTCCGTAATGTTTTTGCTACCAATACTTATTCATTAGCGAGGCTGTAAAAAATTCTTGCCTCCACAAAAAAATTTCTGGTTAAGGCCTTATTGTTAACAACTCTTTACAGGGATAACAGACATCAACAAAGCAGTGTTTAATTTAAATGTGCTTCTGCTTGATGACGTTCACTTTACCATAAAATGAATATTCTATTTACATTTCTAATTTCATTTTCGCATACAATGCTCCTTACTAAATTTCGTATTTATTACGCTGATGTTGATAACGTAGCAAGGCCCGTTATGTTGTTGATAATAAGCTTACTGGGCCAAAAAAGAAAAAGAAAATATTTTAAATTTTGAAAGACGTTACCTATTATAAAATTTTTGTTTGAAATTGAAGGGGACATGGAACCCTAAAACCAACGTTGAGGGGGATGGGTCCCCCTGTCCCCACCCCCGCAAACGGCGCCCGTGCATATACCTGAGGTAAGCAATATCCAATCAATCAATAAATGATTCAGAGAATGATTCAGCCCACCTATAATAAATGTGGGTCACTGAATCGTTTACTCATTAGATCAAGCAAGGACTTTTCCTATATATATCTTATAACAAATACCTACGTGTTCGTCGTACATACATGTACAGTCAGATCTTGATATAAGTCAGTTCTCTTATAACCTTAACACAAGTATATGATTACTTCACAAAAATCTGGCTGATTTAATAAGAATTCATTCATAAATGATGACTAGAAACCTAAAATTACAACTTCGAAGAGAGCCTCTCCGGCCCAGTATAATTAATGCTAAGGTGCTGCAGTTAAGAAACCTAACTTAATTTATAGTCAGACCTGAATACACAACATGATTTCATTGCTCCCCTTCCAGTTCCGAGAAATCAATGATTCGTTATTGCCGATTATGGTTTACTCTTTAAAGGGCATGCCTAAAATTGGAATAGGGGATTCAATGGCTGGCCTATGCTGAGTAGTGGTGAGAGTCACCTCCATTGCAGTGCAATTTTATATATTATATAATAAGTGTATTTATTTTCTACATGTATTAAAAAATGCATTGCATTAAAAAATAAAACGTTCAGTTATACGACGTAGTAGGTCCAGGGAAAAAACCAAAGTATAACGTGCCCAAGACCTGAAAAATTTACCGTCAGGGCATTATATATTTCCATTATACTCCCACATATTATCAGTGATATAAAATATAAATTCAACTATCACAACAAAACCATACAATTCAGTGAAATGTATCAATATAAACAAATATGTATTAATCATACACTGTCCTTTTATATTTGGTATTATAACATATAAAAATATTAATATTTCATAAATTTATCAACATCAATCCATATTATTATTATTTATTAATTTTTCCTTCGATTTTTTTGAATAACTGCAGATTATTTGAATTTTTTTAATTTTATTGACAATTCATTCCATAATCTTGGACCTTTATAATCAATACTATCTGTCCAATATTTGTTCTTATTTTAGGTAGTATTAATTCATTAAAAAATCTGAGTTCGAAAAAACGAAACGATACTTTCGTTTTTCTGAATTTTAATAATTTCCTGATGTTTTCCCTCTTTAATTCTTTTATACATTTTAATTAGGATATAGTATTTATGTATTTCACAAATTGGTATTAATTTATATTTCTTAGTAGCTGTTTTCTAATCAGTTCGTTTGTTATTATTAAATAACTTCATGATTTTTTTTCTGTATATTTTTAAATAAAACGGTTTTTGCTCTCTCCATTCACCCCAAATACAATTACAATAGACAATATGACTATGTATAAAAGGATTATTATTTAAAAATCTCAACAATCCAATTCCCTTATTAATTCTCTTTAATAATTTTATTAACTTGTAGGTTCCAGTTAAGTTTATTAGTTAACGTCAAACCCGAAAAGTCTATTTTGTATACAAACTCTATTGGCTTTTCCTCTATTTTTATTTGAAAATTTTAAGAAATTTCATTTATATTTTTTATTTGTTAATACGACTATTTTAGTTTTCTCTACATTCACTCTTAATTGATTTATCTTAAACCATCTATTATATTTCTCATGTTAGATAATACTCTTTTCCAGTGCTAATTCAAAATTCTTATCATCAAATAATACACTAGTGTCATCCGGAAAACAAAGTTAAATGTCCAGTGTTTGAAACGTTAAATATATTATTAACATATAATGAATACGTAAGGGGTCCAATATTAGTATCTTGAGGAACACCATATTAGTTAATAATTGCCCTTGATTCAAACCCATCAATAGGTACAATTTGTTTTCCTTCTTTGAAGTAATTTTTTAATGTGTTATTTATTTTTCCACGTAAACCACAATCATTCAGCTTTTCTAATAATATATTTCTATTAATAACGTCAAAAGCTTTACTTAAATCTTAGAATATGCCTACTGCATATTCCCCCTTCTCGATTATCTCTCTTAATTTACCTACTGTTCTCAATAGAGCTTCCTCAGTTGATTTACCCTCCCTGAAACTATATTGATAATCACTAAGTATAGTATCTGTCTATGAATTTTGTAATTTTATAAATTAATTTTTCAAATATTTTGCAAATGCAGATGTTATAGCAATAGGACTATAATTTTCCAATCTCTTTCTTTTTCCTTTTCGAAATAAGAATTATTTTTGTAACTGCATCTTTAATATTTATCTTCTTGGTCAATGAAATCATATACATACTGAAGTTTCAGAAAAACTGGTACACCTACCACATCGTAGCCCCTCACCCCTCAGCACGCAGAAGTGTCGCAACACGATGTGGCATAGACTCGGCTAATGTCTGAAGGTATTTTGGAGACAATTCACACCAGGAATCCTGCAGGGCAGTCCACAAATCCATAGGAGTGCGAGGTGGTGGAGATCTCTTCTGAACAGCACGTTGCAAGGCATCCCAGATATGCTCGATAATGTTCATGTCTGGCGATTTAGGTGGCCAATGGAAGTGTCTAAAGTCAGAAGAGTGTTCCTGGAGCCACTCGGTAGCAACTCTCGATGTGTGGGGTGTCGCATTATCATGAACGGGCAACGATAAGACAACGTGTAATGACAATCCCATGTTACAAACGGCGGTTACAGATTACAGGTATAATGAAATGAGCAGTACAGACGAATCAAGCACATGAGTTAGGACAAACGTCTCTGGCAACGGAGCTTCAGTTAAAAGAAACGTCTCTTGTAGTAAAACATGAGTTTAAAAAGAAACAGACTAGTAGAATAAAATTATTCTGTATGGGAGGAAATGCGCCGTGAGTCAGTAAAAACAGCTGATGAAGAATCATTATTCGATGTGGGAAGAAAGTTCTTCCAAAAGAGAGAAATGAAATTAGATGGCACCTGATCATTAACGGCGTTATCTGCATTGACGATTATACATATAGGGCCTCGAAAAGTTGAGGTCCAGTGGAGAAGAAACTTTTTGGATAATTTGTGCTTTATGAAATAAAAATTTATAGCCAGATCCTCACAAGTGTTTAGCCAAAGCAGATCTGTGGAGTTCTTGTTTCTGAATATCAGTGTCATGTTCTTTTAAACCAGTTCATAGGGCTCTGCGTGTTTGACTAATGAAGACCTGATCACATCGGCAAGGAATGGAATAAATTTCCAAAAAATGAAGGTCAGGGATGACGTCTTTGAATTTAGAGAAACCCAGTTTATTAATGGGAGTGAAGACAACACGAAAATTTAATTTACGAAGGCTGTAAGCAATCTTGGAAGATATTTTGGCACAAAAGTTACACAGACAGTTTTCAGCGCAGGAGAAGAAGAACTAACTAGAGTACAATATAGTTTAGATCGCCTGAGTTTCTTCAGGGCCCGATCGATTATGGAAAATTCGAATCCGCGATCAGATGCAATTCAACAAATGTGGTTGAGTTCAGTTTTGAGTGCTTCATTTGTGGATGAAAACCTCACAGCCTTCGAAACTAACCAATAAAACGTGCTGATTTTCTGACCAAGTGGATGTACAGAAGGAGCATGAGGCGGAAGACACACTGCAAATTGCAAAAATTCTCGTATTGCATCTCATACAGAATAATTTTATGCTTTCAGGCTGTTTCTTTTTAAACTCATGTTTTACTACTAGAAACGTTTCTCTAAACTTTACGTTCCATTACCAGAGACATTTCCCCTAACCCATGTGCTTGATTGATTTTTACTGTTCATTTCATTATACCTGTAACCGCTGTTTGTAACACAGGTTTGTCATTACACATTGTTTTATCATTGGCCGTTCTGATGAAAATAGCCCAGGCCTATTGAAACAGCTGTAAATGATTTAACTTTATTCAACTGTATTAATTTGTTGCCTTTTCAAGTAATTTGACAATGACAAGTCTGAGTCCAATTCCAAAATAAATTCCAAAAGAAAAGACTTCGTTCTTATCTCCTTTCATGAGTTAGTTAGCAAACCAATATAGTGCACAACATCTCTGTATCCCCCCTCCATACCCCCTGTTGCTCTAGAACCGTTGCTCGAAAAGGTTTACATTACATCAAAGTCTGACGGTATTTCTATGAATAAAAATACATACTGCTCTTCCCGTTACATTACATAATGCTTTTCCAATTGAACGGTACAAGCTTCTGTTAATAAGAAGTCCATGAGTTAAGATAATGGGCGCTTTGTCGTCATTTCTTTCTAGACTATTTTCTGGTTTATAAAAATCGAATACCAAGGGCACTGGTATGTACCTGTAAGAGAATACCACTCATAAGTCATATTACATAAAATCATTTTCCAATTCTTCAAAACCTCTTTTAATTTAATGGAATCAAAATGCTAAATTTATTTCGATTTATTGTTCTCTTTTTCTTCACTGAAGTATGTGCAATCTTTAAGTTACTTCTTTTTTCTGTCTCTTCTTTTTGTTATGTGTGTGACCACGGGCTTTTAATTCATGCAGGAAAACTTAAATCGCATTGAATATACAAATATAGTTCATAAGCACTTGTATATAGCCTTAGTCATAATAGATAATAATTCCGACACCCACGTTTTTAGTTCAAACTAGAGCCTTTTGTTGCAGGAGAAAAGGAGGCATCGCTCCCGATCTAGATTTGAACAAGGATTAATTCCCGTTGAGCCCGAAGTGCCATAGACAGCTAGGCCATCGAGGACAGGAACAAAACTCCCTTTCTTCGTATTTAAAAGTTGTAATGTATTATTACCCTCCTCGGGGCTAACACAATTGCCAAATTATGGTCAACACACAAAGCATTCGAGGCGAGATTTTTGTGTTTTTCGTTGGAATTCATTATAGGGAATAATTCCGACACCCACATTTTCAGCTCAAAATAGAGCTTTTTATTAGAGGAAAAAAGAGGCATCGCCCCCGATTTAGATTCAAACTAGGGTCTCTTCGTTGAGCTCGGGGTTCCTTAAACCGCAAGGCCATCGAGCACAAGAATGAAACCCCTTTTCTCCGTCTTTAAAGGTTGAAAGGTGTTATTACCCTCCTCACAGATAACACAGTTGTCAAATTACGGTCAACACACAAAGCCTCCGCAGTGAGAAATTTTGCCATAATCATTCTATGATATAATGGCGTTTCCTGTTAACTTCTCATCTTTGCCGAGCTGGTTGGGTTCAGCAGGTTACTGGCCAGAGCATCAGGACACATGTAGGAAAGGGAGCTCATCAGGAGGACATGTAGGATAGGGAGCTCACCGGACTCAAGCCCTCCAACTGGATATAAAAACTGACATCATTTTCTTTAATTCTGCGTTACATGATCTTCTCTAAAATTGTTTAAACCCCACCTCCCCGCCCCCCCAGGAACATAACTAGATGATCTTGCATCCATGACACAACCTAACTAACTGAACAGATTATGCCACATAGTCAAGAACCTATTTCCCCCTGAGAGTTATTTCAGAGAATTTTATGCTCCCCTGGTGGGCCTTCCACGCCACCTCTGGCTACGTTCCTGAAGTCTCCCCCCCCCACCTCCCACTAGTTCATATTTATTAAATTATCCTGGCAATGAAAAGCGGGTTCAATATCCTACACTGCTTAAAGCGTGAATGAGTTTCCCTATGGAGGTACTTGTTACAAGGTGGGTTAAATTAAATCACTTGAGGATAATTGATGTATGTTAATTCATTTTGTTAATCATATTTACCGTTCTTCTGATTTTTCTTTCCGCTACCTTTGATTGCACAATCAATTCAACATTACTTCACGTATTTTCACAGGACTTACGTCGCTTTTCCTTGCAGCTTTAAATCTGTTGGAAGTCTCCCTGTGACTATCATTTTGGGATAAATACACTATAATACTAACGATCCCTTTGTTTTATAGTAGTAGTACTTTTTACGTCATAATTAACTTATTTTAAAGCTTTAGTACAATTTAAATCTTCAAGGAATGCGTAACGACAAAGAAATTATTAAAATTCCTTAGAAAAATGATAGCTTTTACTCACAAATCATTAGTATTGCTTACAGATATCACTTTACAATTCTTACCTACAAAAGGACAAATTTTAATTACAATGGCGACATACTGGTCTTATTTTAATAGGGTGTAAATCCTACTTTCACAGCAATACAAAATCCTATATTATGTAATATGGAATAAAGCAAAATTCTAATATTTTCCTATGGCTGATTCCACTATAGGTTCTGCAGTCGGAGGGTTAAATTGAAGAGCCAACACCATCTAAATTTAGATTTGAATAATTCATCGAATTCAGGTTGTTTTGAAAGAGCGACCTTGAATGAAATAATTAATTTTATCTAGGTTGTTTGGTGTTGAAGTTCATATTTTGGCACGCGGGTTGTGCGGGCGTGAGTGTAACAGGGTGGTTTTGAGAAATGGTGGATGCAGTTGAGACGGTGATTCTGCTCGATCTTAGCGCCGGCTAGCGGAAAATTTTGTAATTTTTTGTAAATATTTTGTTTCCGGGGATATTTCTCTTGATCGTTGTATGCATGTATATGAGGGTCACGTGATCCCCTTCTTGGCGATCCTAGCTGCCCCTAGAACTTCTTTTTGAAACTTAATGTAAATATTTCGTTTCAAGGGATATTTCTCTTGATCGTTGTATGTATGTATGTATGTATGTATGTATGTATGTATGTATGTATGTATGTATGTATGTATGTATGTGGTGAATGGTCGCACTATTTCGAGCTCCGCAGCTTCCATCATATTTTATTAGAAAAATTGATCGGTCCTCCCGTCAGTGTGTTTTTGTCGAACTGGCGTAATGATAGTGTTGTTTTGATGTTATATTTATAATAAATAATCGAACTCTAGCGGACTAGTGAGGTTTCTGAAATTACGATATCCTAACTGCTGAACTTCGTTAGCGGAATGGGGTGAGTCTAGATTAAATACAATTGCTTTTCACGTATTGACTGCGATAACTGACAAAACTATGGTAGAGCTTTCCAACTGCTGAAAAAAAGTAAAGGAAATATCTCAAACAGTCTTGTTTTTCATGAATTCCGAAAGTAAATAATAAAGTTTGAAAAATGTAAACAAACAGCCACTTTGGAAGCGTTACTGGTTACTCGAGCCTGACTTATTCCGCGAGGCCTGGACTCTTTTGTAATGCGGAACCATCTGTGCTGGCCACATTTCCCTCCTCACTAAATATATTGCACTGGAGCGGGATTTTCCTTGGCCTGAGAGTTTTTAATCGGCTGGATGTGCTGTCGATTTTGGCTTGTTAAATTAGGAAAATAAGAGATGGAAAATGATAATTTGAATGAATGTGTAGAAAATGGAAAAGATCTCCCGATCATAGATATGGCATCTCTTGGGGATCACAGCTTTCCAGCCTGGACTGCAGACAAAACTATTGGCGAAATAAACAAAACACTGGAATCGAAAAAAAGGTCATAGGAGTGGCAAATACTGTCAGAATTCAAGAACTGTGTAGGAGGTTGATCAAAGTAATTGGTGAACAGAACGACGAGATTTCTCAACTCATGCAAGCGAGCTGTGTTCGGGAACAAGATAAAATAAATAGACTCCCAGTAGAACCGAATAATGAGTTAAAAATGAAAATAGCAGTCTTGGAGGGGAAATTGGAAGAAAGAAGAAAAGTTTTTGATATGATTAGGATGCAGGGCTGCCGACAACACACATCTGTGGGTCCAACTTATGAAATAAAGGATAACAAAAGACAAGAAAAAGAATTGCCCCTATTGATCTATCCGAAGGAGGAAGGCCAATCGTCAGAACAGAGTAAGGACGAGTTAATGGGACTGGTTGATCCGGCCGAACTAAAGATTTGAGTCCAGGCAAGAAGAATTAATAAGGGAGGAATAATTATAAAGTGTAGAGAGAGTGCTGATCGAGACAAACTGAAAAATAAGCTTGAGGAGAAAATGGGAGATAAATATCTGGTTGTAACACCAAAGAAAAACAACCCTAAGATAATTGTTTATGATGTAGAAAAATATGTGGAAAGGGATAAATTGGTTCAAATTATTAGAGATCAAAATTCGTCCTTAGAGGATATGGCAGAAGTCAAAGTATTGTTCTGTATAAGAAACAAAGATTTTAACCATTGGGTATTGCCAGTCGACCCGGAAAGTTTTATCAGAATGAAAAAATTGGATAAAATTAACATTAATTGGATGAGATGCAAAGTAAAGGAATTTCTTAAACCAATTCAATGTTTTAAGTGTAAGGGTTATGGACACTTCCATGCTGGCTGCAGAGCTGTTGAGATTTGTGCCACATGTGGTGGAAGCGATCACTTAACGAAAAATTGTGGGATCAATAGTGTAAATTGTATTAATTGCAAAACGGCGAACAAGAGGTTTGGAAAACAATTTCAATCAGATCATACAGCTTTTGATAAGAATTGCCCATGATATTTGTACCAAAGGGATATGTTGAGAAACAGAACCAACTATGGGGGATAGTTTTGTGTTCTCTATTGGTCAGTTAAACACTGGACATGGCAGAGCTGCCATGGGACTTCTTGAAATTGATTTCGGGCATTCAGGAACTAATATATTTTGTCTTCAGGAGCCGTATTTTTCTAATGGCGTCATTTCGAACATCCCACTTCATTTCCAGAGATTTGCCATTACCGGGAACCCCAGAGCTGCAATTGTTTGTACGACTGGTCTTGACATTGTGTGTCTTCATAAGGGAAGAGATTTAGTATGCATCCAAGTAATGATCAAGAGTCGTAACACCACTATTGTTTCGATATATTGTCCGCCAACGGAGCCCTTGGCTGATACCCTTGCAGATCTTGAAAGCATTATGGACAAAACAAGAAATTCGGATATCATAATCTGCGGGGATTTTAATGCCAGAAGTCAGCTTTGGGGAGACAGATTGGAGGATAACAGGGGTCGAAAAGTCATCGAATTTATCAATTCGAAGAATCTAAATATAGAAAACGACGAGACTAACCCTCCCACCTACACCTCTTTTAATGGAGAGAGCTGGATTGATCTCACATTGTCAAATGTTAGGGGTAACAGGATCGAAAACTGGAGAGTGGATGATGCCATCACAAACAGTGAACACAATCTGATCAAATTTAATTTACAGAGCGAGAAACGCAATTCAATGTCGAGGTATAGATTGAGGGACTTGGACCAGTGTAAATTTGAGGATCTCTGGATGAAAGAGATTGAGACTTTGAAAGAAGGGAACGATAGGAGGGATTTGGATGAAGTAGTTCAGGACTTGACAAATAGATTAAGAAAGGTCTGCGAATTGAGTAAGAAGAGAAGAGAGACAAATTGTAATAGGCAGAGGAGTGTACCATGGTGGTCTCCTGAGCTGACAGAGCAAAGGAAAAAGGTAAGGATACACAGAAGGAAAATGCAGCGAAGTGTAACAGAGGAAAATAGACAATATAAATCTCTAAGGTATAGAAAAGAGGAGGCTATATAGAAAAATATGATTAACAGGACTAAATACGAATCGTGGAAACAGTACTGTACGGGGGTTGATCTTGCAAAACCATTTGGCCAGCACTATAAAATAGCAAGTGATAAATATGTGAACCCGAGTTCAATTAATAATATAAAAAAAGAAGATGGTACATTTACTAATGGGGTTGAAGAAACAATTAGGACCATAATGGAATATCATTTCAAAAGCGATAAGGTACTTGATGACTGTGAGGTTGATACACGAATTAGAGCTGAGCTCTCGGGCGTGCCGCCGATCGAGACGGAGGAAAGTGAATTTTCGAAAGACGAAATCAGGATTACTTTAAATAACATGAATAAGAAAAAAGCCCCCGGTCCGGATGGATTATACCTGGATGTTATTCAAAAAATCTTCGAAATGGACTCTACAATCCATGTCGACCTGTTTAATAGATGCTTCGAGGACGGAAAGTTTCCTAAGAGATGGAAATCTGCAAAATTAGTCCTCTTCAACAAAGAGGGAAAAGACCTACACAACGCCACGGCGTATCGACCGGTTTGTCTCCTCGACGGGATGGGAAAAATCCTCGACAAATTGGTTACAAACAGAATTGAATACCATCTTTCGGCAGAAGGAGAAATGGAAACAAAACAACATGGCTTTACGAGAGGCAAGGGAAGCACGAAGGCGATAATGAACGTCATTGAAAAAGTCAAGGAGGGAAAAGTAAAGGGGAACAACGTCTGTCTCATCTCTCTCGACGTGTATGGAGCCTTCAATAATGTCTGGTGGCCATATGCTCTA
>QLNU02015359.1:30164211-30211141 GCA_006491805.2 Dysdera silvatica | reverse complement strand
ATAACTTGAGATATTTGAAGTAAACAACTTTCTTAATAACGCATCAAATAGGTACACTTTTTAAGGAAACTAAACATTAAATATTTTCTTTTGTTGACAAAATATATTTACTTACGTTATTAGATGTCGCTGAATCAAATAAAAATATACATTCTTGATTTTTTTATTAAAACAAAAAAATGTAAATTTTCGCATCATAAAAATCGCAAAAATTGGAAGTTTCGATGAATAACATCAAACTTTTATAAACACATTTTTCTCTTATTAGGGGTTCTGTATATAGACCTTGCACAGATCCCCAAATAAAAAAAAAAGTTAGTGAATACTACTTACAGTTCCTGAGAAGAGTGTACCTTTATAGTGAAAAAGTAGAAGCTGAGAAAACGAGGCTGAAAGATGAAAATTAAAACAATCCCTTGTTAATATGCACCACATTTGTATTTATTGCCATTTTTCAAAACATAAATAAAATTAGTTCTGGAAGTCGGAAATTTACAAATTATATATCGTTATTTTCATGAGAATATGAATTATTTTTTAGAAACGAAATTGAAAAATCGATGTTTTGAGCAAGTTAGAGTACCCTCCCCACTTAAATGATATCGATTCCACGGAATGAAATCCTTTTCCTAAAGTGCTCAAAACCCTCGTTTTCGGAGTATCAGTTTATAACATTGCATTGAACCTATATGCATAATGAAGATTAGGCCGTTCAAGAAAGAAGAAATTTATTAGTTTTAATCATAAAAGTGCTATCATTTTTTAAATATATTTATTAATTTTCATTATAGCGTACAAGTTCCATGTGGTGCTAAACACCGATGCTTTTCATTTAGGAGGGTGATCCTTCGATCTATGAAATAGACATTGCTTGATTTCTGTAATTGTGCAATAACTTGCGACATAAAAAAATGTTTGTTGTATACAGAAAAAAAGTCATGTTTGTTTTTATTTTGGCAGCCAACGGTAGAGGTAGAAAAAACGGTTCTGATAGATTTTGCCCCATACTGGTCAGATGAGATATGGGCGAAATTACAGATGAAAGCTGATGAAACTTACGACAATTTTCTCAGCAAGATTCCATCGGAAACTCCAGTTGAGATTGCCGAGAAATTAGCAATAAAATATACTCTCAAATCAAAGGTAATGCATTTCTAAATTGATAACCTGCATTTTATACAGTTCCTGTAACATTGCTTGGAAATACATGACACTTTTTTCAAGAGCAAATAGGTTAAATATAATATGCAATAGGAGTAGGAAGTGTTCGCGATCCAATACATCGTATCCCACATAAAAAGATTTCAAAACCAAGTCTATTCATAACATTTGGCTGTTCACATTGGACAACCATCCTCATTATCATCATCATCAGCAAGTTCCTTATCCGATTCGGAGGTCGACGGCAAATATGGACAGCATCTCTATGTTTCTAGTCGCATAGATAATGACTACTGTGCTTCTTCCAGGATCACCTTTTAAATCGTTCATCCATCCTCTCATCTTTCTGCCTCTATATATCTTCTTATAGTGGTTTACCTCCAGTGCCAATTGAGGAATCTTGTATTTTTCTCCTCTCACAATATGTTCGCAATTACTAACTTTCTTCTCAGTATTTTAGTCATGACAGCTCTTTTTGAATTGTATTTGTTTAGGACTTCTTGGCTGGAGATCTTGTCATCCCATTTCAATTTCAGTGGTCTTCTAAGGATCCATATTTCAGAAGTGCCAATTTTATTCCTGATGCATTTTTCTATTGTCCAGGTCTGCGCGACCATAAAATAGAACGGGCCAAATATGGCACTTTAGAATTATGGTTCTAAGTTGTAGATTTAATTTTCTCTCGCACAGGCGTTTTTGAATTTCACTGAATTTTGTTTCACGTAACCCAATTTGGCACCCAATTTCTTTTGTTTGATCATTATTATGGCAATTGTTTTTACCAAATAGCAACATAAATTTACTTCTTCTATGGTCTTGTTTTTACAAAGAGCAGTGATAATCAAGTTTTTCCTACTAATGCTCACAGTTTTTGTACTTTTTTAAATTAATGGCGTCCTATTTCTTTGCTTTTTGTATCAATTTTATTGATAAGTGCCTACAGGTATCGATTTCAAGTATCTATTATTAATCAATTTATTTCGGCAAAATACATAAAAATGATACAAGCTTAACGATATATGTTTAAGCCTGGGTGACAAAACAAAAAAAAAACAGATTTGACAAAGCATGTGCAATATTAAGGTATCATCATCAAATCTCAAATTATAATGTCTCAACAGTTCCGTTTATTTTTAAACCTTCTTTCTCTGCGTCTATGACTTCTTAAATCATTTCCCCTGAGTAAACATTATAGAGGATAGGAGAAAGAACACACCCATTTTTTGACTTCTCGCTTTATTTGCACTCAGTTCGTTTCGTCGTTTTCGTTATCGATTTTGATTTTTGCCTTTTAGTTCCAATAGGCTGCTATCATAATATAGACAAATTTGGTATCACTAACTAAATCAGTGAAGTGACAAAAAGACGTGACACAACGGAAACGAGGAGGCTATACACGCAATAAAGTCTATAAAGGAGGGAAAAGCAATCGGATCGGCTGAAATCCCCGTCGAATTAATTAAATATAGAGGAGATGCAGGATTAAAAGAACTCATAAAATTTTTTAATAATATTTATAAATCTAGCATACGGTAATCCCAGAAGAATTACACTAATCAACAAATATTTCAATTTAAGAAAAAAAAAGCTAAAACAACTAAGTTTACAGAACACAAAACGCTTAGCCTTTTAAATCACAAAAGCAAAATTTTGCTAAAATTATATACAAAAGAATTTGCGAAAACATTTATGAAAGAATTCTTAATTTACAATTTGGATTTAGGAAAGAGTTTTCGGCACAAGAGAAGCAATCTTCACATTATCGCAATTGGCAGAGAATGCAATTGCGATGGATAGATATTCTTCTGTTTCTGTGCTTTGTGGATTATAAGAAAGCATTCGATAATGTAATTATGATAAGCTGATTAAAATACTTTTCAGGACAAGACTGGATACCAAATTTGTCCATATTATGATAGCAGCCTGTTGGAACTAAAAAGCAAAAATCAAAATCGATAACGAAAACGACTAAACGAACTGAGTGCAAATAAAGCGAGAAGTCAAAAAAATGGCTGCGTTCTTTCTCCTATCCTCTATAATGTTTACCCAGGAAAATGATTTAAGAAGTCATAGACGGAGGGAAAAAAGGTTTAAAAATAAACGGAACTATTGAGACATTATAATTTGAGATGTGCTGATGAAAGGGGCATACGGGGTTGGTTTCCTTTCCTTTTCCTGCTTTGGTATTATAATATCCAATTATGATGGTAATTTCATGAGGTTTTGTTGTTTTCAGTGAATTTTCTAATCTTTTACAGAATTCCTAAATTTCTTAGTCACTAGCATCTGCCGCAGGTGCGTAACATTCGTTTCAGTTGACTTTGTGTTCAACTTCAAGGTATTGACTTTGTCAGAGACTGGCTTACTTTTAATTTATTTTCAATTATAATACCCACACCATTTTTATGGGTATAGACGTCTGAATGACACATTATATAGTTGTCCATTTGTAGTTGACCGATTCTGCCCATATTACTTCGCTCAGTCCTGAAATACGTAATGGGCTTTCTTTCATTTTATTACTACGTTACGTAATTTTCCTTTGATAGAGGCTTCGAACGTTGTGTGTGTGCCAATTTTGGTCCTTTGCAACTCTCAGCTATTTGAAATCTGGAGGATATCTGTTCATGAGCCACTCAATAACCTTTATCTTAAACTTCAGCCTCATCTTCAGCCCGCCTCACCTCCATCAAATCTTCGTGAACTGTGGGAGATACTTCATTGCGCGAGGATCCCCGCGGCTGCTCAGCGCTTCCATTGCCTTTTTGGAGTCCATCCCGCGACGAATCGCCGCGGTTGTCAGGAGTGAAAGGTGGTGCTACACTGCATTAAACTGGTATCTCTAATTCACTTGCTCTTCAGTGTACGTACTTAAATGTCATTGTACAATAGTACACGCGTGATAAACGTGAAACGGTATTGAAAGCATAAGTCTATGTGCGAAAAAACAAATAGTATACGTACCCATGTGTTACTTAATAAAAGAAAAATATTATACTCGCAGATATTCGTGGTTTTACTTGTGTGCGGAAATTTGAAACTGTTTTTCAATTTTTATTTACGAATGTGAGCGTGTTTTCTTTTGATTTTTTTTAGCCATAACACCTTTAGCTCATAAACTCAGTACCCATCTGGGAAAAAAGCCTTCTACGAAGCGACATAAAGATAACGGACAACCAGTTATCAGGGTTAAACTAACTGGCCAAATGTGAACCACCTTTTTGTTTAATTTTAGGGGAAAAGGGAAGAGAACTACACGGATGTAGTTCTTACGTCAGACTTTTGTATTCCATTATAACACAAGGTCATGCACACAATAGGGCGACCTTAAAATCACCTCACATGACAAGCGGCGAGGAAGGGTGGACGTTTTTAATAGGCGGATTCTCCACCACAAAATTTTTTTTTCTTGTCTAAGTAGCGATTTTCATGTTAAGAGTGTCGTACTCATTCAATTATCGAGGAACAACCGCAAAGATTATTCGTTAAAGCGGAAAAATTTAATATCGATCCAATGAGAGAAAGACAATTGTTTGGTTTTAACAAATTTTATTCATATAAGCGGGATATTTGATTAGCCGTGACCCAATTAAATGGGGGCCGACTTTATTATTATTATTATAAAAGAGAAGTGTTGTGCAATTTACCTTCACATCATGTATGTATTTGTTTGATTAGGTGGATATAAAGTTCGACCATTCAGATGTCCGCCTATTAGTGAAAAAAGGAAATAAGTTTGAAATTTTTAGCGACAGAAAAAGGATTAAAGAAGCTGTTCTAAAGGGAAAGTTTGGATACAAAAACAAAATTATTTATCATGGACCAGTGTTGTTCGTCAAAAAACCTGCTTCAATGTTCTGGGAGTAAGTCATTTATTTAGTGAAAGTTGAGGAACACACACGAAAACTATAATATGATGTAAAATTGTTTATTTTAATTACTATATTAAAATGTTGTCAATTTTATTACTATACTATTTTAAAAAGAATGTGATAAACCACTGGCGTATGCAAGGGGTGTTGACGGAGGTTGCAAGCACCTATTGTGATGGAATTTCGTATATTTACATACAAACATATGGAATTGTGGCTCCTTAACACCCATTGAACCTGTAACCCCTTTATGAAATTTCTGCGTACTCCTATATGTGAAACCTGATAGGAAATGTTGTAATTTTACTTTCGATTGCGTTGCATCAGTTCAGGGGAAATGTGAATGATATTAATTTTACATAAAAGACGCAGTCTCTTTTGTCTAAAAATAATTCATCATAATAATAACAATTCTAACAGCAATAGGAGCGTTGGGAGCAATCCCACCAAAGCTCGAAAACTCGAAAATAAAGATGGCAACACGTGTTTATGCGCCAAGTGCGGTGAAGTTGATAGTTTACCTTCGCTTTTGTAACTGTATTCGACAAAGGCAGTCATTTACTGCCAAAACGATCGTCATCCACCTAATTAAATAATTTTAGGTGGATGGCTATGGTTTTGGCAGTAAATTACTGCCTTTGTCGAATCCGGTTGCAGTTACAAAAGCGAAGGTAACCTATCAACTTCATCGCACTTGGCGTATAAACACGTGTTGCCATCCTTATTTTTGGAGAATATATAGATTGGAGGTAAACAGACCATTCCGGCCTATCATTTCGAAAATCGGTACTGCCAACCACGCACTTTCAAAGCATTTAGCCATTAGACTGGCGTCACTTCGTAACAATAATTGTTTTACTGTAAAGAACTCGTTTGACTTCGTCTCTCGCCTAAAATTGGTTCCTTCCAATCCATCCAATCCAGAAATGTTGTCATTTGATGTTAAGAGTTTGTTAACGAATATACCCATCAAAGGTGCACTTCAGTCGCTTTCCAAACAGTTGACAGAGTGTCATTATTCGGTATTTAAAATCCGTGAACTTCTCCGTCTCACTGAACTTTGTATCAGCCATACAGTTTTCTCCTTCCAGAACAGTTTGTTCAAGCAAGTTGATGTCCTGGCGATGGGTAACCCTTTGTCACCACTACTGCGTGATATTTATCTGCATTACGTGGAAGAAATTATCAACCACCGGCTTGCTTTCAAGTGTTGGTTCCGCTATGTTGATGACATTTTTGCTATTATGTCGGATCTATATGCCAATACATCCCATGTACTCAGTATACTTAATTCCGTAGACCCCCCATATTCAGTTTACCGTTGAAGAGGAGCACAACTCCACATTGGCCTTTCTGGACGGTTGGTCACTCGTTTGGAAAAGGATTTCCAAAGCAGTATTTTCAGAAAACCTAACTTTATTAGTCTACCACCTCACACAACCTCCGCTCATCCACACTCCCAAAAAGTTAGTACTTTTATTGGCTTACGGCTAGAGCCCTCAAACTTTCGTCGTCGATTGACAGCCTGAACTGTGAATTGTCGTTCATTAAGAACATTGCAGTTAACCGAGGTTACAGTCCATCTATCATCGAACAGTGCCGTTCGAAAACACTCGAAACGGCAACCTGTTTCTACACTTACACCAGAGTCGCCACCGCATAGGGAATGTGTTTGTATTGCTTTTGTTCCTATGGTTTCGGCAAAAATTGCTTCTATTTTACGTAGATTTAATTTCTGGGTTGTGTTCCGCCCGATTAACAAGATTGGGGTCTCACAACTCAAAGATCCCGTTCCTGACCGTTTTAACTGTGGAATTTATAACATCCAATGTGAGTGTGGAAGAATGTATATCGGACAGACGCATAAGGCTTTACAATTTAGGGTAAAGGAACACCAGAAACATGTTCAAAACCAAGAAGTTCATAAATCTGCGATAGCACTACATACTTGAAATACCCGGCACAAGTCCGATACGTTTCCAAATTACGTTTTCCGATGCAAAAAATCATTGCTAACATTTTTATCAATAGTGACTTGGTGGTTAATGACCCTTGTATCAATTATTTTTTGCCTAATGGGCATAAAAAGCTGTTCACCTCCATTTCTAATGTTCTCCGTAAATATAGATGGCAGCACGGGTTCATGTGCGTAAAAAAGTCTCTTCACCTCCATTCCATAGGTTCTCTATAAATAAATATGGCAACACGTATTTATATGCCAAGTGCGGTGGAGTTGATAGTTTACCTTCACTTTTGTAACTGGATTCGACAAAGGCAGTCATTCACTGCCGAAACGATCGTCATCCACCTAATTAAA
The DNA here is from genome assembly GCA_006491805.2 of Dysdera silvatica. Taxonomy (NCBI): domain Eukaryota; kingdom Metazoa; phylum Arthropoda; class Arachnida; order Araneae; family Dysderidae; genus Dysdera; species Dysdera silvatica. Next base: position 30,203,791 of record QLNU02015359.1, on the reverse strand, counting down.
TAATTTTAACTGTGGTAGTCGTGTTTAAATGGTTTATTATAGTTTTAGCACAGTTTTTCACGTTACTATTTAATCTCTTATTTATATATATGGAGAAAAGGAGCGTTGGCTTAGTGGTTGGAGCACTCCAGGCTCAACGGAAGGACCCTCGTTCAACTCTAGGACGAGAACGATGTCTCTTTTTGTCCTACACTAAAAAAAAAGCTCTATAGATTGAGCTTCAACGTGTGTGTGTCAAAATTATTCATCATAATGAAATTAATTTCAAGAGTCTTTTATTTCTTTAATATACACATGCAATAAATACGTATATATGTATACGTGAAAATAGGACATAATTTTTTTTCGACTATAAACTGGGGCGAGGTAAAGGCATATGTGGCACAGGACATCCGTGGATCTTTTATACACTGCTCCACATGATTATAAGTCCACTTTGTTTTTTCTTAATAACTAAGTTTTGGGGACGTTGTTTATAAAAATTGATATTGTATATCCTCACAGAAACCAAGAGAGAACGTGTAAATGAAGAGAAAAAATATTTTATAAGTAAAATTGGAAATTGAAATGAAAAATAAATATGCGATATTGCATAAATATGGAACCTTAACACCTACATTGGGGAGACGAGTCGGCGTCCGTGTTTAATGATCTTGAAAACATTTTTCGGTAGCTAAGTTTTCTACCCGTTTATCAGCAAGAAGAAAACGCACTTTGAACTTCTTAGGAAACATGAAGAGCGAGTCCGGGCAACGTGCTGCCATCTGGTGCCAGAAAAAGTGCCAGAAATGGTAGTGCCAGATAGAAAATGTGAATAAATAAAATAATAAAAATAATTAAATAAAACATTATTGTGCTAAATTGAGAGTAAGGAATTGAGTTCGTGCAGAGTGGATTTTCACTAAAGAAGTACTGTTCACCAAACCGTCGAGATTCTGAAAGATTAAAAATTATTCGAAGAAATTAAGTTCAAACGACAAAAACGGTTTAAAGGTGATTTTGGCTTGATCAAATTGGAATTGGTGATCGTCAGGGGCGAATTTTTAAGTAGGCACACAAAGCACAGGCCTAGGGGCGGCACTTATTAAGGGGCAGAATCAAAGTGCTTAAACATAAAATTTTCCGAACTCAACAATGTTGAAAAAATAATGTTTCTTTTAATTTTTACCCTGTTTCCCCAATAGCGATGACATACAAGCGACTACTTTAACTTGCCTGCAAATATAAACTACAGAATCGAAAGACAAAGGGCCCTAAAAATTTTGGGCCCTGGTCATTTGCCCAGCGTACCCATTTATAAATTTAGGCTTAACACGCTTTTTATATATACTAATAGTAAATGAATGAATAAAGAAAAACTTGACTGATAATGAAAAAATTCATGCAAGGATGCGTACGTGTTTTTTTCCCCAAATATACGAAATACACGTAAAAACATCAGAAGCTCCAGGATTCCAAACTAAAACTAATGTGGATTCAAAAAATGTCTCGAATTCACGAAGTCGGACACTATGGTAGCAATAATTTTGAGTTGTATCTTATTAATTTGAATAATTATATGAAAAATCTCCTTTACATACCAAATGTTAAGAGTATGATATGTGGTTTTTTTTTTTAACAAATATTCCTTTCTTTCTAAAGGAGGGAGGGGGCGGCAGTACAGGCTGTGCGTAAGGGCGGCAATTTTGTATATCCACCACTGGTGATCGTTCAGAATCCAGCAGTGTTGTGCAATGGATATACGTTTCTTATCTTTAACCTTTTCTCGCACTAGATGGCAGCACCTTACCTGGACTCGTTCTTTACGTCCCCTAAGAGGCTCATAATGTGCTTTGTTCTTACTGATATGATGAATGTATGATGAATGATATATAATGGATGATGAAGGTAGCAAACTTGGTTATCGAAAAACGTTTCTAAGTTTATTAAATAAATATTTAACTGTGGCATTCGCCATTAAAATTTTATGCTGTTTTCTTGCACAGTGCGTCGCCTATCATCATTAGTAGCAGTAGTAGTACTTCAAGGCAAAGCAGCTAATTCGTCGCTAACCGCTCATTTTTTATCGTTTACTCTTTATATTAAGTTGTTGAATTTTTACAGCAAAGTTTTACTTCATAAATCGTATAAAATTTCATCATTTGTCGTCTTAATTAATTAAATTATTTATTATATATTGTATAATTTCTCTTAATTCATTGCATAAAAAATTACTGTCGTCTTGAAATGGCGCTCTTCCAGACCAGGCACCTTTGCGCGTGGCACAACCTGCACACTCGCACATGACGGCTCTACCAATAAAACATTAGCATATGCAGAAAGATAGTGAAAGTGGCATACGACCAGCCCCAGATTTAGTTAACAAAATCGGATCCCCCCGCAAACACACACTTTTTGTATATTAAAAAAAAACTTTTAATTTTCGTTTATTTAAAAGAATTTTTACCTTCAAGGTCTTGTACAATACACTGCCATTTAAGCACGTTTACAAATTACACTGACGACGAACTTCCTTCTCTGCAAAAGCAACAAGTGACCTCACTATAATGAATTGAAACAGAGATTACTTGAAACAATTGAGACCTCACTATACTCTATAAACTGCATAATTTATCATGTTATGAACTTCAAAAATTGCTGAGGCTAAAAAACAGGTCATTTATAAATTTTTGTTAAGATGGCAGAAAAAAAATATAAATTTTTGTTGAGATGTTTAATAAAAAAAATGGGGAGAGGAAAACTTCCTGAAAAAACCCTGAGTCATCCTACAATAATTTCTATTCTTCATTATTCTCTCTTTACAACAAAATTTTTCCCAAGCAATTTCACCCTCAGCATGAAAAGAAAAAAAGGTGTTGGACAAATGCTGTTCGTAGAAAAATTAATACCAAAAATCGACTTTACTCAAAATTTATTTCTTCAAGAAATTTAATTGACTTACATATCTTTCGTAGATTCAGAAACAAACTTAACAGAGAAATTCTGAGAGCCAAACTCTTATTCTATTTCGACATCTGTATTTCTAACGATTCTAAGAAAATATGGAATTACCTCGGTCCTCTTGCTGATAGAAAACTCAGGCAACAATAAATGTTATAGAACTTAAGTTCAATGATACTTTGGTTAATGTCCCACTGCACATTTGCAACTTTTTAAATCGTTCCTTTATACAAACTCCCAGTACATTCTTCTTTTTCTCATAGTCCCTTTGACTGTTGTAGATATTTATCTAATTCTAATTCTTCATTTTTTTTTTGTCCCCTTTTTCTGAGGAGGAGGCACTGTCCTCATTCAAACATATTAAAGTTAATGGTTCATCTGGTAGTGGTGATTTACATCCTAGAGCCATGGTATTTGCTGCCAGCTGTTCTCTATGCCATTATCGCACTTATTAAATTTATTTGTATTTAAATCACAAGTTCCGGAAAAATTTAAAACTTTTGAAAAAGGTGATCATTCTGATCCTTCAAATTATCGCCCAATCTCTATAATTTCAATTTTCCCAAAAATATTTGAACATCTTCTCTTTAGAATGTTGATTGATTTCATTTCTAATTTTTCTTTCATTCACCAATCACAGTTCGGATTTCTTGCCAACAAATCCACGGAATTTTCCCTTATAAATTTTCTAAACCCAATGAGGCAAGCATTTAGTTATCGCCTTTTCTCGATTGGCGTATTTTTTGATGCCTCTAAGGCATTCGATTCCATTCCACATGACATTCTTTTTCTTAAACTTCATGATATTGGTATTAGGGGCCCATGCCTTGATCTTCTCGCACATCTCTTGACTAATCGTAAACAATATGTTTTTCTGAATGGAATTAGGTCTGACATCATGGTTAATTATTTAGGGGTTCCTCAGGGTTCCATACCTGGTCCACTCTTGTTCCTTGTTTACATTAATGATATTTTCTAGGTCTTCACCCATGGTAGTCCTACAATCTATGCTGATGATACTTGCTTTTTAGCCTCTCACTGTGACCTTGATCAACTAATATCAATCGTTGAATTTCAGACAACTAAAGTACTTGATTGGTTTCAATTTAATAAACTTAAGGCCAATGACTCGAAAACCTATTGTGTTTTATTCCATAATAAGCATTCACATAATTTTCCTTCTTCTATTACATTAAATAATCACATTACCTTCGCTTCTGCTCCCAAATTTTTGGGTATACTATTACATCATCAACATGGACCCCTCACTGTGAAAGTGTCATATATAAGAGTTCTTGAGCTACTACGTAAAATTCATCAATGCCTTCATATCAGAGCTATCCGTTCCATTTATTTTTCCCTAGTACAATCCTACCTCACCTATTGCTGTAACGTTTGGAACCGTTGTAACGTTCTAAACAACCCAATCTAATATTCCTAAAATCAAACAATTTCAATTACATACATTGAAATTAAAGATTTTGAATTCAAAGACTCTTAATAACAGAACCAACCTATGGGCTCTTTATTTTTGTCATATTACCCTTTTCTCTAATCGCTCAACCCCGAATGACTCTTCTCATGTTCAAACATATTTACAAAGGCTTTCACTCAAATATTATTCAGATTCGTCCACAGATCGCTATCCCTCCAGATTTTACAGAAGCCTTATCCCATTACGATCCACTTCTCATTACTTATATGACCATATTGACTCCCAAAGTCCCATGATTTGGAATCTTCTCCCAATAAATCTAACTAATATTAATAACGAGCATAAGTTTGTTTTCTCTAAATAAATACTTATTATCCACATGCTAATATCTAATTCCATATATTGTGTCTTACATGTCAATGCTTAATTTCTTCTATTATATATGTGCGTATGTATCTACGTATGTGTTTATTATTATGTGTATATATGTATGTGTATTTAGTGTGTTTATTATGTGTGTATATGTATATGTATGTATGTGATTATATGTATGTGATTGTATGTATGTATTTTTTATATGTATGTGATTGTATGTATGTATTTTTTATGTGTAGGTTTATGTCTATATTTATTTATATTTTTATTTCTAAAATTAAATATCTAATTGTTGGTGTTTTAAATGTCAATTTATTATTTCTTTATGTTCTGTTTACCAATATTTAACTTCTTTTGTATAACATGTCGACGTTTTCCCTTATTTACAGTTTTTTTCAATGTGTTTATTTATTTAAATGATTTAATATCTGAGGGGTGGTCGGAACTCGTCAAGCTGACTTTTTGTCTGCTTTTTTTTTACCGGTCATCCTTCAGGCATCTTTCAGACTCAAATTATTTTTTTATACTTGTATACAATTTTTTTGGTTGCCTGTAAAAAAAAATCATCATTATTATTATTAACTTCGGCTCCAGAAGCCCCTCTGCGAGGCAGAGGTCCTAAGCAGCTGCCTTGCCTGCCTAGGCAGCAGTGCGGCTCTGGACGGGGTACAGAACTCTTTGGCGCAGTATAGCCCAGATGCTCTTGCGCCATAAAAAAGCCAAACAATCAATCAACAGAACTCCAACTCTATACACCCATATGTATATATATATTCAAAACTACACTGTAATGAGGGGCTATGACCTTCATTAACCTCCCCCCTCCCTGCGTACGCTAGTGCAACAGAGATTGCAAAAGCTCGATGGCTTCAAAAAATGACGTAAGTAAAGTAAAATGATGGCTAGGAAAGCTTTCCGTTTGCTATTTATTAATTCTGCTTAGCATGCGTCTTTTATCGACAAATAGGTAACATTTGATAACACGACAAATCGAATTTGAGCTACCAAGTCAAATAATATGCTACATAAATCCGCCATTATTCATCGTGAGAAAAATCTTTCTTACAAGGTCTTCTGAACACGCCATTCCCGCGCTGTAGCATTAGTTCCACAAGTTTGTGAGGTAGCAACTACAAGTTTAAAATGATTTATGCGCGTTGAAAATTGCAAATATTTATCATATCACATCTGCAATATTGAACTGTGCGTCATTTGTGCTTAGTTTCACTCTTCTCCCAAAGTAAAAAGATATTGCTGTCTACCAATACCGTAGCAATTCAAAATTAATGGTGGGGTTCTCAAGCGATTATAGGAAGCTCAAATGGCTTTAAAGAAGATTATGTGATGTAGCCTTAGATCATGTGATTTGATTTCCATAGGGGGGGACTTGAGGCCCCGAGTCCCCCATTTCTTTCTACTTTTCTCCATCTCTAACCTAGTTATCTTTCAAAGTCACCTTAATTTCAAAAACGCCAACGTAACAAACATCCTAAATATTACGCACCAAATCAGGTGCGTAGACAATGGGAGGGGGGTTTCAGGCTCAAAATTCCACATTAACTATTAAAGCATATTATTGTCTCTAAAGTTACATCTCATGATCGCCTTTGAAGATACTTAACGCTCCCCCACCACCTCCCACCTATAACTTCTGAATTTATACAATACTTCACCAGATGCATTATCAAAACTGTTAATCTTTAAGTCTGTTAATCGATATGTTATATTTAATATAGAAAAAGCACAATTACTTTTCTATTTCTAAATAGCTTAATTTTTGTTGTCCATTTGAAAAAAAAAGAACTTTAAATATCTTTCTTAGACATAAATTTTGCTCGTACATGTCTTCAATACGAGTGGCGATATTTTCACCTAGTATCTATGTAAAACGAATGACAGCATTAATAACGATGGACGGTACTTTTGTACATTTGGGTAGTAAAGCATGTTGAACATCAAGTTTTCTTTCATTCGAAATGTTATTTTCTCCACTGCTATCAGAAAAATAAGCAACTTGCTTAATTGAATACAAAATAAGAAGTAGTAGTAGTAAATTCTCAGAAAAAAAATAAAAAAGCTGTTGAAAAAATAAAAGACAAAAAAAAGGAGCTATAAGGCAAAACGTTTAAGAACGAATTCAAACAAGGAAATTTAAATACTCGACATAGATTAAATTAAACAATAATAATAGATTACATTAAATACTTCACATAGATATGGTATTTAAAACCAGTCACTTTTTAGCTGTAAAACCAGAAATGTTTTTTTGGCATCGAAAGAGAACGTTAAACATAGCACGAGCATTCAAATCCTAATGAGAGGCATGGGGTTCCTTTAATTCGCACAATTTAGCTATATCTAGCTGAATTTGGGACAGCTGCAGCCGAATATCTGGCTCAGCATTCAGACGGATCTGTATTTGGTTTTTGTAGCTACAGAGGCAGAGAACGCGGATTTTAATAAATAAGCTGTCGCAAAGAGTAGAAAAGTGGTTTACGTTTTATCATTTTGACAAAACTTTAAATTCTTCTTTTAGCTCACACCAAAATTCTGGAAGTGACTTCTTATTTGCAAAGTCCTCTTACCACACATACCGCTGCGATGTTAAACAAGCTAGATTTTCTGACACAGCAGGGTATGAGTTTACAGTCTGTCTGTCTGTCTAGCTGCCTGCCTGCCTGTCTGTATATCTGTCCATCCGTCCGTCCATCCATCCATCCATCTATTTATTCTTTGTGGAGTTCTTTCCGAAAATAAAAGCAAATTTAGAAAATGAACCTGAAATTCATGTAAGATATCTCCAGGTATGTTGGAATCTAGTTCTTGCATAAATTCTTTTACCAGTTTTGAACTATCTAAATGTCAATTTTTTATTGGTTCCGTCTAAAACGTTGTTTTCTTTTCAAACGCTTGTACTTTATTGCTGGTTCCAGAAACAGTCCCCATTTTTCCTTGAAATGAAATACTTACTTTATCAACATACTGTACTCAATGAAGCATAGTATAGCTTCATTAGTTGATACTATGCTTAATGAAATATAGTATAGCTTCATTAGCGTATGCTATACTTCATTAACTTTTTAAAAATTTCTGATGAACACGCCAATTTCACAAACCAATGTTCCTCACACAGCCTGTCTCCCAGGTCAAAATAGTAGACAATTAAAGAGGTTCTCTGACTTTAGTTCCCATTTCGAAGTGTAAAATGGAAGTTTCGCGAGGAGAAAGCCACCTTACTTTTGTATGAAGAAGTAATGACGCATGTAGGTCTCTCATGTCATCACCCCACTTTTTTAAATAGCCTTGTGTTTGTAGGTCGTAATTTGATGAAATTAATCGTTTAACTATTTATTTACTAATAAACAAATAAATAATAACCACTAATTAAAGTCAACAACTCCCATCACAGTCGATGATGTGGTAATATTGGACGATATATTACTCTCAAAGAAAATAATGATTTATCGCTTTGTATTCGCTCGCAGAGCGGAATTTGATCCTTGCCTTTAGCTCAATGAATAAGAGCATTTGTCTGGTTATAAAGATGTTGTGGATTCGGGTCCCACCAGACACCGAGAAATGACTTTTTTCGTTACAAGTAAGTTATCATCTAAATAATTACTGAGTAAGTGATCTAGTAAGTGATTTCCACCCAAAACTTACTTATACACATAACCTCAAAATTTACAGCTTTGAGATCTTGTCAAATTTATGTTTTCCGACGATCTTCGCGGAGCGCTTGATGACGATTCACGGAGCACTTGATGACGATTCGCGGAGCATTTGCGGACGATTTGTGGAGCACAATTAAAGCACCGTTGGCTTAAATGGTCGATCTTGCCTGTAAAAATGGCGCAGGAGTCTTGCCAAAAATTGTGCTCCTCATTTCAATACTTACGTTTGCCTGTGTTATACTTCTCGAAGACATCCAAGGTCATGTTATACCAAAATCTATGGTTTTTCCGAGGAACCCAAACGATTTTTGCCTAGACAACCATACCCCGAATCATGTCAGAAAAAAAAACACACATTCTACGATCAGGAGCAGACTGGGCCACCAGTAAACCAGTCCCCAGACCGGTGCGCACTCGTGGACTATAAGACTCGCGCTCTCCAATAATCCAAGGTATGCGCCCTTTGAGAGGACCCAGTCCGCCCCTGTCTACAATATCATGGGAATCGGACTCGGATTGGTGGGCCGATATAGGAACCCGTTACCACCACAGGCGGTACTTATTTATCACACGTTGAGGTCCCAGGCCCTCTCTAATATGGTTTTAAAGTAGTGGTATAGGAACCTTATCTAAACTAAGCATTTAACCAAGTAATGAAGCATTTCCCGTGCCCCTTCACAATATTTTAAGCCAGCATTTCCCATTTATAAGTTAATCTACAGTTTACTATTCATGTAATTCTACTTCCACAGAACACGTATGTTTTGTGTTACCGAACCACAGCAAACAGCATATTTTAACTATTTATCTTTTTTTTTTTTCAACACAGTTCTCCGACACAAATGTTTCCAAACCTCTGAGCGTTGATGGTAATCAATCATATTAATCGTTATTATCCACCTTCAGAACTAGACAAATCTGGCACATCTATTAGATATATATATATAAATGCTTGTACTCCTATAAACAAAATAAATTTCTTACAACACTTAATATCCTCTATTAAAATATTCGTGGATATAATTTGCAACATAGGGTTGTATCCAAATTATTTGATAAATTTAGAACCTTCCGAAATGATACCAGAAAGTCGTATTACTGGTCATGATGGTGGAGTGACGGTCTTTGTCCACAGATAGCTATCACGTATGATTTTTCCAAATTGGAGTGGTATTTATCCAGATATTGAATTGGTAACCATGCTCTCACTGTGCATTTATATTACTTCGATTTACAGACCATCTAAGGCGAATATCTGGAACATTTTCGATTTTTTGCATCGACTTTTTGATTTTATTCATGATTTGGGCTTTAAAATAATTGTCTTGGGTGATTTTAACATAAATATTGGTGTTCAAAGTTCAGTCTCAAATAGATTAATATACATTATTCAATCGCGTATATTTGCTATTAAATCGCCAATGAGAGTTACACCACACATCCTAATAACACACAACTAACATAAATTACATTGAATTGGGTATTATTAGTTATCGTTTGAGTGATCACCTATTGATCTTCATTCTTTTTAATATTCATAATTTATGCTCTCACAAGAAAGAAAACGTATCCTTTATCAGAGATATTTCAGTCACTAATATAACATCATTTGGATAAACGTTGGAATCTACTGACTGGTCCGTAACTAACGAAGTCCCTAACTAACCTAGGTCCTTAACTAGCTAATAATGCAAATAATGCGTATCTTCATTTCTTTTCCACTTTTAAATTCTTATTACGTAACTCACTTTAATTACATTCAAATTTTAAAAGGTAGACGTATTGTATGTATAAGAATGCCTTGGATTACCAATATTTTACTTAAAGAGATCGATGGTAGAAATAAATTATTCTCCAGATTTTTAAAAATTTAAATTGTCAAAACATTTTTCATCTTTACACAGCTTTAGGAACAGACTTGCTAAGAGATTAAAACTTGCAAATAAGCAATATTTGAATAAATTTTTTACTAATGCAAATTCAAAATAATGTGATCATTAATAAATTAATTTATAGGACGCAAACTTTCCGCTCTAAATTTAATGAAATCTTTGAACACTCTACTGACGGATTACTTTGTGACCATAAACAGATGACCGAGAAATTCAAAACCTATTTTGTTGATTGTCCTTACAATCCTAGTACTGAACAAGCTAACATAGATGACTATATGGAAAATTATCATGATTGCAATATCGCTAATTCATTAGATTTGCATGATGTAAACGATTCTGAATTTTCGCTGATTATCCAAGACAATGACTCAGAGTACCACTACTTTATATCTACAATCATAATCTTATCAACTGGAGTGGTCCCCCATGACTTCAAAATCGCATCTGTAACTGTTATTTTTAGAAATGGATCTAAATCAGGAATCTCCCTTCAAGGTCGATTCTAGCTGGCCTGCGGCGGAGGTGGGCGCCAGACTAAGGGGACGGCAAGCAAGGAAGGCGCCACCATAGAGTTGATGCTGATAAAATGTTCGGTAAAAGCATCTCTCGCGAATTTGAAATATTGGAAACGTTAATGGACGTAAGTTTAGTGGCGTTTATTATAACAAGAAAATGAAAAATGGAGAATTAATGCAAAGACCATGGTTAATTTATTCATTATCTTCCAACTCCGTCTTCTGTTTTTATTGTAAGCTTAACAATTAACTGTAAGAAACATGCCCAAAACATAAGCACAAAACTAGTATGAGGCACATGAAATGTTTCTTGAAGTAGATGGAAATTCAAAACAAAATCTGAAAACAGGTCAACTACTGATTTTCAAACATAAAACATGTATGAAATGGAGAAAAAACATTAGTCAGATGTGTTAGAAAGGTTAATTGAAATAGTTAAATTCCTTGGAGGATAAATATGGCATTTCAAGGATCATCAGATATATTGTATCAAAAAGAGAACGAAAACTTTCTAAAACTAATGGAACTTTTTACTAAATTTGACCCCGCCATGGAAACTCAGGTAGAAAAAGCCCTGCGGCAAAAAAAGTTGCATTCACTATTTATTAAATATAATTTATCAAATATTTATAATTTAATCCTACGAAAGAATTACTATTAGTTAGAAATGCTTTTAACATGTGATAACAAAAATATAAATGGTATAGAGCTCTATGATGAGATATGTACTTTTAAGGGCATTTTGAATGGAGATAAAGTAAAACTCGAAAACCTTCTTAACGTTCTTCAGTTTATTGCATCTAATAATTTATCTTTTACTGAATGAACAATTGCATTTAAAATATTATTAACCATTCCTGTAACTTTAGCAAGTTGTGAACGTTAATTTTAAAATTTGTAATTAATTGAGACATATTTAAGAGCGAAGATTTCATAGGAGCGAGTTATAAATCTTGCATTACTATCAGTAGAAAATTACGTATGTGCTGAAATAGATGTTAAGAGTGTTGTTATTTTTGATTTCATAAATATGAAAGCAAGAAAAATATTTTTTTAAACATGAATGCAAGAAAAGTAACTTGCAAATATAAAGTCAAGAAAATTAATTTTTTAAATATGAAAGCAAAAAAAGATAATTTTGTGAATAAAACTATAAAAAAAAATTTCTCGTTTGTTTGTTTGTATAATTTTTTTTTGTTGATTATTTCCGTATTACACTAAAATGTGGCCGTATAATTTTCAACGATGTTTATTTTTCGGGTGGGGAGGGGGCGCTCAAATCCATCTTTTAACAGGCGCCGATGAGCCCAATATTGACGTTGTTTTGCCTCCCCGACCGAGACACGGATATGAAACTCGTAATGAACGCTATTACCGACCTAATAAAGTAAGAACAGACGTTTCTTTGGCCTATTTGGGCTCATAATTTCCTCGGCTGTACAATGCCCTTCCTGCTAATTTAAAACAGTTGCACCAATTTTCTCCATTTGAAAAGTATTTATATTTATATTTGATTAATTTGTGATATTCATATTTACTACTTTTTTAATATAATTTATGTGGTGACAAATATTTCATTATATATTCGCTATTTTGTTTATGTTATGGACGGCTAATTCCGAGAAATACTTGGGCAGCTTGGGCTCTGTCAGATGTAAAAGCCTTACCATTGATGAATATTCCAGAATGTATATGTGGTTGTTGATCTTTTTTTTTTTTTTGTACATATCTTTATGTATTTTACCTGAACGAAAGTTTGCATATTTATTTATTCATTTATCAATTACGGAGTTTCACGGAGCATTTGTTCACATAGCAGAGGAAACCGTTTCAGAAACTCCATTCTATGCTTTCTATAAAAAAATGTCCTCCCCTTGCTGTAGCCTCTGGCCACCCAGGTAGCCCGTACCTTAAGTCGTCACTGACCTTGCAATCGGTTGGTAGATCTCGCTTTTGGGTGAAAAGGTTAGTTCCTGTCCTGGACAACATCTTGAGCAATGCTGGTGCGTCCAATCTGAACAAGATACGCGTCATTTGTCTGGTCTTTGGCAGAAAATTTCTCATCTATATGGAAGTTAAGCAATCCTTGTATTTGCCTCTCCTCCATTCTATACTTGAAATAATATTCGACGTCGTGTCGATCTTTTGTATAAAACATTTAATTGTGCCTATAGGTCAAGGAAGATTATTGTTTGGATTTACTCAGAAATTTCCCAAGTTACCCATGAACATGAGAATTATGTCGCATGTCATACTTCACGAGAATTTTATAGACGAAAAGCACGAAGTCCATTTTCGTGACGAGCAGTTTTATTTTTCGTACGACGGTCCGTCATGACATGAAGGCCTCCAAAACCTTTTTCCACAAACTAATACAAATAATATTAACAATAGTAAATTTTAGAATGGGTTATTTAAGTATATTTTGCATGCATCACTTGGCCTTTGTAATAGCTTTCATCGTAATTACGACGTAAGGTCATCAAATAAATTTTAATAATAATAATAATAATAATAATAATAATTAACATTTTACGAAAGGAAGTACTTTGGGTTATTAAATGTAAAGAAAATGGTTTCTAGTATATGAATAGCAACATGCGTATTTCTAGATCTAAATTTAATCATAATAATTAATATTTTTTCCTGTTCGTTTTAATTTATTTTACGTGTTCTCATTTTAAGACATAGTATTGTTAAGAATGGAGCTGCATATAAATTATTTAACATACAGGGTATTCATAAAAAAAATATGCAATTTCAATTTTCATTTGCATCAAGACAAGAGTAGTTAAAAATTTCATTCTTTTTATACTTATATGGCTAACAGTCAAAAAAAATTTCTGCACAGTTAGGATGTCTCCAGATGGAAAATAGTGTATGTGCGTTTATTGTAATAGACACCGAAAACAAAAGTAATGGCATCCACAGAGGAAAAGACTGCTTGTGCAATATGGTTCATGGAGACGAAATCACCAACACAAGTGCAACGAAATTTCAGAAACGGGTGCAAGAGAAAATCCCTTTATTTACAAAATAAATGTCGTTTCCTTCCTCAGTGTAATACCCGACATTCTGCAGTGAACGTGAATAGAACTAGCCTTTTCGTTTACACAGTCTCGTAGGGAATAAAGGAACGCAGCTGAAGACATTCTAACTATGTAGAAAAAACTTTGACTGTCAGCTACATAATTGAAAAAAGAATTAAGTTTCTAACTATTACAGCTTCGATGCAAATAAAATTTGAAGTTGTGTACTTCTTCTTTTATGAACACCTTGTATATTCACGCTGTTTAATATAAACAAGAGACGAAAGTTGAACCCGACTTATTGCGTCAATAAGTTTACTCGCTGCGAAATATACAGACAAATCACCAAAAACTTTATTATTTTTATAACTATTTATTTTTTGTATTATTATTTGTTACTACTATTTGGAAGCTTCATCACATATCTGCAATATGCAAATTTTGCTCTCCAAGTGGGTATTCCCCCTCCACTATACGTCCATGCATACTTTCCTTATCAGCAGGGCTGGCGCTAAGAGGAGCGAATGGGACATTCACTTACAGCGGCAGATTTTTAGGGGCAGCAAAATGAGATTATTATAAAAAATGAAATCATTTTGAGGCGGCAAAACACGTGTTGGCCCCCAAGCGACATAATACCTGGCTTCGGCCCTACTCATCGATGGAGCATTGTCTTCGCTCTCCTTGAGCCATAAAACTCAGTCGATCAATACATTCCTTAACTACACTCTCGTACCAGGTGTATATTGCTATCTATCACTACAGCCCCTAGCTTCACTATGCTATGCGTGTTCGATATACAGTAATACTGAGTGTATGTAAAATTACCAAGCTTCGGACGTCCCCTGAAACCATCGGTCTCTCCTTAGATTACTCTTCGTGTTATATCGAAACGTCAAAATTAAAGCCTCATTTATTTAAAGCTTCTGTGTGCGTACACAGTACGTTACAGCACGTTCTGTGTACGTACAATAACGTACTTATTTCGTACCTTTATTCTTAGTAGCTTTCTTTGTTGATTTGTTGATTGTTGATCTTGTATATATTAAGGGTACTGTATATAAGTAATGTGTCTTAATATTTTAATGTGCAATGAGTGAATATTTTATTTATATCTGGTATACATTCTATATGGTTCTTGCTTGTTGTTTATTTTATGAATACGTTATTGTGCAAAGTTGATTTCATTAATATGTGATTGATAGGAGGCATGTTCCTAAATAAATTTTACTGATAAAATTGGAACATTTGTACACTCACGAAATAAATGAAATAAACAAATAAAAAGAAATAAAAAAATTCTATTTTATGAAGTCTTTATCTCGTCACGTAATAGTTCATAATGTGCATAGATAGTTGTAGGACCCTAATATCACAAGTTGCCAATATAATTTTAAATGGGATTTGCACCTTCAGGGCTTCTGTGGGTTAGGGTTGAAGATAACTTCCATAGCACAGTCGTAAAAAGAGGTAGCCTAGCACCCCTCCCCCCCACCCTAAAATTGAAACTTACAATCGAATGCTATGTTACAAACATTGAATTAGGAGCCCTATCTAGAACGTAGGGCTGAATATTCCCACAACTTTAAAAACCTAAAAACTTTTATAATAAATTATTAGTCTTTTATTTTCACCATATGGTGAATGATGTATATGGTGCCAGATTCAACATTATATTAGTTTAACTAAACTTTCTGGACTCACGTTTTCAAATTTTAAAAACAAATAATTATTGTAGGTAAGAAACAGTTACAAAAGGCTTTGAGCTTTCTGAAGCATAGAATTTCTCTTTAGAACCTTCGAAAACCAACAGAAGCTTTCACAAATAATCATAACAGACAGACAGACACATTGGTGAATGGATGGATGGATGGATGGATGGATGGATGGATGGATGGAAATTTCAGAACCTCGCGTTTATGTAAGTCATCATTATTACTTGGCACACAAAATTTTCAACCTTGATTGCAATTAGGCCAAGCAAAAATCTGTATTCCGACAATAATTGTCCTTCATGTGCATAGCGCATCGCATGCGATTAACCTCCCTTGGGTCCAAGGTTTTGACAACGTTTAAACTCAAAGAGATGTGTATACCCTAATTCATCAATCTACTTTTAATTTATATCAATAGTGGCGTTTTATTGTAGAAAAATGGCAAGGTTAACGGTAAATAGTTGAACGAAGGACTGAGAAAGAAAGAAGAGACCATTCCTTTCCCTTTCTTCTACTCTCTTCGAAGCAGAAAGAAACAAGAGAAAGGGCTAATTTTCTCATGTTCACCATTGTGCATTTTTTTGCTTCGTAGAAAACTTAAACAATTCTGCAATATCATCGTCAAGGAAAAGAATAATTTTTGGAGAACATATCTCCCTACAGTAAAACCCCTCATAACGGTCATTCCTCAAATAAGGTCAAGTAAACATTCCTGGACAAGAAACATTCTTCACAGTAATACTCCTCTTTTATGGTCACCTCTCCTTTGCTGACAAGTTTTTCTGTCCGACTAGTTTTTGAGTCAGGTTGAATTTTACTCTATTTGCTTCATGCGTTTTTCCCTCTCCGCTTCCCACAGTAGCAGTGTGCACCTGACAACGTCGTTACTAATAATGTTTAATTATCTTTGACTCATTCGGGGGCTTCATTTTCATTGTTATAAATTCAGAAGTGGCGTAATTATATTAAATATTGGTATAGAAACACAGAGACACGTGGGAAGTTAGTTAAAATTTTATAAAAGTTGGTTAAAATTTAATGAAAGTTAGTTAAAATTTAATGAAAGTTAAAAATTTTATGAAAGTTAATTAAAATTTTATGAAAGTTAGTTAAAATTTTATGAAAGTTGGTTAAAATTTTATGAAAGTTAGTTAAAAATTTTATGAAAGTTGGTTAAAATTTTACGAAAGTTAAAATTTTATGAAATTTAATTAAAAATTTTATGAAAATAAAACTGTTTTGAAACTAAAATTTACAAGGATCAAGAATTAACGAATTTCAAATACTGCGAGTGGCTGTACGCCATTCCAAATAATGAGCAACTAAAATTATATCAATGGTGCAATTTACAGCTGTCATTAGTGAAAAGGCTGAGCTTTCGAGAAAACGCGATTTAAAAGCTTACACCTGCAGACCGAATCAATAAATTTTGCAACAAGTTTTAAAGGTGATAGAACTTTATCACCTTTAAGAACTTGCTACAAGATTTGTTGATTTGTTCTACAGGTGTGAGTTTTAAAACTGAGTTTTCTCGAAACCATACTATTTGCATTTACGATGTTTATGAAATTTATTCGTTCGCGCAGAAAGAAATTCAGTGTATATGGCCATTACATCTACCAATGTTAAACGATGAAAGGTATTATTTCTCACTTTGTACCTTTGTTCTCCCTTAAGGAAAACTTCCTTAATTTCTCAATTTATTAAATTTAAAATCTAAAGAAACACTTACTTTATGGGAGGTAATGCCCCCCTCAAGGCCTTGGTCAGAATTTAATTTCAAAGGGCTGCAAATTTTTACAAAATAACACTGAATAAAGACGTGTCACCTTATCATAAAGACGAATAAATATAAATACAGCATACAAAAATAAAAGAAAAAAATATCAATTTTGCCTTTAGGCAACATAAATTTTTACTCGTAAATTTGCCATCAAAATTTGAATTTTTTTAAAATGTCCTCCTTTTAAAATAATAGTTTTTTTATGGGTTTTTTTTAAGTATTCTCAAATTAGTGGTCTACAAAATGAGATTTTGTAGTCAGAATTTTGGTAACCATTCAAGGTTTAGGAGTTTTTTTCCTCCCCCTTTTTACAGCTTAACAACAAGGTAGCCCAAGTATTTTGTAGACCCACAAAATTTAGTTTTGGGACTGGTTCCTAAGATCCCCTTGAGACATGTAAGGCCTACCACACCCAAAGATAGAATTTTTAATTATTGTCAGAAAGCACATCCGAAAATAAAAAGAGGGGTCAAGACACCCTAAAAACATGATATTGCACCAATACCATTTTTTTTTTACTTCAATTTTACCATTTTCTGAAACTTTAATTTTTTTTTTCCTTGGTTAATTTTCATGTTTTATGTACATGGCGGACTAATTTAACTTTACTATAAAAAGTGTTAGTTTGGTCCACAAATCAATCACAAGCCACATAATGCCAGATAGCAATTTCAGTTTTTAATTAATCTGTTTCTGCGGCTAAATACCAAAGAAATTGATAAATCTAAACACGTTAAAATGTGAGTACTTTTTATACCGAAAAGATAATACAGAATTTAATTCTACAAATAAATAATTTCGGAAAAAATTTGCGTAAGATAGAGTAAAAATAAATTATGAATAACTGGACAAATGCGGCAGTTTTAATAAAGGAAACAAAATAATTTTTAATTATCTTTAACGGAAGCAAATTTATTAGTTTATGACGTATTACTCCTACTTTCTGATATAACTGTTAGCCAAAAATAATTAGTTATAGCAATAACACGTAACATAAACAAATAAGTAGTAAAACTGACTCTTTCTATTCTTACATCTGTTATATCAATTTTTATTCAATTACGACGAAAGTGCAATTGTGTTTTTAATTTATTTATAAAAGTAGAAGCATTAATAAATCAGAGTGGGGCGAAGGGCGACAGAGAGAGAAGGAGAGAAGCAAATGGAACTTTAAAATAAAGATAATTTGAAATTTTGTCCATAGATGGCGCGAGAAGCGGCCGTCATATTTGAATGACGAAAGAGTGGGGGTTGACAAAAAGGGAGCGCGGGACTGGTATATATAATAGACAACGCGAATTACCTACAGCATCATTTAAACGTCGGACCTCTCAGCTTTAACTTCTCCCTGTCCAGAAGAGTAAAAATGTTGCGATCTTTAGTGATTTTGTCCCTTTTTCTTGCGGGTGCTCTAGCCCTGCCTGTACTGTCTCCAGATGCAGCCACGAAGACTGGTCAAGGATCGGCCCTAGATGTAGGGTCAGAAGAGGCTCCTGCAATACTTGCATCTCAAGAAGAAGCTCAAAAGGAACAGCAGCAAGAACAGCAACAAGATGCAATTCCTCAAGTACCAGAAGTTCTTTCTGCTCCAGAGGACCCTCCTCAACAAGAAGAGCAAGCCCAGCAGGAACAACAACAGCAGCAGGAGCAACAGAAAAAGCAATTCGCGCTGCAGGATTCCCCAAAAAGGAAAGTTCTGAAAAAATATACTGAACTCTTTGAAGAACACGATTCTGATCTTGATGGACAATTGGACGAAACCGAATTCAAGCAAGCACACCAATTTCCAGATGACGTTTTGAAGAAAGCTTTCACTGATGCCGATAAAGATGGTGAGTAAATTCATTTTATTTAGTTATTTAATAGCACAGTAAAGAATCCTCGATGCCGAGGAGGAATATGGTCCAAATATAAACCCCAACCTTGCATAAGGTTAAAATTAGGATTTTATGATATGAAGGTGTAGGTAGATTTTCTATAAGCTGTTTTTGATATGTTTATTTTTAAGATAATGGCATCGTGTAACAAAGTAAACTACGATTTCTCTTACACTAAATAGTTTATTAATTGGAACAGGGAGGAGATTCTTGACTTATAGACTGTATATTAAACTTCTACTTATGACTTTAATAAATTAACAGCTTTGTTTCAGTTAATCATATTTAAAAAAATATTTTTGTATTTATTTTTACATTTATGTGTCATTTTCACAAGAAATATGTTGTCTATATCCTTGACTTTAAGTTGTGAAATTTAGTTTAATAATTCTGGAATTTATTTGCTTTACAGTTGTATATTTACGTCTTTTAGCTGATGTTAAATGTGTTTTCAGCCTTACCGGTGGCTTCACTGCAAGCCAATGTGCTCGCGGTGAAGTTTCATTTACAGGGAAACGGAACTCGAGACAGAACGTCTGTAAATTTTACTATTCGTATATTTACAGCTGAGTTACTAATTTATTGACGTGGGCATCCTTTGACATTATCCAGTAACTCGATAATGAAATTTCATGTGTTGTATTTATTAAGATGGGGTGTAACTTTTATTATCTTTTATGGACCGGAGTTCGAGGATTCAATCTGAGTAAACCATTGAACCATCTCAAACCATACATGTCACAATAGTATTTTTTAAAATTATAATTTCATTTTAAACACTTTTGATTCTTTGTGCATGTGTAATGCTTTTGATGCAAAATTTATAATATTTTCCTGTGTTGTTATCCTGTACGATAACAATAAATTTTGTATGTTTTAATGTTAAGTTTTGGATATATATCTTGGATATATTTTTTGCGATGAGAGAATAGTGTAATTGTGCATTCGCAGATATCAAAATACTCGAAAGGGATGAAGTCTGCATAGGTAAAATTCCGCACACACAATTACATCTATACTGCTGTCGTAGAAAATTAGCTTTGATACGTAGAATTTTCAGGAGCAGACTTAGTTCCTGATTTTGAAATTAACGCATTCAATTAATAATTTATAAGGAATGGATCAGTGTGTTAAACTAACGAATGTACCAAACTAATATGTCTGAAGGAATGTATTAAAATAATGGATTTATGTTAAACACTAATGAATTGAAGTCATTATGATCAAATATCATCAGTCAAATATCAGAAGTCATTATGATCAAATATCATCAGTCAAATATCAGAAGTCATTATGATCAAATATCAGAAGTCATTATGATCAAATATCAGAAGTCATTATGATCAAATATCATCAGTCAAATATCAGAAGTCATTATGATCAAATATCATCAGTCAAATATCAGAAGTCATTATGATCAAATATCAGAAGTCATTATGATCAAATATCAGAAGTCATTATGATCAAATATCAGAAGTCATTATGATCAAATATCATCAGTCAAATATCAGAAGTCATTATGGTGAAGTCATTAATTTAATGGATTAAATTAATGACTTAGCGTATCGAATTAAAATATAAAATTAATGAAGTGGTGTACTGAATTAATGTATCAAACTAATGAATCGTTGTATTAGATTAATGAATCGGTATATTAAATTAATAAATCGGTGTATTAGATTAATGAATTAATGTATCTATACTTACAAAAATGTTGTTCTGGGTGAAATCATAGGTATATCGAGCATCCAATAATTTAAAAAGAAGGGGCAAGGTTCCCGATTAAAAAGATAAGAAGCAGGCGACTTAGGTTTACAAAGGTTCTAGACAATGGGGTGCAAAATAGCTTATAAGAATTAGATATAAAACAGTGGTTCCCAACCTGGGGGTCGTGAACAGGTTTCTGGAGAATGGCCGAAACTATTTTTTGTTGCAATTATTTTTATAAGGAATTTCATACCAAATGTTTCCAACGCTTTTATATTTCAACATGGCTACACACATTGCAATATTCTACTAATGGTTGTTAACTTCATATCTATAATATACATTAATATATATAATTAATATATTATATAATTGATATAATCTATAATCAATATAATCGCTAATCAATATAATTTATAATTAATATAATATATAATTAATATAATATGTATAATTAATATAATATACAATTAATACAATACAGTCGTTAAAACAAGCACCAAGGGGAACAGAAAATATGTTTTCATTAAGAGTAATTCGTCTTATCCAGAAAGCATAGTATGCTATACAATCTGACGGGACTTCAGAAAATGATTCGTATCAAAAATAATTCGTCTTAAGCGTGTTCATCGTAACGAGGTTCGACTACATAGATAATTAATATAATTTTGTATTTAATGTGTTTTCTTTACTCTGTTAAAAATGCTTTTATTATACAAATGTGGCAGCGGCAAACAAAGGGGAGATCGCGGATCTTTTGGTTACTATAAAGGGGGTCGCGAATTACTTGGTTACTATAAAAATGGGTCATGGGACTTGAAAAGGATTGGGAACCACTAATATAGAAGAAGCTCATATGTTGTTATAACTAAGCTATTTATTATCTGTCAAATATTAATTAGTATTAATTATCAACATTTCGCAGTTAATTAGTTTACATGAAGTCACAAACCCTGCAATAGTGTATTGCTAACGCATTATTCTATTGTGTTGTTAACCAGGGATCGATTCTAACAGTAACATAGTACTTGTGCGGCTCTTCTGCCCACCGTAGCCCGAGGTTTGATTCAGATTCCTCGGAAAACTGTAGATGGTAACGAATCATGGCCGCAGCTCGCCTTGAGCCCTATAGTGCAGACAAACATCTTAAACTTTTATTTCTATTTTTTACTAAATGCAGCCAATAAGGGTTGGTGTGATTAAGGTGTATACAAGGCGTGGATTTTTTGTTTTGAAGACAGAGAAGGCGTTAAGTTTTTCTTTAAGACGCAATTTGGGCGTGGTTCTCGATTTAAAGGGTAGGGAGAACCAACGCCCTACTAAAGACGTCTGGAAAGCTCTCTGCACGGGCGTATAGCTGTAATAGAATGAGTCATTTTGCGATAGTTATCTACAAACAAGGCCGTGTTCGAAGAGGGGGGGAATGTGCAAAGAATGCCCAATAACCAGGTGAAAAATTTAATAGGATAATGAACATAATATTAAAGTAATATTTCTGCATATATATATATACAATTCTGCTTGTTCAAATTGACTTTGCCATCATTTAACTCTGGGTTGTCCGAGCTTTTTGGGCGGCAGGCCACTTAAAAATTTTCATGGTTCTTGCGGACCACATGTTTCGTCAAAAAAATAAAAATAAAAATAAAAATCAAGTCTCCCTTCAGAGTTTCTTCTCGTTATTTGTTGGTTCACTTGCAATGGAAAGAGTCACCCATTCTGTCCTCGCGATTTTTCCTTATTTCTGAAAAAAGAAATCTAAAATTCTTATTTTGGACTTCTTTTTATTCCAAACAGTAGCCGGCGGGCCGCATTAACACCGTGTGGCCCGGGGGCCGTATGTTCGACAATCCAGGTTTGACTGCATTTACATGTCAACACTTGTACCAATAAAGTGCCAGCATCTATACATAAATATTTTCTAATGAATATTTAAATAAAAATTAATCAAAACAATAGAGCAGTGCATGTGAGGCACTGTATGAGCACTGTATGTGTAAAAGGAGGATAAAAAATCTTGGCAATCGGCTTTAAACCCTTGGGAAATGGTTAGTTTGGGAGCGAACAACTAAACCGTCTGGAAGCCCGGCCTCTTGGCCCCAGACTTGATTCCAAAACACGCAGAAAAGTGGTACAAAGTGAGCCAAAGCATATGGTTTCAGGCATTTCACACTTTTACTTAAAATAACAAAGAGAAAACTAGTTAACACGCAGCGTTTATATCAAACTCGAGCCTTGACTTTTAACGCTAAACGGGTATCCGAGCGTTACACGATTAAAATCACAACATTGACGATGTGGAACGAGTTTTTCGATACGGACGAATAGCAGACTATTGCTTTATGCATTCTTGGTACCAAGCTCCATTTTTTTTTTCCGTAGAGTAAACGATTTCAAAGGTTCTAGATTTTTCGAACTTAATTTGAATTTCTCACGTACTATCGTAAATCTTGCGTGCTGAGTACCCTGGCAACAACAAATAGCGTTTAAATGTATTTGTCTGTACAGGGCTATGCAAATAAATTTTTGTACCCAAGATAATGACGTAAAATAGCGCCACATCCGTAAAATATTTGTTTTTAATACTTGATGTTTTAAATTAATTAACTATGTGCATTTTTTTTTTTAATTTCAACACGTGGGCATTTGCCTGAAGCCTCATAGCAATAAGCCCCTTTAAGTTTTCTAACCTGAGGCAACTGCCCAGTTTGCAACGCCCTCAACACGCCCCTGTATCTATATGAAATATATACCTCAAAGCAATGATATTTAGTATATTTTAATGCATGTGAATAATATTATGATGCTTAAGCGTAATTTATTTTTAAATTACATTAAAATATTTAATAGATAACAATATAATATTCGCATCGTTTATATAAAAAATGATAGATATTAATAGTGTATAATTAATGTTTTCAGAATTAGTATCTCAATTTGTTTTAAAACATAACATAATCCTACCTAAAATTAATAACTTCTTTTATTAAAGACCCATTTAAATTGTTTTTCAAACGATTTTTTACGAAACAAAATTGTAATTAAAATTAATATAAAAGTAAAATGGTAATTACGAAACAAAATAGCAATTAAATTTGTTTATGAAACAAAATAGGCCATATTAAGCCACTTGCAATATTTCTCAAAACATTAGTAAAGTTCCATTACTGAAGTTTGCTAATTAAAATTGATTGTGAAATTTCAAATAAAAAACAATAATTTCCAAATAAAAAACAATAATTTCCAAATAAAAAACAATAATTTCCAAATAAAAGTAAATTGCAGACAAAAAATAAATAAGGGATGAAAACCAAAATAAATCGTATTTAAAAAATCTATTTTTAATTAAAAACACACCAAACTTTTCTTTGACAGCTGACAAAATTTTTTGTCTATACTTTCGTGTAAAATAAGTTTATCATATTTAAAAATAATGATTATTAAATTAAACAAAAAATTTAAAATTATTTTAATATAAAATTACTTATTTTTAATGTCAAATATGCTGACGTTCTTCTAGGGTTTGCATTTCTTAACGTTGAATTTCTTTATTCTATGTTTAGTATACATAACGAAGCTCATATAAGAACTATAAAAATTATTAATTCATTTTTCAAGAATTATACGATGGTTCTAGTTTTTCACTAATTTTAGAAATCCGTATTATTTGTAAAATTGATTCGTCTGTAAAGAAGGGTTTACAAAGTAACCGACAGAAAAAACCTTGTAGGAATTGCACATTTCTATTCTTTGAAAATGAATTTTATCTGTTCTGAAATTGGTTCTATTTTTTGTTATTTTCCTTTTCATCAAACATTATTACAAGGTGCTGCGTACCGAAAACAACAAGACTCACATTTGCATCTAAATATCTGTTTATACCACGTCTTTTTGTTCATAAAAAAAGCTCACATCATTTTTAAACAAAGCACGAACACCATCGTATTCTGCTATTGTTTAAATTTGAAGATTCTATTCTCTCATTGGATGAAAATCTCTTTTCTGTAAGCAAGGAGTTAACCAATTAGCCCAAGAATTTTCGCTTCGAGCCAAAGCCTGGAGAAAGTGCTTACGACAGACGAGGTCGTCTCTTTCTTCGTCTAGTAACTATTCGTAGATTGTTCTTATTGGTTTTAAAGCATCTTCCATAAACTGGTGAAGAACCAACTAACTATCAAAGTTTTAAAAACAAAAAATAAGTTGTATAATAAAAATAAAGTTGTGTGCTTATCTGGTCTTCTCTTGTGTTACACTGGGAGTGAGCTGTTTTGAAAGATACATTTTCTCTCTCATATCTAAACCGATTTTTTAGAGAAGGTAAATTATTATGACTATCTTTTCCTCGCAGTTCTGAAACTCTATCTAAAATCGTTGAATATTACAATTACTCTGCCTTTCGGATTCGTTATCATTTGAACGAAATCATCTTTTTGATATTTGAAAAAAGAAATATCATTTTGTCAAAATAATAAGGAAAATTCGACAAATAAAAGTGTTTGAAATTTCATTAATTTTCTCCCATCTAAGAAGATGAATTTTTCAATGATTTTAGCGATTTATATTTACTGGAAAAATATTTGTTGTAGCTAACGCTAGTCGGTATTGCGTAGTTTTCAATTCGCATTGATTGAAAGAGACGTTTTGAACTTCTTTTGTTGGTTACCACTTCCTACGTTTTTTGTCTTCTATTATTCAAAGAAATGTTATTTTCCAAACCCTCGCATGGAACGCATTATCGTGCTTTTCATCTTTAAATTGCATGCGACGTTCTCGCTTGATTTATGGGAAGTGCGAAATGTGAAGGTCCAAAAGGTTGATGCTTTTAAGTCGATTGAGTCGACTTCGTGGGCAGAGTTTTAATGAACGATGGGCGTCGTCTCTTAAAAGGTAAAGGTAAATCATATTTCTGTGTGATCAAAATTCGAATAGAATCTTCCGGCATTAAAATAAGAAACTGTCAAAAAAAATTATACTAACTTTTAAGCCAATTATTTTAATTTTTACGTTTAAATTTAAGATTATTAAATAGAAATTAAAAAAATTATACAAGAAGAGAAAAAGTGTTATACAGAAAGAACAAAAATTAGGGAGAAAAAGCAGAGAATTCTGAAATAAAATAATAGTATTTACTCCTAATACAAAAAATATACACTGAATGAAAAAAAACTGTTACAGTTCATGCACAGCTTCTAGGTCAAGATTAGATCTAAAAAATATTTTCAGGGTGGACAACGCAAAGCTTAAGAAATATTTTCGAAGAGGACGTAAAAATTTAAAACCAATATTGACTTATTAAAGAAACAGTTTTTTCATATTAGCTGATGATGTGGCAACAATAGATGTTAAATTACTCGTAAAGAAAAGAATGATTTTCCGGCGCCTGGTGGGACCCGAACTCACGACCTCCTGATTGCCGGTCAGGTGCTCTACCTACTAAGCTACAGGCTTAACCCTTATAATTAAAATCTACTGTTGCCACATCATCGGCTAATGTGAAAAAACTGTTGCTTTAATAATATTAAAATCTAGTTCGTCATATCTGGCATTCTTGCTTCTTTAACTTGTCGCTTTGGCAACGGTAGTCACAGTACTGCCACACCAATAGCGAACTTGTCCATGCAAAGTTATATATATATACTCGTAAGGGAGAGAGTGGTTGCGCCTGTAGCTTAGTAGGTAGAGCACCTGACCCGCAATAAGGAGATCGTGGGTTCGGGTCCCACCAGGCGCCGGAAAATCATTCTTTTCTTTACGAGTAATTTAACATCCAATGTAGACTTAATTTATAAGTAAAGACAACGTCATAAGCGTAAGTAAGGTTACTTCACTTACGCTTATAACGTTGTCTTTACTTATAAATCTAATCTGCGTAATGCTACGTCAAATTATCTTACACAAGGTAGACTTACTCCTAAAAAATATACAATAAGTGTAAATTTATTTCTGTCGAAGGGGACGCACTCCTCTTGGATCCGCCCTTATCTTGGTTGCTACATCTTTTTTAAGAAATGTATATATTAATATCCCAAAATCACATCTTTCTACTAACAAATTAAATTATGTTTTATTTTCCATAACATTTGTGAATAATTGCAATAACATTCATTAATCGAAATGGGAATTGGTTTTTATGCAATAATATTTTTACCAGTGCTCCTTATTTAGAATAGATGTTTAAAAATTAACACTTGCACGTTTATTGTTTCAGAAAACTCCAAGTTAAACAGAGAAGAATTTTCAAAGGTCAGCTTTGATCAAGAAGGTCCATCAGCAAGGGAAGCAGATGATGTAATCGCTGAGAAACTTGATGAGGTGGAGAAGAAGGCAGCAGAACCAGAATCTCCAAAAGAACCCGAAGCTGAAGAACCCGCGAAACCTTTGCAGCCGGAAGAATCAGCAGCGGTAGAAGAAAAAGTAGAATTACCTAAAGAAGAATTGAAACCTGTAGAAGAAGAATCAAAACCTGAAGAAGTATTGAAACTTGAAGAAGCAAAAGCACCCGTTGAATCCAAATCCTCTGAAATTTCTGAACCTGCCCCAGCCCAAGTTGACTCCTTGGAGGAAGGTCCAAAAGAACCACAAAAGATTGAAGAACCAGAAGGTGAGAAATCGATTCAGCAAATGTAAACTTATAGATAACCTGATGATAGATTACGCGCAAATAAAAGGGTGATTTCATGGCGCCTTGTGCAGGCTTAGCTTCTTAATAGTAAGTCAAGTGTTCTTTCCCATTGTGTCATAGACGTGGATCAAACTCCCATCTGCTATAGAATATGAAGCTTTACTATAGCTTCATATTCTCTCGCACAGGAGAGTTCAATCGACGCCCGTAACTCTGGAAAAAATTTTGAAAAGAACTATGGAAAAAATCAGTTGACTAGTTATCAAGTATTTGTGGGTTCGATGCCCACCAAATGCCGAAAAACCATTCTTTTCTTTATAAGTAATTTATCATATGATATTACCACATCATCGGCTAGGATGAGACCTTAACAAATATCGTAGATAATGGTATGTTAATGCCTTGTAGAACGCACACAGATTCATTGTGAATGTATATATAATAATTACTTTTAAATAATATGTTACAGATTTAAACGAACATACTATCTGAGGAAATTTATCACTATCCGTTCCTCTAATAAAGATTTCAATAGAAAGTTTTAATACTTCGTAAGTTTTACCAAACTGTATACAACTTGAAAATCCAATATCACATTACAAGATGAGAGTTTAACCTGACACGTTCTTCATTTTGCTTTATAAACAATCTGTTTTTACAACTTCACACTGCTCAATAGATGCTGAAAGCATTTCGTGCTAAAATAATTTTTATAGAATTTTTTATTGAAATAATTTCCCTGTCTGAAATTAATGATCAGCTCATAATAAAAGCTTTAAAGGTAATAATTTGAAATGGTAATAGACTGTACATATTGTAAGAAGAACTGACCACTAATGAACAACCGAAATTTTAGAACATCAAAAAGACCCAGGGGGCATCCTCAAATGAGACGCATAGATAAAATAAGACAGGAAGTTGTGGTAATATGGGGACAAATTGCTTAAAATAGATACGCTTATATGGTACCGGTAGAGATCTTTACATAGCTATGAGCAGCCAATAGTTTAGTATGATTTTATACATGTAAATGAGGTATCTAAAACAATGTATAACTCGTAGACCTTATTTCACGCGGTAGTCAACTCCTGTTCATCTCTCACCTGCCGTGCCCTAGGAAACGAATACATTTGAATATACGTACTTGGGATCAATATATTTGAAATTGGCATTATTATTATTATTATAATACAAGAATTTGAATTTATCATCTTGAAATCACCTTGTTTACACAGCTTTGCAGCAGAATCAGAGTTCATTGACATTAAAAGACCATTGAGTCTCAACCCTATGCAAATGGGCCGCAACAAACTCGTCACGGAAATACGATGAAAGCCTACTAGGCCTGAAAAGTGAACCAAATTATTTCAAAGCGACCTACTAGCGTTTCAGCTGGCTTTCTTTTCAGAACTAAAGTGTTCTTTCTCCGAAGCCAAGATGAGTTGAGCATTGGGTTTTGCTAGACTAGACCTGTCTAGACTACATAGCTACTATCCTAGTTTTTATTTGTATCCTAGTTTGTTAATTGTACTTGCCATAGGCCTAATCTGGCGGAGGCAAAGAGGGGCTATGCCCCTATAGAACAGAGGCAAAATCCTATTTTTTCTACTCAATTTTTTGTTTTTTGCATTTTTTGCCCCTCCTCCCGGTTTATACTATATTCAACCCTCAAGTTCCATCTATGGTACTTGCCATGCCGTTTCCATGTTTTTGTCCATATCTCCATGTCAATGTACATTTTTATGTCCCATGTCAATGTATATTTTCATGTCCCATGTCAACGTACATTCTCATGTCCCATGTCAACGTACATTCTCATGTCCCATGTCGATCTACATTCTCATGTCCCATATCAATGTACCTTCTCATGTCCCATATCAATGTACATTCTTATGTTCCATGTCAATATACATTTTCATGTCCTATACCAATGTACATTCTCATGTCCCATGTCAATGTCTATGTCCATATTTTCATGTCCTGTGTCAACGTCTATGTCCATATCTCCATGTCAACGTTTCCATGTACGTTTCAATATCCCCATCCTTCATTATTTAAAAAGGCTGCTTGATTGACCAAACATGATCGAAAAAGACTAAACACTTGCAATCTCAGAAGTTGTTATTTTTATGTGCAATATGTGGCGAACAATAACAATGAATTCTCCAGCCATCGTTTAAACTACATAATCTTTCGAAGAGGGCTGGTATGAACCAATCCAAAGCACATAAAGAAATTTATGTCTACACGACAAATGTGAGCGAAAACAAAGGCCTTGAAACTTAAAGTAAAACCAAAAAAATCCAAGATGGAGAAAGATAAAGAATGAAACGTATGTGTGTCTTGAGGTCGAAAAGAATTACAATGGGCTTTGCAAATGGAAACACTGTTTCACATGAACAGATCTCGGGTCACAGGGCTTTACACTCATAATAATTATTGTAGCTATAATTGGTTAGTTTTCCCCACTTAGCAAACAAACAATATAATTAAATTTTCGATACAATGCCACAGCGGGAAAAGCTAAAAGGGGATTAATGCCAGTCAATTCATTTCTGAATGAAGAAATCCCTCGTGGACGCTTTAACGTTCTTTGAAGAGTTAATAACTGGGATCGCAAGTCACGCTATGGCCCCATTACACGTGACACAGCTTCCTAGAATTGGGGACTTAAGCCAAAACATTCCGTAAATGATTTACAACTCCTCAGAAATATGTAAATCTACTTCTAGAATTTGCGTGTAACATAATTTCATTGCAATGTTTGCTTTTGCTCGCTGAAGCGCTATATATATAATATATATATAACTGAAGCTATGGTATGTGAGTAAAATAAAATTATTAAGTAAAAAAATAATTGAGTTAAATACATTTTTTAAATTATTAGTCTATAAATAAACTATGTAAGGAAGGTGTTTTAACACCATGATGTTTAGCTTAGATTGGAGCTCTTGACACACCATCACCTTTTTTGCTGGGTCAAAAAGAAGAAGAAATCTTATCATAATTATGATGTACCTATGAAGAATAATAACGCAAACCTAACTATAATTATTAAGTTATTAATAAGTAATCTGTAATTAAGCTATTAAAAAGTTTGTAAACTGTAATTAAGTTATTAATCAGTAAGCTATAATTAAGTTATTAATCAGTAAGCTATAATTAAGCTATGAAGAAATAAGTAAACTGTAATTAAGTTATTAGTAAGTAAATAAAATGTTATTAGGTTATTAATAAGTCAGTAATATGTAAGTAAGTTATTAATAAGTAAGTAAACTGGAATTCAGTTATTTATAAGTAAATAAACTGTAATTAAGTTATTAATAAGCTATTATTATTAAAGTTTGTTTAAATAAACTATACATCTATTAAGTTATAGTCTTTAAGCTATAAATATTAAGTTGTAAGTAAGTAAACTAGACTCATGAATTTATTAATGTGTAAGTAAACTATAGTATAAAATTTAATTAACGAATTACAATAGATAATTTATGTAGGCGGAATCATGTAAATACCATTTTAATATCATAAATTATATAATTAATTGATAAGATTGGATAGAAGATCTTATCACACAATGTTTACAAAAATATGAACCCGTGTTAAATGTCAAGTTTTTAAAGCAAACAAAAAATCCTTAGAATTCTTACTATCAAAATATATTAAACTTGAATGAAAACCATTATACTTTTCTACAAATTTACTTTGGCGCAGTATAGCCCAGATGCTCTTGCGCCATAAAACACCTAAACAAACAAATTTACTATTTATAGTAAATTAGTTCAAATAACCGCAAAGTTGAAGCGAAGTTGCTTTCCAAACCCGAACTTAATGAAACTTTTACTTTTTAACTTGGTAAAACTGCTCTTGTATTAATAAAATTGTAATGACGTTTTAATGAGCAATGCTTTTTTGTTGATTACTAATGTTCTTTGGGCTTGTTTTGCAGCTAAGGGTCCGGAAGTGAAACCTGAAGAATCCAAAGAAGCCGTTGTAGAATCTAGTTCACAATCAGAACCCCAGGAAGCTCGAAGTGTGGACGAAGAAGAAGTGAAACCCATTGTTGAAGAAGATAAAAAGCAAGAAGAAAAAGAGGCAAAACCAGAAGAGCAACCAGAAAGTTCTCCAGAGGAAGTCTCGGCTCCTGCAGAAAAAGAACCAGCAAAGGATAGTGTCCCCGAAGAACAACCAATTCCTTCTGATCCCCAACCAAAGTCCGAAATTGCGCCACTTGTGCTTATCCAAGAAGAGCCTGTTGCCGTTGTTCCAGAAGAAGAACAAGCGAAAAAACTACCGGAGCAGTCCCCATCTTTGCCGGAGCAACCTGAAGAAATTGCAGTCGCCCCTGCAGAGTCGGAATCTCCAAAAGTAGACGAACCAATTGCTTCAGACGAACTTCCTCCGGCTCCTGCATCTTCGGAAGAATCCAGCGAAGGAAAACAAGATCCAAAACCGGAAGAAGCCACCGTTTAAATTTATAGAACATTTATAAAACTCTTTGCGCTATTGGAAAATGGGTGTCAAGTCAAACATTGTTTACCTATCAATCAAAACCACTTTCGTATAACGTAAAAGTCCGAAACTGGAACTACAACTTTGATTTCATTAAACGTCACTTTCGAACCATTAACCTTTATTCCAATCATAACTTTTAACAACTTTTTACTCCTCCATACATATCGACTTCCAAATAGCATTTTTAACAAGCTTTCGTCCAAGTATATCTGAACTCCTTTCAATAAACTTTTACCTGCTTGTATGTTCGCCAAGCTGGCGACAAATACCCCAAATCACTGCACGTTTTAGTGCTGACGACATAAAGGGATTATTGGGCGTTGTTTAAAACCCCTATTTTAGTTTATCTTAACGTTTAGTCCGTTTCGTATGTTTACGTTTCTTATGAAACTTGGTTTATTAAAAGGAAACGAATTTTTAACACAAAACGACCGACATTTGAATTCACGATCGGTTGACAACAATTTTTTGAGGCTGGTTCTCTACTACTGAAAACTCAATCGATAAATCCATCGAGACGTTTTTTAATTACTAGGTGTTGGAATAACGGCGTTTTTTAAGCACTTTGGAAGTGTTTTTTTCACCAGGATCCGAAAACACGGGAGCTCTTTGTTTAATGTTCATTTTGTAGTTATTTAAAAAGTTAATAAAATTTTTGATTTTTGTAACTTGTGCATTCCTTTTTTAAGGTCCTTTCCTTGTGGGAATACATTTAGAATTCTACGGTCTACAACAAACTATTCTATACATAACGTTGTTTATTAACTACCGTTTTAAATTACCATAAATTTGTGTTGTACAAGAATGATGACTTATATTGTGCATGAGGGAATGCTAGTATCTTTAATTACCATTGCCTTGATGTCTGCTAATTATTTTTAAAAGGACTTAAAAAAATTTAGCTAAATATAAATCGGAAATATTTTATTGGGGGGGGGGGGTTTAGATTTAGTATTGATGTAAAACATTTCAGAGTTATGAGGGTGGGAAAATGGTTTTGAATAGCACTTGGGAGGGGGCACTGAAATTATTGCATCCCCTCCAGAAGGGACTTGATTTATATGTGTGGGTGCAGGGCAATTTCAAATCCTGGGAATGCAGTACGGAAAATTTCAAAATCATAAAAAAAAATGAAATTATTATCTAAAACCATAACAAAAACATTTTTAGTGAAAATTATTTTTAAAGAAGTCATTTTAATTTTGTGCGATAATAAAAATATGTTTTATTCAATTTTACATTATTATTGTTATCATAATCATTTTCTTTCCATTGGGTACGGAAGTTACCTCAAGTTTATCCGATACACGTTAGTCCTGCGAAATTTTCTTTCACGTCATTTCAGTCTGTTTTCTTGTTTCATATATCCCTCTAATCTTATGATATTTCTTTGGTTATAGATAATTACTTGTCAACATAGATAATTACTTGACAATATTGGTAATTCGGAGTTTATCAGTGCTCATAATATGTAAACTTTTTTGCAATTTAAGTTTTGTCAATATAACAAAAACATTTTTCTCTTTTACGCCCTCCCCTAATTACTTCCTTTTCATTGTGTTCTCTGTTCGTTTCTAGCACATCCCTTTCGATACTTCTTTCAATTGATTTCGATTTCTGTGTTGCTTCTTCGTCATAATCCATCTCTGATCCATATATATATATATGGACTGGTACCACGATTGAAACCTTTCCTCATTAAATACAATACTAGTTGTCTTCATCAGAATAAGGCTACTTCTGTCAATGACTCCTTTAGAGTTTCTTCATAATATTGTTTTCCGTTGATTTTCATACCATATTCAACCACTGTTTATCTGCGGTTGAATGAAGGTCCCCCCCACAAATAGTATCCACACGTCTGTCTTCCACATAACTCCGACCTGTTTTCTTATTCCATCTTTCCACCCATCTAACCTGAAGGCGTTTTCTAAATTATTGACGATCACTTAAATTCCAGTTAAGAATTTCGATTGACCATCGTTAGTCAGTTCGACCTAAGATAACGTATTTTTACATAGTAGCATATAGTTCCGTCTAACAATTCTCATATCGTTTACTATATAATTGCATAATTACACAAATTCTTTTAGAGAGACATGCAAAATTAATATGTAAAAACAACAAACGTGATGGAAGATTTTAGCTGAATATGAAGAGAACGAAAATACAATTATGGTTCGTTATTTTACAAGACTTATTAATGAATATGATCAAAAATAATCTTAAAAAGACAATATAGTTTCACGAGAAGAGTTTCTGCGAGATTTTTTCAGAATTAGCAAACCCGAAGGATAATCCATAATCCAATAGCCACGACAAGGTCTTTGGTAAGTAGGATAATGTATTATATCTAATCAGAGTCGTAGCCAGCCTTGGGTTACAGGGGCTAATCCCCCCCTGGAAACTTGGTCAGCTCCCCCTGGAAAATATTTTTCAAAATAACGTGTCTTAGAATTTTATTTTAAATTTTTTGTTTTGTATAAAATTGTACATGACAGTGGAAATTGTTCTTAACGTTAAAAATATATTCAAAATAGATTTCGACTGTAGATCTTGTTTACATCATGCATTTTACAAAGGTTTTAGTCTTCATGTACTCTATAATAAAGATAAGGGAAATTCTAAATATTAGTATACCTCTCTAAATTTTCAATGCAAAATTTATGTTAAGAAATTTATTCATTGATGTTAAATATATAAATCTACTTAGATATTTAGTATTATTAAATATATTAATAAAATACATCAAAACATTAATAAAGTTTAAGCCCTCCCTGTAACTTTCTGAGCCCCCCCTATAACTTTCAGACCCCCTCCCTGTAACAAGCGTCTGACTACGGGCCTGTATCTAATACACGTGTCGTCCTTCCTACGTGTCGTCGTTTCCTACAACACAGTGCACCGCGACAGCACCATACTGAAGCTATTAATATACTTATGATTTGGTACTGAAACGTTCAACGCAACACATTAACAGTTACACGTGAATTTCAAAAATGAATGATCTGCACAAATTTCCAAAATAAATATGCCGCAAGATTTTTTTTCAAAATGCCATTAAAAAATCTTTAAAGATTATTCTACCTCCTTCCTTCTCAGTGAATAAGATAATCGAGATTAAACGGGCGTTACCACTGCGCATGCCCGATTATAATTGCATTTAAATGTTTTATGATTAGTGCCGGACTTGCGTTTAGACAAAGTGGGACCGGGTCTGGGATCCTCCGGGTCTTGGGGCCCTACGATTTATGGGGGTCATTCAGAGGCCTGGTATTTTCGTTTAAGTCTTATTTTAATCCTGCTTATAAACACAAATGCCCAAGAAATTTTCATTATCTATAAATTTTATATGGTTTGAATTAAAAATTTATAGATTATATGTTATTTATCTGTTATAGACCTGAATACTTAATAATGGTAATTCCTTTTATTTATTCATCATTTGTACAATCAAATTAAGTTTGCGCCACATGAAAACTAGTATTACATAACACAAGTGTTTATTATCTATACATCATATTAGACTATACAAAGAAAGGTTCTAAGCAAGAGCGGACACAGGGTGGGGTCACAGGGGTCATGACCCCCAAATATATTTTTTATATATGTCAAAAATTCCAGCTTTCATGATAAATGAAGGGTGTTATTCCAAGACCATGGCAAATTCTGTCTTTGGCCAACCCCAAATGAAAGTCTATGTCCGTCCCTGGTTCCAAGAAAATAGCAGCACAGATATAATACGACTGAGAACTAAATAAAACAAAATTCTTGAAACTGGAATTCAGAAAAGAACACTACTATATCTCTATTTATCATAGTTCTAAAGGTATTTCCCTGACTTTAGACTTTAGTTTGTACCCCGTACATACAATTTCGCTATACATTTAATAAAAGATTTCTTCTATAGGCAAACGAAAACCAAAATACTCAATTCACCGAAAATAAAATGACGTCAAAAACATAAACTTATTTGTAAGGAAAATAATATAATGAATGTGTTATTAATAATATATGAAGTATTATGCTTGCTTATAGCGAGGCGAAAAAATCGCCATTAGTTTTATGGGTTTAAACTCAATGAAGTCTTTTTCAAAGTTAAAATCACTTATTAGGATAATTCTATCAATAGACCGTAAATTACATTTGGAAGATTCGATGTACGAAGATTACCAGCGTGCGTTATCCTATTCAGGAAGAATCACTGTCGTATGCAGGGGTTTCATAGAGATTTTGAATCCCATTGCGATGAAATGTTACGCATATGCATATGGAGTTATAGTGGAGAATATATGGAGATATATATACCGGTAACTACCCTTTTGAACTTTCTGCACACGCCAATGCAAAGAATGATGTGTTACTGAGAGATAAACCATATAAATAGTTGATCTCTTCCTCAGCCTCGATAACTGCTCGGTTTAACAGAGATGTAGCATTTAAGAAAACATATAGGAAAGGATACAACACCCAAAATCATCTGGATAGTATCACAATATGCGATGCTGTATACTTGAACATTTTTCAGAGGATCATTGGCCGAAGAAAGTAAATAAATTAATCAATGGCTGTCGCCACTTTTCTATTCTTCCTCGCAAAACGATCAATTTATGAGAATAGATCAATATGAAAAATGATCCCCGAGTCATTTATAGATCGAAAGGTAGTAATTATTAATTACAAATTACGATATGTGGGCCAAATGTACTCCGAATGGCAGAGAATACGTTATTAAATACTATAAATTGCATTTTTAAATTAATATTGAAGTCACGTAAAAGCAAAAACAGAAAAAAGAAATGAATGCAAGCTATGCCCAAATACACAGCTTTATATTTGAATAAATGCTAATAATTTTTACCTCTTAAGAATAGCAAAAATGCAGAACTGAGTAGTAGTTTCTTCTGTCTTTAACATTACTTTAATATAGGACGGCATATTAACCCTCTGACGGCTCAATTTTTTTTTTCTTTTCATCAAAATCGCTTCAAAAACTGCATATTTCTTTTTATTCAATATTTTAAATCTACATGTAATTGAGAGTTAAAATATGTAGCACATTTTTGAAACCAAAGATGATGAGAGATGAAATGTGGAAAAATTTCATACCTGCGAAAATAGCCGGGTGAGAAAATTTTGTTACTCACGGGATAAGTTGTCAGAGGGTTAAAGTTTGAAAATATTTACCCGTTCCCCCACACATTCTCTAAGTTCATACTAATGAATATTATCATATACTCAAATATATCAAATATTCATATATCCAAACTCAAGGTTATAATCTCACTTAAGCAAAAATACTGGTTTATTGAACGTTTTTAACAAACAGGTTTCGCTGGTGTTTGCCAGGAATATAAAGAAAATAGTTTTTTTATTGTTCTGGCAACAGTTGTGTATATTCTTCATGTAAGACGTCTAAATCATCATAAATGCACGTGAACTAAACCAGTATTCTAACTTTACTGCACTAATAGCGTTAATTTTGCTTGTCGGTTTAATCTGCATAGTGTCACGCCCAATTGCCTTGCAATGTCCACGTATATTAGTTAATTTTAATATGATGCATAATATTTACTTATCGCTTTAAAATATAAAATCAGAAACTTTTAATGAATGATTGATATACAAAATATAACTTGGCCTCTTGGAGCCACTGAAAGAGTTCCTTGAGCTTTTCCTCATATTATTATTAACGGCAAGGCATATCGTGTCTCACTGCTACTTTCGTTCTCAACTTGAATCAGTTTACTCAATGGAGTGATAAGAAATGCTCTGACTAAACATTTGAAATGACAAAACCAAGATGGACACATGCAATTTGCCTGAAATTTGAAAACACAAGACTGGTCAGGTACTGAATAAAATATCATAATAATTCCAATGAAAAAAAAAAACATTATTGAGGAGTGGGGTGGGGTTCAAGTCCCATGGGCTCATATAAGTTACGCCTGTGTGTTCCGTATAGAGTCCCATGCTCCCTCAACTTGTTGAAGTTGCCTGCCGTGGTCTTATCTAAGCCTCTAGCTGACGTCCCATAATGGCCCGGACATTTTCTATTGGCGACGAATCCGGGGATCTGACAGGTCATAATAGAATACTGGTACCTTGTACACATTCCCGTGAGATGGGTGCCATATGTATATGGGCGTTACCATATTGAAATAAGATATTGCCTACGCCAGTTATGAAGCTACAGACCATGCTACAGAACAGCTACATGACATGCTACAGACTCAATGCTACAGAATCTAAGATACAGATCATTCTGCCTTCACTTGACAAAGGGAGCAGTTGGCTCTCAAAACGTCGTGTTTTAAACCGTACACCAGTGTTGAAATAACTATTTGTTAAGAATCTAAGATGTCATCAACGTACAGATGAAACGTTAGGTTGCCTGTAATGTATTCCAGCCTGGGCTAGCAGATCATAGTGGATTAGTCTTGACTTGGCGCCCAGTGTTCGAACTATGTGTCGTTCGCCACACAGTTGGCTGGACTGTCCTTGTTCGCCACATCACCTCCATACACTGACGTAAAACTTTATAAATTATTAGTAGAAAAGGGGGGGGGGTTCAAACACATATACCGCTGCACATGTAAACTTGAATTTATTTTAAATTATAGGAAGGCCCGAGCACCACGAGCCTATATAAATTTAAGCCTATGCCTCAATATGCATATTGAAACCTAAGAAAAGGTGGGATTCGTCATTGTATCCATTCAAACGCAATCAGCATTGAGCTGAAGTTAGCGATAAGCAGTGCGGTAGCCGATGCTAGTATGACCCTATTTCAGCAAGGCGATTGGAAATCGTTTGCCAAGTCATGAATTAACTAATGGCAGGTACCATTGCTCGTCTAACAGCCGATAATATGACTAAAGAGGTGACCAAAACTTGTAAATGAGTGATACAATCTCATTATACTAACTAATTATTAGTTATATTCGCGCAAACTCTTGCTACTCAAGTGTCAACAATATGGGTTTTAGTCTGTTAACTATCTTTGGGTACATTGTTGAGCCATAATGTTATTCCGATCGCCATGTGCCTCTACACATCGTGTTAACCAACCAACTTCGCGAAGCCCAATTTTCCGCTTTTTCTTAAAATCTGTTAACTACTCATATTCCTCACGAAAGCCGATTAGACAATCCCTGGACAAAAGTATGGAATACATGTATTTTTTATTTACTTTTATAAAAGAGGGCCTGTTTAACCCCGTTTTGATTGGCTATTTGCAATCAAACAAACTGCACTATAGGCATGGATTAATTAGATACAAATTAAGAAAATTTCATTTCAAAAGGTTTATTTAATCAAAAGTTGCATCAAAATTCCAGAAGCTGTGCAGGGACAAAAGTATGGAATAATGGCACTCAGTGCTTAGTATGCCATCCTTTTACTTTAAATTACGTCCATAATTCTCTTTGGTAATGATGAAACAAACCTTTCACATTCATAGGGATCAATTTCTCTCCAACTTTCTTGAACAGCAGCC